>OZ024834.1:70827726-71335413 GCA_964016985.1 Anodontia alba
AACCCATATTCCCTACTACAGATATGTGGAGTATAGGAATAATTTGTTATATATTGTAAGTTAATGTCATAGAGTATTCATCACGAAAACATGCCTATATAATTTTGACCCCCTTAAACCCCACTTTTATATAGTAAAACTGGGGTTTACAGGGGTAAACATTATTTTTCTTATTTCTGCTTAAAACCATAGATTGTGGGTACTCGTTAGAACCGCCTCGCCGAGGCGGTTCTAACGAGTACCCACAATCTATGTTTTGAACGGAAATATGAAAAATATCAGAGTTTTCTATCTGAAAATTTTCAGTTTTTGGAGGTGAAATTTTCTATATATTTGAATAGGCGTGTTTTCATAATGTTAACCCAGGCGGGGCACTTTGAATTATGAAAACACGCCTATTCAAATATATAGAAAATTTCACCTGCAAAAACTGAAATATTTAGATAAAAAAACTGTTATTTTTCATATTTCTGCTCAAAACATAGATTGTGGGTACTCGTTATAACCGCCTATATTTTTTTAGCAAAAAAAAAAAAAATAATATTGTATACCCCTGTACACCCATTTTTACTATATAAAAGTGGGGTTTAAGTGAGTCAATATTATATAGGCATGTTTTCGTGATGACATAGGCTGGGCCTCAGCATTTAGTGTTTACCCCTAAAAAATATATGGTTTATAAGCTACGATACCCAAAAATATCCGGTATATCAGCCATACCCCAAAAATATCTGCAGATATTAGCATACCAAAAAAATATTCCCCTTGTTTTCTTTTTATAAAAAACGTGGTTTTCATTTATTTTTCCTGTATAATGATTGTATTAGCAATATAAGTGCTTTAAACAGTTTCCAACAGTAGCTCCGTGTTTACTTTAATGGTACTGAACTGATGCGCAGCAGAAATAGAGCTGTTTAAACGTAATAAAAACAACTATCAGTTCAACAAAAAGTTCTAACCCGGAATCTTAAAATACCCCCAAAAATACCAAGAATTTTGATAGAACCTCCCAAAAATAGTCAGTTTTGAAAGTGACCCCAAAAGAATACCTGCAAATGGCCAGTACCCCGAAAAATAGCCACTTTTTTCCCAAATCCCAAACAATAGTAAAATACAGAATTCTTAACCCAAAAAGTAGTCCTAACCTTTGTAGCAGGCGAAATTCAGAGTACTCCTCCACCCACCTACCCTCCTGGGGTATTTAACCCTTTCAGTCTGGCAGAATAAAACAGTTACCTGTGCAAACAGTGTAGATCCAGATGAGACGGCTCATAATGAGCCGTCTCATCAGGATCTACATGGTATGCAATTATGTTATCAATTTTCTTTTACTGAACCCCCTATCTGCACCAATGGATGAGTCCGATTTCAGAAATGGAAGAGTACATGTCAGAAACTTGGAGGTGAGGGAGGGAAGGACGTGAAATAGTTTTGTGGACGGGATTTATATTATATATCACTTTTTTTTATAAGGAAGATAAACATTTTGCTTCCTCTGTGCGTTTTTGTATATCAAGCCACTTCGAAGATGGGGTGTACTCAACCAGGAAAGAATTTGATCCCATGGGAAGCATTTTGTTTCCTTTTTAGAATAGACCCTGTGAACAGATTATTTTATTTTTCTAGCGTAGACGCCTGAGAGGACAGTCCCCCCCCCGCCCCACCCCCCCCCCCCACACACACACCACCACACACCCACCCCACCCTACACTTTTCCCCTCTGAAATTATATCCATTCCCTTTACTCTTTTCCTTCTAGAACGGTACGGTGTTTTTTGTTGTTGTTGTTGTTTTCTAATATACTTCTGTGTGGTTTAAAAGTTCAGTGCTGCGATTGTTTTGCGAGAAAAAAGTAATTAAATAAATTCAAAAGAAGGTCGAGTTTAACCCATTTATGCCGAGTGTTCTCTTCTATTTTAACCCTTTGTACCAGTTCGTTTCTAGCAGAAGGGGTGTCTGGTTAGCTATACCATTAGCATGTTTTATAACAATTACTGTATTCAATGCAAACGGTGTAGACTGATTAGACGCCGCGTTCTGTGACGTCTGATCTGGGTCTACACTGTTAATCAATGTCCCTTTTATCTATCTATATCTATATACTGTCATATACCCTGGCGGATATTCCAGGCAGGTCGCGCTGTTGTGCTGAGGTGATTCTAAAACGTAAAAGCAATAAAGTGAGGTTAGAAAATGCAAAAGCGAAGAAGATGAAAGATGATAGGTTAAAATAGATGAAGAATAGTTAAAATCAGGTTAAAACATGCTACCTTAAATATTGCTCACGGCAGTCTTGAAAGCGTCAACTCTGCAGGCTAACAATTGAGTCTGGTAAAGCATTCCACTGGACTATCGCCAGTGGAAAGAAGGTATACTTGTGATAATCCCCGGAAGTTTGCAATTGCGTGAATGTCAACGAATGGGAATATCTTGAGGTAGTGGATTCAAATGGACATAGTCGGGAAGGGGAACAGCCACTGAGCCGTAAATAACAGACATAAGTAGTATAGGCTGTCGTGTCGCCTATACTACTGACATAGATATAACAGACAACTGTCATCTATATTTTCACACTCTGTTAAATATCTTGCCAAGGGACGTGTATTTTAGCATTGCAATTAGTTAAGCCTGGGTTGGTTTTGCATGTCCAATTTATGGTTATTATTTGCGTGTTTTGTTACAAATGGTTGCTAGACTGCTAATGAACTAGTTGAACTAGTAATCTTAACACTTTGCATGCTAAGTAAAAAATTCAGCAGACGACATTTTGAAATTTTTTTTTTCCTAGAAAATAGGATTCATGCAAATTGTCTCCTTTCCTAAGAGACAATTTGCATGAAGTGTCAAATCCTATTTTCTAGGAAAAATATGACAAAATATCATCATTCTGTCGTCTGCTGAATTTCACCATAACAGTTTAAGTGTTAATTATTGATTATTTTAATTATCAGTTTGCAATACAAATGTACTGAGATTAGCATGTTCCTATCAGTAAATGCTGACTTGCACTAAAGAATTTTTTCGTACTTTACCATTCTTTTTGTTCCAGACTTTCCGGTTTGTCACCATTCCTTGGCAGTAGTGAGACAGAGACAATAGCTAATATAACGGAGGGTAAATGGGACTTCAAAGCAGAAGAGTTCCAAAGTATATCAGAGGAAGCCAAAGATTTTATTTCCAAACTTATCATCCCAGACCATACGTAAGTTGACAAAGTGCAATTGACATTAATTTTGGGCTGAAAAAAAAAAAAAAAAAAAAAAAAAAAAAAAGGATGAGCCATAAGGTTAAATTTACCACACCCAATGAGTACCCAGTGAAAACAAATCTTCTCTGTCCGCCTGCATAAGCCTTTAATCATTTGTTTTCCACAGAGCGCTCGGTGTAGACTGATGACTTCTGCGAGTGCCCAGTCATCCGGTAATTTTTGTCGTGTTGTGACTCTTACCTTCTGATTTTATAAATCATTTTCAGAATCCCACCAAACATAACAAAGTTGCTTACTGCTTAATCGTGAGATATTTAGAAAAACAAATAGAAAAAATTAATATGGAGATACTCAGGAATGGTCACAATTACTGAACAGAGGCATTTCCCCCTTCCTCCCCCCTCCCCCCTCCCCCCCCCCACCCCCGCCCACCACAGAGAGAGAGAGAGAGAGAGAGAGAGAGAGAGAGAGAGAGATGATAAGAATTTAATGACATCAAATTACCACGCAAAACAGTACTTTGTCTAAAACTGAAGGAACATCATGAAAATATGCCTATATAGTTTTGACCCCCTTAAACCCCACTTTTATACTGTAAAACTGGGGTTTACAGGGGTATACATTATTTTTCTTATTTTTGCTCAAAAACAAGTACCCACAAGCTATATTATGAGCAGAAATATGAAAACTACCAGAATTTTTCTTCTGTAGGTTTTCATTTTTTGGTGGTAAAATTTTCAGTATATTTGAATAGGCGTGTTTTCGTAATGACAACAAACGAAGAGGATTAGCAACAGAAATGCTGCCTTGGTACAGTGAACAGTAAAACTTACTGGGGGCTCTAACCTGTTTTACGAAAGTCCGACCTCAACTCTTATCTTCTGAAGCATCTCCAAACATCATAAACACAAAACAATCAAACCACTGAGAGCACTGCTGAGTGTAGGCTTGGAAAATGGTCCTGAACGGGGACTTAAGACGGTTTCATTTAACCCTTATCTGCCTATAATTTAATCAAACATTGCAAACCCTAAGACGTCTTGGATCGCGGCATCTGATCTGGGTCTGCACTGTTTGCTAATGTCCCTAATATCCTAGTCCAGGTTTTACTGATAACCCTCTATCAACAGTACTCTGACGTCACAGCGACAAGAAAAGAGTGGCTATAATTAACCGTTACCTGGATTTCGTCTAACGTGCGGTTTGAATACTTTGGTCAATGATAATCACATGGACATCTACCTTAAGGAAATGTTTGCGTTTGTACACTACGGCTCAGTTATAAACAATCGACCCAGAAATCTATCGAAAACATATATTGAAAAAGACAAACAGAAAAACAGCTGTATAAGGCATAAAAAAGATTAACCCTTTCATCCCTTAGTGTCTGAAGTGGACTCTTCACTTAGAATTTTGATATGTTCATTGCTACAAATAGGGCTATTATTCATATATCCAGACCAGAATGACAAACAGTGTGGATCCAGATGAGACGGCTCATAATGAGCCGTCTCATCTGGATCCATACTGTTTGCAAAAGAATATGCCTTGGTCTACAAAATCGAAAGGGTTAAACAATATTATATTCATGGATTGAGTGTTAATCTTGCTAAACCTACTAGTAACATGGTATATTATGTTTATTACAGAACACGAATGACAGCAAGTGAATGCCTAGAACACAAATGGCTTCGTGTAAGTAAATTAATGTTAACTCCATCATCATTCTTCGTGTAAGTAAATTAATATTAACTCCATCATCATTCTTCGTGTAAGTAAATTGATGTTAACTCCATCATCATTCTTCGTGTAAGTAAACTAATGTTAACTCAATCATCATTCTTCGTGTAAGTAAATTAATGTTAACTCCATCATCATTCTTCGTGTAAGTAAATTAATGTTAACTCCATCATCATTCTTCGTGTAAGTAAACTAATGTTAACTCCATCATCATTCTTCGTGTAAGTAAATTAATGTTAACTCCATCATCATTCTTCGTGTAAGTAAACTAATGTTAACTCCATCATCATTCTTCGTGTAAGTAAACTAATGTTAACTCCATCATCATTCTTCATGTAAGTAAATTAATGTTAACTCCATCATCATTCTTCGTGTAAGTAAATTAATGTTAACTCCATCATCATTCTTCGTGTAAGTAAACTAATGTTAACTCCATCATCATTCTTCGTGTAAGTAAACTAATGTTAACTCCATCATCATTCTTCGTGTAAGTAAATTAATGTTAACTCCATCATCATTCTTCGTGTAAGTAAACTAATGTTAACTCCATCATCATTCTTCGTGTAAGTAAATTAATGTTAACTCCATCATCATTCTTCGTGTAAGTAAATTAATGTTAACTCCATCATCATTCTTCGTGTAAGTAAACTAATGTTAACTCCATCATCATTAAACTCTGTCTCTAAGGCTTTTATTCTTATGAGACATCCCTGTATTGTACTTGAAGTGCACTTGGCTAATTAATTTACGCCATCATCATTAAACTCTGTGCTCGCTAAAGCTAAGAGTGTAAATCTTGAGACATCCCTGCATTGTACTTGAATTGTACTTGGCTAATTAGTTAACTCCATCATCATTAAACTCTGTAATCGCTAAAGCTAAAAGTTTTATTCTTATAAGACATCCTTGCAGTGAACTTGAAGTCTACTTGGCTATCATACAAGGAATTAAGTTTCACTTATGTTCGGTCACTGTTACTAATATTTTGAAGTTTTTGTCTGATTACTTAGCTAAGAAGTTACCAGCTCTAAGGTATAGAAAAGCTATATAATGCAAATTCAGAATAGCGAAAATAAAGTTCAGCCTATGAAGGCCCGGTTATTTGTTCATAGAATGGATGAACGTTACTTAACCTTTGTCCTGCTGGTCCTAAATATGCCATGCCTTTGGAAACAGTGTAAAACCAGATCGGTTGGCTTGATCTGGATCTGTACTCTTTGTCATGCAGTATGTTAATTTGTATCAACAACCTGGATCAAGTAATCTGATTGGCAGACAAATAGAAGAGGCCGTGGCATCTTAATTTATTCTGCTTGAAAAGGGTTAATCTAAACAGCAAATGCCATCATCCGGCTCCACTGATCTGCTGCATGATCTGGGCATTATTGGTTGGCATATGAGCCACACGTCAGAAAACGTACCTTTGGACATGTGTGCCCAGCCAAGATTCAGATCAGCATGTACATTTGTGCAGTCTGATCAGAATCTTCTCTGGGCTCATTTTGGATGGTCAAGGATGCAAAGTTTTTTTCATGCGGACAACGGAAATTCTGATCAGACAGCGCGAATGCGCAGGCGATTAGAGTCTTCTTTCGGCGCACATGTCAGATGGCACGTTTTGTTCCGTTGCGGCTCATGCGGTGTTTAATAGAGTTTGTTTTTGCATTGTGGCTGCTCGTTGTGGGCCTTTTTTCGTGTTAAATCCCGGTTACTCGCAAAAACAGCAAACTCTTCGTTCAGTTTCGACAGTTTTTGGCAGAGGATAGCGAACATCCCCAACCTATTCTCTAGCTGTCTTTTGGCACAACCATGATGGCGGCCTATGCAAATTCTTCCTCTTTTAGTGCATCACGAAAACATGCCTATATAATGTTGACCCCCTTAAACCCCACTTTTATATAGTAAAACTGGGGTTTACAGGGGTATACATTATTTTTTCTTATTTCTGCTCAAAAACATAGATTAAGGGTACTCGTTAGAACCCGCCTCGCCGAGGCGGTTCTAACGAGTACCCACAATCTATGTTTTGAGCAGAAATATGAAAAATATCAGAATTTTTATCTAAAAATTTTCAGTTTTTTTGGAGGTGAAATTTTCTACATATTTGAATAGGCGTGTTTTCGTAATGGATTTGGGCAACTCCTGGACATCTCCATTTCAGTTTACTTTTCTTTGCTATGGTTTTGTTTTTATGGACCAAGGTAAAAACAAAGTTTATAAACAAGCATTGTGGATGAACTTCAGGCAAGAAAAGGGGATTTTATTGTAGGTTCTAGTTTCATCATTTTCACTTTATTTATTTTTTTTTTCTTGTTGTTTATTAATATAAAGAAAACAATGCTTAAGTGTTTAAATGTACTATGATATAGAATGCGCTGCTCTTCTGTATAATGATATAAACATGCAATTATTTTTATTTAATCATTTCAGAGATCAGCTAAACGAGTAAACATTCCAACCAGATCTCTTTCCACCAAACGTTTAAAAAAGTTTGTGTACAGAAGAAAGTGGCAGGTACGTAAATGATTTGTATTACCTCCATGATTGGGGTTCATACCAATGGTATATTTTGGTTATATCGTACAATTACTGTGCTTTTGACATCTCTCAGAAAGTCCTTTTTTTTTTCTTTTGTTTGCTTGGCGCTTTATACAGAAGAAGTAAATTTGCAAATGTTTGTCATAATTTAATGCAAAACCATTTGTCGTAACTACCTATGCACAAAAAATTTTATTCTACTCATTGGTTTTTAAAAAATCAAATATTTTCACTTTTTTTCCATTGTAAAAATGAATGCAAATTATGCAGAAATCTGTAGGTAAGGTAACTTGGAGTCATATTTTCAACAACTTCCGCTTGTTCATGTTTCTCAACTTTTCACAATATTGTTGTGAAAAATCAGTTATTCAAATTCAGCAAAGAAAAGTAAAAAATACTTTCTTAGACTAAAATTTAAAAAAACAATCACTTTACTATAGAAATTGCATAGGTCAGACCAATATTTGGCCGTGAATTTAGTGTAAACATTTAAGAACAAAACACAGAAACAGAAAAGATAAATGGTTTCTGATAAGCTATGGTCAATCAGAACAAAATATTTTCATTTAAAATAAAACACTAAACAAAAAATGTCTTTCCGAGTGATATCGGAAAGACAGTAGTGCTTATAAATACTGCCTCTGAGTAGTAAATATGTTACCGTTTGGGCTTTAGATTAACCCTCTCGGCCCTTCAGACCAAAACTTATTACTTTGCAAATATTGCAGATCCTGATGAGATGGCTCATTATGAGCCATCTCATCAGGATCTACACTTTGCCATTCTGGTCTGATGTTTCACTGAGAATCCTATTTGGACCAATTGTTCTAACCACATTCAAAGATTGAAGAGTCCACTTCAGAAACTTAGGGATGAAAGTGTTAAGCGCAGGCAGGCTTTTCCGATGTGCAATCTACCACATGAGTGTCCAGGAAGGTATACGATATACATGAAGAAGGTGCGACCGTTCTTAAATTAAACAATTGAATGCTTTCATTAAAAACGACATTAACCAGAAAAGGTAGGAGAAAAGTCCAGGGAGTGCCACAGTCACAAACCGCAGCCCTTCCCAGACACCAAGAGGAAGAGGAAATCGACAAAACCAAATAAGCACAAATCGAACAAACGTACGAAAAGCACTAAGATTAGCTCTCTCTTCCCCAAGCGAGGTAATCGCAATGCTAAAAAGACTGAAAAACGCAAGAACAAAATAACACAAGGTAAGACATAAAACAAATCGCCTCGTAGAATAAACCACAAACCAACAAAGAGTAAGACTAACACCGGGACTACCGCCTTAGAACGGTCAGTAGAGTAAACCACCAGGGGGTTTAAAGCACTTTTACAGCCAGCCAACTTCACCCTGGGTCCTGATGCTATTATTAATACAGACCACAGAAAGAGTATTGCTCAGCTTTCGAACTTATCCTGGATTATTTTACAAAGGAATGTATTGTAACAAATATTCACAATTATCCACGTGCGTTTGTTTGTTCTGGATGTTAAATGGCACATGCAACGTCAGCTGAGTAAGTACAGTCGAACCTCGTAATCTCGAACGCTTATTTCGAATTACCGCTTGTCTCGAAGTGAAAATCTGGTCCCTGTTTTAACATGAAACTATGACAACAGCTAACAAAATAATGTGGAAAAGAGGAGAAATTGCTCCTAGGGAGCAATTTCTCCTCTTTTCCACATTATTTTATAGATATAATTCTAACTTCAGGAGTCAAATTACACATTCATTTGTAAAATGTGGTTATTCAATTTGTTGTTTTTCTCACTCTCTCAACTCTGATATGTCGAAGTACGGATATCTCGAAATATTTCAGTGAGTCCCTTGAAATTCGAGATAACGAGAGTCGACTGTAGTTTCTCTACTGACCGTTTCAAGGCGGTTCCTCCATTGCACTTCTTTTTTATTTGTGCGTCGGTGTTTTTGTAGTTAGCGTTTGTTTTGTCATTGTTTGTTCCTTATTTCTGGATGAATGAAACATTTCTTATTGTGGTTGTGTTTAGATCCGCAGTAACAATTAAGAAACGTTGTTTTTTTTTTTTGTTTTTTTTTTATTAAACTGCCCACTTGAAAGAGACGGTGTCCAATGAATACGCATTAGGCAGATTCGGTTGAAAGCTTAAATATTAATTTGTTTAACTATCTCCAGACAGACACAGATTTGTTTTGGTTATTTAGTCACAAAAAATAAGACTTGACTTCATTTTAATTGTATTGATATTATGATTTCTAATTTTTATTAGAAAGTTAATAGTAGTTTGTGTTGTAATTGTATTTTACAGAAAGCGGTTAACGCAATGCTGGCATTAAAGAGAATGGGAGTTAAATTATAGTACCTGCTGAAACGGTAAGTTATTGAAACATTATGTAAAAGGATAGACAGAACCACTTAAAATGCCCTTGAAAGCAGCGAACACATATATATACAAACTGAAAACAGTTGTTATTGTTTTTTTTTTTTAGCTCACCTGAGCACGAAGTGCTCAAGGTAAGATATTGTGATCACGCTGTGTCCGTCTTACGTTCGTCGTCAACATTTACCTTGTTCACCATCTAGAGGCCACAGTTTGGTTTCAGTCTTCATGAAACGTTACCAGACTGTTTGTCTTGGTGATATCTAGGTCGTTCGAATATGGTCATGTCCGGTCAAAAACTAGACCACTAGGTCAAATTTCTTTAAAACCTTTTTCACCCTCTAGAGGCCACAGTTTTGCTTCAATCGTCATGAAACTTTATCAGAATGTTTGTCTTGATGTTAACTCAGTCAAGTATGAATATGGGTTATGTCGGGTTAAAAACTAGGTCAGTAGTACAAATTGCCTTAAAACCTTGTTCACCCTCTAGAGGCCACAGTTTTGCTTCAGTCTTTATGAAACTTTACCAGAAAGTTTGACTTGATGACATCTTGGCAGAGTTTGAATATGGGTTATGTCGGTTCAAAACCTAGGTCACCAGGTCTTGTTTATCCTCTAGAGACCACAGATTTGCTTAAATCTTTAGGAAACTTTACCAGAATGTTTGTCCTGAAGACATCTCAGTCAAGTTTGAATATGGGTCATGTTGGATCAAAAACTAGGTCACTAAGTCAAAGTGCTTTAAAACCTTGTTCACCCTTTAGAGGCCACAGCTTTGCTTCAATCTTCACGAAACTTAACCAGAATGATAGTCTCGATGAGACCTCAGTCAAGTTTGAATACGGGTCATGTCAGATCAAAAACTAGGTCACTAGGTCAAATTTTAAAACCCTGTTCACCCTCTAGAGGCCACAGTTTTGCTTCAATCATCATGAAACTATACCAGAATATTTATTAGCTCACTTGAGCACGAAGTGTCCGTCCTACGTGCGTCGTCCGTCGTGCATCGTCAGCATTTTCCTTGTTCACCCTCCTGAGGCTACAGTTTAACCAGTTGTCATGAAACTTTACCAGAATGTTTGTCTTGATAATATCTAGGTCAGGTTTGAATATGAGTCATGTCGGGTCAAAAACTAGTTTAAATAATCATCATGGATATTGCTCAAAATGTTCGTCTTGATGATTTCTAGGTCTTGTTCAAAACTGTGTCACTTGGAGTCTGAAACTAGGTCACCAGGCCAAATCAGAGAAAAAAACCTTGTTCACTGTAGATATCACATTTTTGAGTGACTTTCTTAAGTTTTTCCATTTAAGTCAATTTCTCAGTAACTATTGGTCCTGCAGTGATATTTGGCACTTGTGAAATGTTTGTGTTTAGGTTAGTTTCTTAGTAACTATTGCTCCTACAGCCAGTGATACTTAGCTCATGCATACATCATAGCATGGCCTCTTGAGTGCAGTCATCTATATTTGACCTTGACCTCTATTTCACAGTACATTAGACATGCTACATTGTCTTGTTTGTGTTGATGTTTTACGGCCCAGTCAACCCAGTGGGGTCATGTCGAGCGCGGTCAGTTTACCTAACCACACGTTTACTGGGCAGGCTTAGTCCTCTAAGCGGTTAACCAGTATTGTGCACATTCTTTCGCCAGAAACTGACAACTGCCCTTCTTGAATCAGCGGAAGGGAGAGAATGACCGTAGAAAATATTTCATGATCAATCTCCACGAAAGAATGTTGCCGACCTCGGCGGGGGTTGAACCCGTGACCTCCTGGTCTCCAGTCGGACGGCGCATCCAACTGAGCCACCGAGGCTGGCGCTACATTGTCTTACTTGTTAATGTAATCATTATGAATTTTGGTTAGAATGTTTGCCTTGATCAGTTCTAGGTCAGGTTCTCTTGAGTGCTATGATACTCAGGTGAGCGTTACAGGGCCATCATGGCCCTCTTGTTGTTTTCTTTCGAAACAGTGAATATTTGAAATCTGATAATTAAGAGGAGTGGGTTAACTTTCAGGGGATGCAATTCTGTCCGAATCGTTTAATTTCCTTCTGAAAGGCGTCTACTCTAACAGGAAAGAATTTGCTCTCAAGGGTAGCAAATTCTTGCCTTTTAGAGTAGACCCTTTTTCAAAAAGGGCTTGGGTTGTATAAAAGCAAACAGAAAGTCACAAAAGTTCTCTTTTTTACAAATGGTGGAATGTCTACCAAGTGTATCCAGACCGCCTCAGTTCTTTGGCGAAAATATATACAGTCGAACCTCGTTATCTCGAACTCGCTTATTTCGAATTACCGCTTATCTCGAAATGAAAATCCGGTCCCTGTTTTAACATGAAACTATGACAACAGGTAACAAAATAATGTGGAAAAGAGGAGAAATTGCTCCTAAGGAGCAATTTCTCCTCTTTTCCACATTATTTTATATATATATTTCTAACTTCAGGAGTCAAATTACATATTCATTTGTTAAATGTGGTTATTCAGTTTATTGTTTTCCTCACTCTCTCAACTCTGATATGTCGAGGTACGGATATCTCGAAGTATTTCAGTGAGTCCCTTGGAATTCGAGATAATGAGAGTCGACTGTATAATGCGCAAGGTGAAAAAAAGGCCTCTTAAGCCACTGACATATTTAACAACATTTGTACCATTTTGATGACGAAGTTGGAATTATAAAGAATAAATTATTATTTTCGTGGATTTTATTGATGTGCAAAACTACGTCGATTCACTCACAAACTTAAAATATGTCCTTTGGGCATATTTCAGTTTGTGAATGATTCGCCGACAAATTCATTTCTGTTATAAATTATTATCGTTTCCATTCAAGACTGTCACACAATATATTTAACCTCAGTTTGAATGATGGTATATGTGAAATCCCTTTGAACTAGGAGGAATCTCACGCTAGATTATTTTCTGATTTAATTTTCTCTGGCAAACATTTTAGGGTTTAAGCAGTAATTATTGTTTTGTAAGGAACTAAAATCACTATGACATTTTTTTTTTTTTTTTTTTTTTTTTTTTTTTTTGTAAAACGATGTGAGAAACTTTAACAACAGTTAGAATTCCAAAATTCATTAACTCATAATTTGATATGTTGTCGGTATGTCGTCCAAAATAAATCTGTTCATGTCCTTAATTGAGCCAGCGCATGATAAAACCTACAAATTGGCATTTGCGCCCAGTGAAGACTCAGATCAACCTGGGCATCCGCCCAATCTGATCAGAGTCTTTGCTGTGCGTTCAGTTGGTAGCTAAGGACCCAATCTTTCTTCATGCGGACAGTCTGATCCGAGTCTTCGCTGGGCGCACATGCCATTTTGTAGGTTTTGTCATGTGCATGCTCAATTGGTACAATCCTCAGCATTTGTTAATTTATTTGCTCCACAATAAAAAATATAAGATACGATTCCCAGGAAATGTTATAATCACGAAGCACAAACCTCTCGAGGCACCAAAAGAAGGACAGACGAAGAAAAAATAAGAGCCACATAAAAGAAAAACTGCAACAGAGATACCACCTTGGACATTACGAAAACACGCCTATTCAAATATATTGAAAATTTTACAACCAAAAAAGGAAACTTTTCAATGAAAAATTTAGATACATTTAATATTTCTTCTCAAAACATAGATTGTGAGTACTCGTTAGAACCGCCTCGGCGAGGCGGTTCTAACGAGTACCCACAATCTATGTTTTTAGCAAAATCAAAAAGATAATGTATACCCCTGTAAACCCCAGTTTTATAATACGAAAGTGGGGTTTAAGGGGGGGGGGGTAAAAAATATATAGGCGTGATTTCGTGATGAAAAGTCAGTAGGAAAACTACTGTGTGTGCGGATAGGGAAGTGGGGCTTAATTTAGTTTTACTCTCGCGAAACCTCGTCCTTACCTATCGATGCAGCTCTAAACAATACAGTACCTACAGAAAGAAAACAATAAACCCTTTTTAGGTTTTCCGATGTTTATTTCTCAAATGTTACAGTGTGTTCCGGTAAGAGGAATCGTGTATGTGATAAAACGTCTTACTTTACTTCAGGAAGGAAAGATGTTATTGACAATATCAGCCAAGCTCATTGCTACTGGGAAGGACAGATCTGTAGAGAAAACAGGGACGATCAACGATCAGCGCCTAGTACGGCAAAGTAAAGAAACTACAATTAATTGACTACTTTGGAACTCGATATTGTAACTGTGTCAGAGTTATTGCCAATACATGTATATCGTATTTACCCTAAGTATTCGGACAGATAGGCCTGAGTGAACACTGCTCGTCATTCATTCAAAACTCATAGACACGGCAATACAGCAAAACTTCAATGACTCGAACACCGATTACTCGTTTACCTAGGTTGATTCGAACTCCATTTTGAGTTCCTAGATGTTTTCCCTATCGCTCAAGAAATCAAATATTTAGGGATATTTTAGGGAAATTTTCTTATTTTATCATGGAACTGCATGCTGTTCGTATTCATTAGAATCGCCTCACTGAGGCGATTCTAATAAGTACACTCAACAAATTATTATTTTATAGAAGATCGAAAAGGCATCCTCAAATTATCCTCGTTTGCCTCCTGCCCTGACGCTATGATTAACTCTTAATGGCTCGAACTGCTCATGTCTAGAACAAATAACCATCGTCCCAAAGAGTTTCGAGTCATTGAAATTCGACTGTAGGCTGTATAATGAATTGTCAAATATGATAAGAAGTTAAGATGTCTGAGTACTTAGGGTGAATAGAGTATTCTGAGCCCTTAAAGCCCGGTCATGAAAACAGCAGACGACATTCTAAAATGTGTTATTTTTATGTTTCTGTGAAAAATGGCTGGACTTTTCGTGTGAAATATCAGGCCTTAGTTTCTTGGAAAAAAAAATAGAACAAATAGAATGCCGTCTGCTGCAATTTTGAATAGGGCTTTAAGCATTACAAAAATATGCCTATTCAAATATATAGAAAATTTCACCTCCAAAAACTGAAAATTTTCAGATAAAAAAACTCTGATACGAGTATTTTTCATATTTCTGCTCAAAACATAGATTGTGGGTACTCGTTGGAACCGCCTCGGCGAAGCGGTTCTAACGAATACGCACAATCTATGTTTTTTGAGCAGAAATAAGAAAAATAATGTATACTCCTGTAAACCCCAGTTTTACAATATAATGGGGTCAAAATTATATAGGCATGTTTTCGTGATGGTTTAAATCAAGTTAATTTACGTGTATTTAACTGAACCCTCACAAAGTAATGATTAAATGTATGAAAATTGTTGTGTTCTAAGAAGTTCATAAAACAGTGTAAGCATTATTTTTACAAACTAAAGTGCAATGTTTCATTTCTAGATCATTTTCTCACACTTCTATATAGCGATTTACTAAATTAACGCACAGCTGTGATAAGGGGGCTGGGCGACAAATTACTTGGTGTCGTCTGTCATCATTCAGGATGATTGATAACAATGTTTTTACGCCTGCAAATTTGCAGGTACTTATTAATGTGAATAAACAGACATCGAAGGGAGATCACTCGGACCTCAAACTATTTGCCTACCTTCTCAAAGAGGGTGGATTCTCTTAAAGGACAGAATGTGCTTCTCCTGAATTAAAAAACAGTCGAATCTCATTATCTCAAAACTCCAATGGACCAGGATGCTTTGTTTGAGATATCCGTAGTTTGACATAAGAAGAGTTGAAATGTAAGAAAATAATGTATCAAACAAAGACAAAACTGTTGATTCGTTACCTCAAACATTGATAGCTCAAACTACTGCGTAAGTCAAAATAAATAAACAGCAATATTGGTTTAGTTTTTCTATACAGTCGTTACATTTCAACTACAAAATTAATGTACTTTAATCTCAAACTACTTTATTTCAAACCAAAAAATTGACTCCTTGGTGTTTGTGATAATGAGAGTTGAGTGTATTATCCTGTATTGAGTTTGACTTATCGGTGCTTGAGATATCGAGAATCAACTGTACTATCGTTAAGGGTAGGCCATTATATACCATGGAAAACAATTCTCTTTGGCTGAACTGGTATTCCTTTAAAAGGGGAGGCAAAAAGTTCCAGCTAAGAGTGCTGTCCCTTCAGCTTGCATCTTAAGGAGAATGAGTACACTTTCAAGGCAGGTAACTCTGTCATAATTGTATTGCTTCCCTTCTGAAAAGGGATCTACCGTATATACCAGAAGTATTCGGATACCTCAACTTTTTATCATATATGTTCTAAAATATTAACAAGTACAATTTACTACCTGATGTTGTGTCTAAAAATTGCTGGATGGGTGGCAAACAGTGTAGACCCTGATGAGACGCCGCATATTGCGGCGTCTCATCAGAGTCTACACTGTTTGCTTAGGCCTGTCTGTCTGAATACATACGGCAAATAGGGTACTTAAATGGGAAAGAATTTCCTCGGCGCCCATTCTTACAAGAGGTCCACTCTAAAAGGAAAGAATTTGCCCACCTTTGGAGCAACTTCTTTCCTTGGTTTAAACTTTATTTTATTTGTATAATACATGTAGATACTTTATGCAAGAAACATAAATATCACAAATACAAACATTATACGATAGGAATCCAGAAGAAAGCTAAAGAATCTGATTTTAAATCTGTTTCCCTTAATGTGCAATAATACCACTCAAACGTAAGTGATTGTTCATTATATTAACACTAATGTTACCGTGCAGTGTAACAATGTAGTTCTCTCAACATTTAGAAGGAATTGTTGAGGTAAATTAGATAGTACAACAGAAGGAAAAGCATGGAACTGTAAATGACTGAAAGAAGCTCCACGGGGAATGGGATTTAGAGTTCTATATTAAAACAACAGAAACAAAAGCATATAACTGTAAAAGACTGAAGAAGCTCCATGGGGAATGCGATTTAGAGTTCTATATTATCAATTATCAGATTATACTATTTAAAGAGAAAGTAAACATTCTTAATATTTAAGCTAGTATCGCGTTTTGTGGTAGAAGATCCCTTTTCGAAAGGGACTTTTTGTCTAGGAAAACAAATGGAAGTCGCAAATATTATCTCTTCTGTGAAAAATGCGGAAATTCTACCAAGTAACCCCAATCTTCTTAATTACCTGTTCAGAGCAATTATTTTCATTATTGTCTCTGTGATAATTTATTGATACAGCAACATATCATCACGAAAACATGCCTATATAATTTTGACCCCTTTAAACCCCACTTTTCTAGTAGTAAAACTGGGGTCCACAGAGGTATAAATTATTTTTCTTACTTCTGCTCAAAAACATAGATTGTGGGGACACGTTAGAACCGCCTCGCTGAGGCGGTTCTAACGAGTACCCACAATCTATATGTTGAGCAGAAATATAAAAAATATCAGAATTTTTTATCTGAAAGTTTTCAGTTTTTGGAGGTGAAATTTTCTATATATTTGAATAGGCGTGTTTTCGTAATGATTTCAAAATGTGCATTTGCTTGAGCAGCGTGCGAATGACAAATGCCAGGAGCCGGGCCTTCTTTGCCAACATATGGCATGAGAACCCTTTTCTTACATTACGCCCTCCTATTAAACTTTATGTTCGTAACAAATTAACATTTTTCATGCATACAGGCTTAGAAAAATCTTTGAATACCTTTCCATACCAATGGAATCTCTTTAAAAGGAAACTTAGTATTTAGATGTGTTTAATAATTATTTGCTGATTTTTTTATGTTTTCATGTGTCGTAAGATCTTGGCGCAGGTGTGAGTCATCTAAAATTCGTACAATTTTTATTATTTTCATTCGTAACATCTGACATTGTAACTGATATGTGTCGGGTCACATGATAAGCTCCAAAGTTCCATTTACAATATAGAGGTTCCAACCAGCTTATGCTACCTTACCCTTTGACCTATAGTATTTTAACCACAGAAGGAATAAATTCTGAAATAGTGGTGTATTGCAGCCGCATAGCCAAACAGGAATTTATTTTACGCACATCCAGGAAAACTCTTGAAAAATTTACCCCAGTGTCGCTTCTAAAATACGGGCTACTCTTAAAGGAAAGAATTTGCTCTCAGAGGGAGCAAATTCTTTCCTTTAAGGGTAGCTCCGACTTTGGAATCTGGGAGCAAATTCTTTCCTTTAAGGGTAGCTCCGATTTTAGAATCTTGGAGCAAATCCTTTCCTTTAAGAGAAGCCCCTATTTTAGAAGCGAAAAATTATTTCCTTTAAAAGCATACACCCTATAGTTAAGAAGCAAATTATTTTATGTTAGTTGATGTTTCTTTATTGCTAATAATAATGTTTATTTTTTCTTAAGCACGTCATGCATGCAATGTGCGTTACCAGCCCTAAGCTTATCCACTGGAGTACGTAAAAACAATTGTCGAATTTTCAGTTTGAAATATGTAAATTAGTATTCTGTTTAGCGAAGACGTATGGAAAATGGCTATGATTTTTGGCTCAAAATGTAAGAAAATTAAAAAAAAAAAAAAAAAAAAGGAAAAAAACATTTTCGAAAATTGCTCATGATAGTGACATATTGATCTTAAATATAACCATGGTGTTGATATAAACATGTGAATAATTGGGAGAAATAGTTCACACAATTACTCATAAAACGGACATATTGACATAAAACCCGACCTACTTCAGCTGGAATTAGTGTCGTGTCGCGGCCGTAAAACGTCTCCCCACACTTCACTATAGAATAGTTTATATTTTCTGGCCATTTGTGATCAGTGAGCCCATTCTAGGATTTTTTTTAAAAAACAAAATTACATGAGGGCCAAAACTAGTTAGTCTGGCCCAGAAAACTTGACACTTCTGTTTCCAGTTTTGTGAGTGTGTTCATTGCTCTCAAGGGTCATTCCTTCTGGAATCTATCTAACAACAAAGATGTTTTAAAACAGGTTTTAATTTCGAAAAAAAAAAAGAGATCTATATGAAATTGGTGCTGATTTCGCTATTTTCGTGTAGTGGAACAAACCTGCATGTACTCAAATTTGGATTAGTTATCCTTTCTCCTTACCCCTGAGATTTGAACTCTGTAGATGATAATAAGTCTGCTAATTGGTCAGGATCTTCAACTAACTTTACTTTTACTGTTTCAACAACTCTCAAACTATACTTTACCTGGTTGATGTTTGATTCTGATCATCACGAAAACATGCCTATATAATTTTGACCCCCTTAAACCCTACTTTTATATAATAAAACTGGGGTTTACAGGGTTATACATTATTTTTCTTATTTCTGCTCGAAAAAATAGATTGTGGGTACCCGTTAGAACCGTAATCTATGTTTTGAGCAGAAATATGAAAAATATCAGAGGTTTTTAGCTGAAAATTCTCAGTTTTTTGGCGGTGAAATGTTCTTTATATTTGAATAGGCGTGTTTTCGTAATAATTTTTGTTAGTAATCAAATGCCCTAAGATATCAAATAAAATTGATCAGACAGAGTAGATAAACCTTGTAAACAGCTAATATTTTGATAGATTTTGGTAAATAAATAAAAATATTATTTTCACTAATGTATTATAGACGCTAACAAAACAGAGTAAATTGGACTCGATCGCCAGGTAGATTTACCGCCATTTTTAAAACGGAGGTAATTTTTTGTGACTTCCTGTTTGCTTTCCTTTGCATTATGTCATTCTGAAAAAGCGTCTATTTCAAAAAGGAAAGAGTTTTCTCCTCTTTGGAGCAAATCCTTTCCTGTTAAAGAAGATCCCTTTTCAGAAGAAAGGCAAAAACAACTTTGACAGAGTTGCCTTCTATGAATATGTGACAATTGCCCTCAATTATCAAGATTTTGTGTAAAAGAATTGCTATGGCGTGGTATTAATTATATATGTATATTTATTGTGGACCCGGATCTTTACCCGTAAGACACGTGTGACTAGACATATGCATCCGCGCAGTCTGATCAGGGTCTTCACTGTCCGCTTACAGAATCATATGATAAGTACCTTCCCAAAGTATTCGGATAGCCAGGCCTTAGCAAACAGCAGAGCGCGGAGTCGTTCTACAATGTTTGCCAATCAACACATCAACAGGTAGCTGGCTTGTTGATATATCAGAAAAAGTATTGTAGGAAAATAAGGTGTCCGAATACTTAGGATAAAGATGGTAAACAATGATGGACAGGATATCCTTGCGCATGCGTTGTCTGTATATATGATAAAAGCCATTTTCTTTTGAATCTATTAATTTATGTTTGCTATGTCTTATTTGTGAAGAAAAAAAAAGAAAGAAAAAACGTGATGCCTTCCTAGCATTTATATGCTAACCATCCAAATAGAAAACGACATCATGCCACAGTCGACCAGCGTAGACTCGAATCAGTTTGGGCGCTCGCGCATTCTGATCCGAGTCTACGCTACTAACATATCTATATACGAACAGCATAGATCCTGATCATAATGCGCGGAAGTGCAGGCTGATCATGATCTACTCTGGTCGCATACGTCATAAGGTCGTTTTCTATTTGGATAGGCTCATCAAGTTTCTTTTTCTTTTCTTTTCTTTTGTTTTATTGTATTCAAAATTTTGATAATTAAACTTAACATTTTACGTGGTAAAATTTATTGGCGATAAACCATCGCAAGCCTAATCATTTTTAACAAAACCAGATAAATTATGACTTTCTGGTAAATTTCATTTAAGTCGGGGCAAAGCATTTCCTAAAAGATTGCACATATGCCCAGCGAAGACTCAGATCAGCCTGCGCATCCGCGCAGGCTGATCTGAGTCTGCGCTGTCCGCCTGAAGACGCTTTGGATCCTTGGCTACCCGCATAGTGCCCTACGAAGACCATGATCAGACCTCGCGGATGCGCAAGCTGATCTGAGTCTTCGCTTGGCAGACATGTAATATTTTCATACCGGCCGGCCCTTACGGGCCGCGTTATGCAAAAATCCATTTTCTGGCATATGCGAACATATGTGTCCGCTAAACAGATTCATTGGACAATAAAGAATGTATTGATTGAGAGCAAAAGCTCGGATGAGACTGCGCGTGCGTGGGATGAATATGAATCTGATATTGACTACTCTAAAAAGTAAGGATTTGCTCTCAGACAAATCAAATGCTTTCCATAGAAGGTAAAACCAGACTATGTTTTGCTCTGGACAATTTGTATAGTTATGTTGAAAAGCCGACCTTTAGATATGTGAGGAATTCGTTGGATCTGAAATGAGCAGAGCAGGGATGTCTATCTTGTATTATACGCTCGCATTCAATATCCGGGATAAGACAGAAATCCATTCGTTCTTTCAGCAAGTATTCTTGTCTGTTTGCCTCATATGGAGGGTCCGTAACGTGAAACCAACGATGACCAATGTTAGTTGCTGATTATACCCCCTCCCTGCCCTCCCTTCCAATGCTCAAACTGTGTTTGTGAGGAAATAAGAAGGGAGGGGGGGGGGGTAGTGTGCAGAAAAAGAAACAGAAAGTCACACAAATTGTCTACCTGATAAAAATGACAGAAAATATATTAGGTGTAATGGTGTATACCCTTTACATGTGGAGACGATTACAATAAAACTTCAAAGACTCGAACACCGATGGCTCGTTTACCGTGCCTGATTCAAACGAGTTTTTATGTCCCTTCCGATAGCCGAAGAAAAACAATATTTAGGGACCTTTAAGGGCAATTTTCTTATCATGAAACTATATGTTTTGTGTACTCATTAGAAGCGCCCTATCGAACCTATTCTAATGAATACACAACATACTATTTTTTTCTTTTTTTTAGAAGATCGAAAAAAAAAAATCCTTTAATTATCCCCTTTTGCCTCCTGACTTGGCGCAATGATTAATCCTCAGTGGCTCGAACAACCCATGTCTTGAACAATTTATCATGGTCCCAAAGATGTTCTAGCCATTGGATTTCGACTGTGTGTCATATTGTGTTGTTCCTATTTAGAAGTCAGGTTTATTCTGCGCATAATGACAAATCGCTAATGACTGGAGAGGCTTTCTATTTATAGTAGGTGAGTTGAGTCAGGGAAAACCCTGGACTGAGATACACAGGCGGGCCTGGGCTTTTGTTGTGAGTATTCTCTGAAAGACAGGTTTTTAATGAGCTGGCCTTTATCTATAAATATGTTTTGTGTGTTTTTTAGAGGTGGACATGGGGCATTGTATGTACATTGTGTATTTGTATGTCGGTTGCAAATAGTGAATGCATGATTGTATGAAATGTCGTTTGCTCACTATGTCAGATCAAATAAAGAAATCAACAAACCTTTCATTTCAGTTTTTATCTGTTTTTATTTCTTTCTTTTTTTCTGTATTTAACTTTTACCACCTAAGAAACGGTTTGGTAAAAGAAGCCGATGAGAGCAAAGACTGGCCCCGAGGTTATAAAACTTTTTTATGCTCATTTCAGCTGAGCATGAAATTTTCTCTGCTAATAAATGTGAAAATACCAATAAAAGTTGGGGGTTTTTTTTCCATTTTATTAGCAGAGAAATTTTCATGTTCATCAATGTTTAGCAAGGAAGAATTTGCAATCGTTAGTAATTTGAGATATATTATCAGGACAAATTTCATACTCAGCTGAGATGAGCATCATTACGAAAACACACCTCTATGCCTATTCAAATATATTGAAAATTTTACAATCAAAAATGGAAAATTTTCAGATAAAATACTCTGATATTTTTCATATTTCTGCTCAAAACATAGATTGTGGGTACTCGTTAGAACCGCCTCAGCGAGGCGGTTCTAACGAGTACCCATAATCTTATCTTTTAAAGCAAAACAGGAAAAATAATGTATACCCCTGTAAACCCCAGTTTTACTATATAAAAGTGGGGTTTAAAGGGGTCAAATTTATATAGGCGTGTTTTCGTGATGTGGAAAAAGTTTTATAAACTCGGGGCCTGGTCAAGAGGTTATAAAACTTTTTCTTACTCAACTCATATTATTTTAAAATGCTTTAAAACAAATTATATGCCTAGGTTTGGGCTTTATAATTTTTAGTATGTATCTATATCAACTTTATAAATGTTTCTGTCAAAACTGGTTTTAGCAATGAGAACCAGAACTGAAAAACAAAATCATGCTCAGTTGAGTTAAGCACGAAAAAGAAAAGTTTCATGGAATCGGGGTTTATTCAGTCCACGTCCTGGACCCAATTGCTTTCATTTGTTTCAATCTTTCTGTTGCAGGACGCGGCTCAAACTGATAATAACGCGGTTTTCTTTATATGCATTTCAAACATGAAACCATAAATCTAAATTGCAGGGTACAGGAAACTTTTTTTTCATAGCGTTCCATAGTAATTCAACTGGTGGTTGAGGGTTCTTTTAAGTGGAAAGAAGGGGTTCAAAAATTTGTTTTAATTTACAGACCAGGCTTAGAAAATGACTAAGGAATAACACACTGTCACCAGTACTTTTCATTACGAAAACACGCCTATTCAAATATATAGAAAACTTCTCCTCCAAAAATTAAAAATTTTCAGATAAAAAACAAACTGTGATATTTTTCATATTTCTGCTCAAACATAGATTGTGGGTACTCGTTAGAACCGCCGGTTCTAACGAGTACCCACAATCCATGTTTTGAGCAGAAATAAGAAAAATAACTTATACCCCTGCAAGCCCCAGTTTTACTATATAAAAGTGGGGTTTAAGGGGGTCAAAATTATGTAGGTATGTTTTCGTGATGTTGGGACTTTTTAGAGGAGAATGTAGCAACCTTTCATTGAAAGATGTCAAAAATTGAAATTTTGAAATTTTACCACTTCTTCTGTTTGCTCCAGCACACACAAACACAAACAAAAATTGCAATCATTACGAAAACGCGCCTATTCAAATATATAGAAAATTTCACCACCAAAAACTGAAAAAATTCAGGTAAAAAAGCCTGATATTTTCCATATTTTTACTCAAAACATAGATTATGGGTACTCGTTAGAACCGCCTCGGCGAGGCGGTTCTAACGAGTACCCACGATCTATGTTTTTGAGCGGAAATAAGAAAAATAATGTATACCCCTGTAAATCCCAGTTTTACTATATAAAAGTGGGGTTTAAGGGGGTCAAAATTATATAGGTATGTTTTCCTGATGAATGGAAGCTATCAGGATAAGTCAGTCTCCACACGTCATGAAGCGGGATCAAGGGCATACAACCTGAGCAACATGTACATACCTTTGTTTACCACTAGGAACCAGACTAGTGGTAAGCAGTCCAAGTCCTGTGAAGTCACGAGAACCGAAACTGTCAACAGTAAGTGAAATTTTTCCATGAGATAAGTCTAATGATCATTTGGAAAACAGAATCATGAGTTTTAATTCATCTTTATTTTCATTAATTAATCACAGGCCGCCTTACACAAAATATCTCCCTGCCCTTTTTGCGCCAATCAGCACTCCTGATACAGCTGGTTCCCTGTGCCATGCGGAGTCAACACTCCTCTGGAAAGGTGCTAATCCAGGTAGGCATGTCGCAGTCAGCTATATTGTTTCTTCATTTGATTAGATAATCTCTATTATTGCATAAAAAGCCGTGTCGCACGTTATTAACAGCCGTGCATTAACCGGCGAAAAGCCGTGTATAAACAAGTCAATTCACGCAATGTTAATGCACGGTTACGCAATTTTCAATATGCTCGTACCGGGGCCACATATTTGCTTCCGTCACGAAATGTGTACTGCCCTGCCCCAGAAAGAGCATAGTCCGTGGAAATAGCGTTCGCGCGACATCGGTGAAGAGACGAAACAAAATAGTGCAAGAAATAACGCGAAATGTAGCAAATGTTTTCAGTTTTTATGCAATAATAACGATCGAACATGGTTTTTCAATGCATTAACATTCGCCAGGTCCCTTGGAAGTGTTGAAAACCGCGGCCTTCGGCCTCGGTTTTCAACACCTCCCACGGGACCTGGCGAATGTTAATGCATAAAAAAAAAAAACATGTTTGATCCCTATAATACAACATTGAAACTTTCGAGGTTCAGGTTTTCATAATAGTAGACATTAAATAACCTCTTTGTGGATGGCTTTCCCTGTTCGTCGTTTCACCTCATTACGAAAACATGCCTATTCAAATATACTGAATTTTTACCACCAAAAAATGAAAATTTTCAGATAAAAAAAAATCTTATATTTTTCTTATTTCTGCTCAAAACATAGATTGTGGGTACTCGTTAGAACCGCCTCGGCGAGGCGGTTCTAACGAGTACCCACAATCTATGTTTTAAGCAGAAATAAAAATAATGTATGCCCCTGTAAATCCCAGTTTTACTCAATGAAAGTGGGGTTTACTGAGGTCACAATTATATAGGTATGTTTTCGTGATGTCTTCGTTCGAACAGTCGCGGAATGTGGCATTTGATCAGCGTCTCCACTGTTTGCAAATAGTTTAGCCATTTCTCTCTAGGGATAACTAAATCACATAGCCTAACATATCTAAAATTGAAATTGACTCGACCAATATATAGTGTGGGGACTTCATTCAGTTTACAATGGGTTACTATTTTGTTTAGCCTTTATCCTTAGTGTCTCAAAAATACACTTAGGCAAATAGTGTAGATCTGGATCAAACAACGTAGAACAATCGTATGAGCGCTTTTGCATGTATCGATGTATTGTACATTACCAATTATTCTGTAAACTGACCGTGAAGGCCCTATCAGATTCAATTTGTGAGGCTCTTTTTTTCTAATAAAAAAGGACGACCTTTACATTTTCATTCAATCCTTCTCCAAAGCAGATGAAGCAAATATGAAACTAATGTACAACAGTATTACAAGAAAAAGAATGATAAGAGAGCTGATAAAATTAATTTGTCAATTGTTAGCATTTTCTATATCTCATTTGGGGGGAAATTTAATAAGAAAATCTGTGTTAAGACATTGACCTTTGTCCCTGATTTGTTGTTTATGCTGTAAATCAAAATGAAGTAATTTTCAACATTTAGAAAGAAACCAAAATCATAATATTAGGTTGCCTTCAGTTTCCTTGTTTAATTCTTGAATCCTTTTATTCTATAGCTTATAGAAACTAATGAGAAACTTAATGATAAATTCAGCTGAGTCGTTATTTAAATGATCTCTTCCAGTAGCAGACTGTTGTTACACGCTAAAAAATGCTGATGTCACTCCACGGGGAATGCAGTGACTGATCTGGTCTTATGTTGTTTGTAATTAGCCTAGCCTAGAGTAGGCTCAGAAAAAAAGAAAAGAAAAAAAAAGCTTTTTAACATGCTGTTGTGACTGTTGCTTAAGCTATTGATTGGACGGGGTTTTCACGGAAAAATTCCGTCCTTTTAAGTAGAGATGTCTGGGCGGGTGGACGTCCGGCCTCGGGCGGGTGTTGGGCTTCGTCCGAGGTTTACTTTGTGGTTAAAGTTTTTCGAAAGTTATATACCTTCAGTGGATCGCTTCATTGACGGGACCCGTTTCATATACAATCCATTAATGGCACCAAGGACCAAAATTTTGGTGGAAAAAAAGGGTTACCTTTATGCGTCGTCCAAGGTTTTCTTTTTTTGTTTTGGACGAGTTTTTCACGGAAAAATTCTATCCTTTAAAATAGCGATGTCCGGGCGGGCGGGCGTCATCTGAAGTTTACCCTTTGTCAACTTTTTATTTTTAATGAGATATGTTGCCTTTATTCTTCAGTGGAAAAACCCGTCCATAATGCCGTCATTCATTTTTCTTGTTTTAATCTTGAAAACTGGTTGATTTAGTGCTACTTTTTTTTTTTTAATTATTTTCTTCATTAATAAGGATAAAATTACTGAGTCAATTTAAAAATGAATTGAATAAGTCATTAGTTCTGTTTCTATGAGAACCACCAGAGCAATTTTTAACCCATTTATACCTAGCTTTCCATAAAATGCACATTGGCAAACAGTATAGACCCAGATCAGACGCCGCAGAACGAGGAATTTATATAAATTATTATATATATATATTAAAAAACTAACCAGACATGCCCTCTACTTGAAATAGAACCGTTCACAGACTTGAGGTAGAAAAATTCATTCGGCATAATTGGTTGACTGAGTTTAGGTTTTACGGCCCAGTCAACACATCAGGGATAATATCGAGCCGGTCAGTTTACCTAACCACACTTTTCCTGGGCAGGGTAAGTCCTCTGAAACAGTATTTGTGCACATTCTTTCGCCAGAATGTCCTTCATGAATCAGCGGAAGGGAGAGAATGACCGTGAGAATTCATGATTAATCTCTACGACAGAATGTTGCCGGACCCGGCGGGGATCGAACCCGCGACCTCCTGATCACCAGTCGGACGCGCATTCGACTGAAGACGGCTAATTCGGCATAAACAAGTTACTATTATATAAACCTTGATTACATTTATTTGAACAAAAGTTACGCTAAGCTCTTCAAGTTTATTGACTCGAGGAAAAGAGACTAGATTTTATTATAAGTATCAAACATATTTTTCATGCATTAACATTCGCCAGGTCCCGACGGAGGTGTTAAAAATCGAGGCCGCACACCGAGGTCTTCAACACCTTTCGAGGGACCTGGCAAATATTAATGCATTGAAAAACAATGTTCAACAGAGCGCATTTGCTACATTTCGAGTTATTTATAGCACTTTTTTGTTTCGCCTTTTCACCAGTGTCTCGCGAACGCAATTTCCACCGACTCTGCTCGTTCCGGAGCCAGGGGTCGTTACAGCTGATGGCTTTTAAATATCATAGTGTGGCGGATTAATTCGGTGACCCCGGTACGGGTATATTGAAAGTTGCGTGGTCGTGCATTAACAGCACTTGAATTTCCTTGTTAAAACACGGCTTTTCGCCGGCTGTCAAAAGCATACGGCACTGCTTTTAATGCAAAAAGTTCGGGTATTAATGCGATGAGGAAACAAAGGTAAAAGGCGACAGACTGCGTGGGCAAAAGAATCGCTATAATTAGTTTAGTTTAGTTTAATCATATTTTATTGCCAAATAATCATATAGCAAATGGGTTGGACCACAAGTTCTCACAATATTAGATAAAGTCCTCCCCAAAACAAAATATAACCTACAAAGTTTATGGCATTTAGTAAATCTTATTATGTAGACACTAGAATTCCGACTGTCCTGATTCTAGTACAGAAAGAAGAAAGTGAATAAAATTATATAAGATCAAACAACATACAGCATCTGGAGAGTCCGAGTTCGCGTGTTTACATGCATACAAAATTAATTATAATCAACAAAACATTGAGCGATCGCAAGTAGAGCTAAAGAAAGAAGAAAATAAATAGAAAAAAAAGAATAAAGGAGTATAATGATAAGAAAATTAGTTCTATAGGAATCTAGTTTCAAGGATGAAAATGAAACTAAGGAGGATGAGTAGTGAGTGGGAGTCACCAAACCAAGCTTCGATAAATCTTTAATAGATATAACAATCTACTTACATGTTTACAATATTTAAATTTGGTTTTCCATTTATCAAAATCGATTTGTTTCCTTTATAAGATGTTGGACGTGTGAAAAAAGTTTAACGTTGTCGTCATCAGAGAGATCAGGAGAACCGTGTAGGAGAAGACGTATACCGACAGGCTGAAATTTATGGATGGCCTGGAATAGACTAGTGCGTTGCTGTGTGAATCTATTACAGAAGAAAAAGTAGTGTTCGGCATCCTCACTCTCAAAACCACAGTCACATGCAGCCGTTGGTTTGAGATGATTATTGAATAAGTCTTCATTTAGATTGCTACAATTATTTCTTATTCTACAATGATAGACAGAACTTATGCGTTGGCCTGAAAGAAAAAAGTTTGGGACTTCAGGACTCCTAAACATAGATCTCTTAAGTAATTGTTTAAAAGCACTGAGAGAGTCGGCGCTTCTTACTGACAAAGGTAACTTATTCCAGTAGTCAACGGAAAGGGGAAAAATGATCTAGAATAAATTTCAGTTCTTCTACTTAAGACAGAAATGTCGGCTGCATTTCTCATTTATGATTTTATACATAAGCACAGCCTTTTGAAACAAACGCCTATCTGATAATGACAACCATCCTATTTCTTTATGAGTTTATCGATAGAAACAGATCTCGTTAATACGGGAACAATTCTGGCTGCTTCATACTGTATTCACTCAAGTCGAGTTTTTTCATATGCTGTACAGCCGTCCCATACCACAGCTGCATACTCCAGCATAGGTAGAATGTAAGAAATATAGATCTTATTTAAAGCTTTCCTACTCAAATTGTATTTAAAGGCTCTCATAATTCCTAATAATTTTGAAACAGATGTAATAATGTTTTCTATATGCGCATGCCACTTGGCGTTACTAGAGAGAGTAAACCCTAGATGCTTATGACTTTCAACAAAATTAACCAAGACGTCTTCGAACATAAGATTCGGAAAATGATATGCATCATTACAAGAAAAGATAATCGCTTCTGTTTTACTGGGATTAAAATCGACCAACCATTGCTTCCTCCAAGTGGACAATACAAGCAAGTCATGATTTAAAATACTCTCTATGTCACGTATGCTTGCAGAGGAACAAGCTAGCGACGTATCGTCAGCAAACAGTCGTACAATACTCAGTAAAATTTCAACTATGTCATTAATATAAAAACTAAGAAAAATAGGGTACCAAGAACGGTTCCCTGGGGTACTCCGGCTTTTATAACCCTCGGGGACGACATTGATGAGCCAACGAAAACCTTTGCTTTTTTTCTGATAAATAACTCGATATCCAATTCAATAATTTTCCAGTTATTCCATTCTGCTGTAATTTAAATAGTAGAACCTTATGCCAAACACGATCAAATGCTTTTGAAACGTCACAAAAGACCATACATGTATACTGTTTCGCATCAATACTCTACACAATTTGATTATATAGATCGATAAGTTGATAAACTGTAGAAAGACCAGGCAAAAAGCCTGACTGGTGTCTGTGTATAAGGTTATTAGTTAAAAAGAAATTAAAAATATGCTTAAATATGATACGTTCTTGCAACTTACCTACACAGCTAAGTAATGAAATAGGCCCATAGTTGGAAGGTGACTCGGAAGGAGATTTCTTAAGGAGGGGCATTACAGTACCCGATTTCCATTGTGAGGGGAAATGAAATTCACTTAAAGACCTATTAAATACAATCACTATAATTAATCCTCAATGGCTCGAACTACCAATGTCTAGAACAATTTTCATGGTCCCAAAGCTGTTCGAGCCATTGAAGTTCGACTGTAGTGACAATCAAATATATTTTCAGTACATGACAGGGAAGGTATCCCCGAGGGTCTTAAAGGGTGTCCTTTAGGGGTCCTTGAAGTGAGGAAAAAGGGCTCGGTTTTATTTTTGGGTGTTAAAGATATGAGCAAAAAAAAGATGACGGAGGTAAGAATGTACAGGCGAAAGAGTCTGGGACACTTAATATCCAAAGGGCGATCAAACAGAAACGGCATGTCTTAAAGGTGTTCGCTGGGGATTCTTGCTTTGTTGTAAAGGGGTCCGGTTTTATTTTGGGGTATTGAAGATATAAGTAAACGATGGCAAGGAGATTAATGTATAAGGGAAAGAATGTAAAGTGAAAAGAATCAGGCACACTATATTGCAAAATAAATGTGGTCAAATAAACATTCTCCGCATGAGTGGGGAGGTATCCCTAAGTGTCTTCAAGCATGTTCTTTCATATTCTTTCCTTGAGGGAAAAGGACTTGGTTTTATTTTTGGGTAATAAAGATATAATAAAATATATGACAGTGGATAGAATGTATAGGGAAAATAATGTATAGTATATACAAATCACTAAATGGATAAAACAGTCTGTTTAACTCTTTCATTAATTTATATACCTTTGCAATTAGTGCAGGTTAAGATGAGATAGCTCGTAACGAGCCGTCTCATCTGTATCTGAACTGTTTGCCATTCTGTTATTTTGACAGAAACTCCTATTTGCAACTATGGATGTGAGATGAAAGAGTCCACTTCATAAACTCGGGGGTGAAAGGGTTAAATTCAATCTGTTTGTCACAGCAGCTTTTCCGTCTATTGTTATCAAACGAATGACAGTATTAAGTTCAAGGCGGATAACTCTGTCAAAATTGTTTTTGATCCGTTCTGAAAAACAATCTGTAAAGGGAAAGCATTTGCACCCACTGAGAGTAACTTCTTTCCTTTTAGAGGATACCCATTTTCAAAAGCGGGTTGATGTATAGAAATGCAAACAGGAAGTCTCAAAAGTTATTTCCCTTGTAAAGATGGCGGAAAAAAATATCAAGGATACCAGGTCCCTTTAAACGGAATGAACAAAAGCAATCTTTTAGGCTGTGGCTGCATGTTTGAAATCAATCAGAAATTTATTTTTTTTATTTTTTTATTATTTATTTATTTTTTTATTTTATTTATTTATTTTGTTTTTGGTGGGGGTGGGGGTGGGTGGGGTTTGTTTGTTTTTTCCCAATTCCTTAAAGAAACAGTGCTATCATGACAGTGAAAGCAATAATCAGAAGCACGTTTAAACCGTTTTGTAACTATATACCGAGTATTCAATTTATAATTAAGCTAGTTCAGTCCTGGTATGTGGAAAAGGGAAGCTGCGCGCGTTACTGATAGACAGTGTTTGGTTCCATATATTTTGCTAACAGAAAACGCTACTGCTTATGGAGACCTTGACCTTTTGTTAAGCCATGTCCAAAAGCATTAAGACACAACTTATAATTTCCTTTGACTCAAATGTTATCTCCATGCTGGCTAGGAAACATCCCACCAAATAGCTACTTGCAAGTGTGCTAATCTCCTCAACTTGTTGAACAGGCCCTGAGGTTATAAAACTTTTGTTCATGCTCAATTCAGCAGAGCATGAAATTTGTCATGATAATAAATCTCAAATAACTAACAACTGCAAAGTCCTTCTTGCTAAACATAGCTAGGCTGAACGTTTCTCTGCTGATAAATATGAAAATGCCAATTGCTCTACTGATAAATATGAAAATGCCAACTATTGTTGGCGTTTTCGTATTAATAAGCAGAGAAAAATTCATGCTCAGCTGAGTTGAACATAAAAAAACTTAATAACTTCGGGCCATGCCTCTTGCAGACAAGAAGTTGCCACACGGACTCCAACGCCAACGTGGTCCGTATCGCAAAAAAAGTAAGAGAAAAGTCCAGGGAGTGCCACAATCACAAACCGCAGCCCTTCCCAGACCCCAAGAGGAAGAGGAAACCGACAAATCTAAACAAGCACAAACCGAGCAAACGTACGAAAAGCACCTAAGATTAGCTCTCTCTTCCCCAAGCGAGGTAATCGCAATACTAAAAGGACTGAAAAACACAAGAACAAAATGACACACGGAAGAACATACAACAAATCGCCTCGTAGAATAAACCACAAAGCAACAAGGAGTAAGACAAACCTAATATCTGCTCTTTTTATCTCCAGCAAGGGACACTGAATGAGTGATGAAAACTGAGCAGTGGATGTGTTGCAAATACAAAGTAACCATAACAAAGTAACCATTGATGAACTGCGTCAGACTCTCGTGAATGGGAAATGTGAATGTAATGATAGGGCAATGAACGTTAATACGAATGCTCACCTCTGCAGCCTTCCACCATGTAAAAAAGCTCTTATACAATACAATCGTAGTCTAACTATCAGGTGACCATTTGGATAAGAGCTGACACCTCTGTGTTGGAGGTTCCCAGTATTGTTGATGAACATGGATGGATGAAAGATGATGCCACCTTGGTATGAGGGAAAAAGTCTACCAAGAATTTTGATTAATGACGACGCTGTGCAAGGTAACGAAGAATCTAACGATGATTATGATGATGATGAATCTGCAGTATATGAGGCAGATGATTATTTTGATGATAACTGAGTCTGATATAATAACTCAAATAATGCTTCAGACATATTTGTAAATGATTATGTATGACTCATGTGTACACGTGTACCTAGTTGTAGCCATACAACTCAAGTCATGCATACAACAAGAAATTAAGCATACTGGCAAAGCACATTTGCCTATAATACTCATCATTTATCTGTATTTTGACTATGTTGCAATCTTTGTACCTTGTCAATGACAAAAGGATGGACACTGAGTAAAGAGTAAAGATCAATTGTTTAGAAAGCTAAAGCCTGCACAGGAAAAGTGTGTTTGGGGTCACTGGTCATCCTGACATGACCTTAGCTATTAACAAGTATTATGCAACTAAACTCAACATGCAGTGAGAGGAAATTGTTCCTTCTAGCATGAAAATGAAACATGATAAGCATTGGAATTTCGACAAAAAAAAAAAAAAAATAACAAGACTCTTAGTTTAACCTGGCAGCCATCTTGGACGCCATATGAAAGGATTTTTAATTATTATTATTATTATTCCGAAAACGCAGTTACATGCAAAAATAAAATCAGCAAATTCTGATAAAGAATGAAACACATTTTATTTGACGTAAGTTTAACTTTGAAAAAGTATGAACGTTGTTCAAATTTTGGCGAATGTTAACGAAAACTCAATTTCAAGATGGCTGCCATCTTGGATATGACATCCCAAGGGCTAAATTCTAGCATTAAACATGAGAAAATATCAAAGCTTAGCCCCATAAAGAATTAGTAATATGATCATCATAAGCTAAGAAAAGACTATATACGATGTTTCTCAGTTTACATGACAGTCATTTAGCAAACCAGCCAAAATGGCGGACCCTCCAAAAGAACTGAGTGTTATCATCCTGGTTCGTAATCAGTATAGTCCTCTGAACAAACTTCTACCACTCCCAGAGGATCCTTAGGGGTGTATGATGACCACCCGAGCCTATGGACTATAACATGATTACACAACTTTAATTTTTACTATAGTAGCCTGGTGTCTTTATGTATATGTTTTTGATGATAGAAAAAGATCATGTAAAGAATGGCGGTCATGAAGTTGAAAAATGATACTCTGCAGCTGCCAGATGCCATAAACGGTTTATTAAAAGCCGTGTATCGATCTTGAGCAGTAATTTCAGATTTTTCCTTCATACATCAAAGTGTTTGATGCGTTGCCGATTTCTGAAAATTGTGGCAAACACAATTAAAGTAATGCTTTGTTTTTGGAATATGATAGTTATATGAATCAAAATGTTCATTGCCACATAAAAATGTAACATTAAATATGATAGCATAAGTTACTGTTCTTAATAATTGAAGTATTTCCTCATATTGCAGTTCTGGTTGAAATTCCACTGTTTCCAAACACGACTAGCAATGTTGTAGTATCCAGCTCGTAGTTTTAGCCGTCCTAGCACAGGAATTTCAGTAAACAGTTTCTTCTTTAGTATCTTAAACTGTTTTGTTTCTCTCTCTTGTAACCGATGTTGCTAAAACGCTTTTGTTGTCAACGTCAAAAAATGTTGACGTCATATCAGTTTATCTTTAAATATAGAATTATTGGAAAACACATTACACTAAAAATTAACTACATATCTTGAAATTTCGACTTTTTATCTTGAAATTTCGACATAAGATCTCGAAATTTCGACTATTTTGAAATTTCGACTTATTATCTCAAAATCTCGATATTAGATCTCGAAATTTCGACTTATTATGTCGAAATTTTGACTTAAGAACTCGAAATTTCGACTTCATAACTCGAAATTTCGACTTATTATCTAGAAATCGACTTTAGAACTAGGAATTTCGACATAGTAAGTCGGAAGTTCGACTTAATAACTCGAATTTTGACATAATAACTCGAAATTTCGACTTATTATCTCGAAATTTCGACGTAAGAATTCTCAAAATTTCGACGTAAGAACTCTCAAAATTTCGACATAATAATTTCTTAAGTTGTGCTGATTTTTTTCTCCCAAGACATAATAAGTCCAAATTTCGACTTAATAACTCGAAATTTCGACTTAATATTAGCCCAAATCGACACTTCAAAAAATAAGTCTGACACAACCCAGGACTCGATTCATTATTAGCGCGACCAATCGAAGCCGCTTTACCATGTGACCTGTTGTTGACAAAAAAAATGACCAATCGCTGCAGCTTTTCTGGGAAATAGTTGGGAGAATTTAAATGCTGAAATTGATCAAACCCTGAAAATCACAAAAGCTACGTAAAAATAAACAATTCTTATATCGACATTATCAATAACGCCAGTATTGTGAAAACTCAATATCAAAATAATTCAGAAAATCTTCGCTATCTTTTCATTTTATTGGCACCTTTATTTATTTAGTATTATAGATTTTCTAATGCATAGACATAAAGAGTTAGTAAGACCTGCTTTTACCTAATTTTCTCTTTACGGGAAGGCATTAGGCTAGAGTACTGTGACCCGAGGAGTTTGCTTTTGGTCTCAAAGTTTCAGAATATTATTTTTATCTTGTTCCATTTGAATTTCATATTAAATAGAACATTTGAATAAATCCGGTATTAACAATTACCTGTTTCACTTCGTACAGGAAGGAGTGGGGTGGGGGAGGGTAAGATACCCTGGCCTGGGCAGCTAGCTTGCCGCCACCCCTCCCCCTCACCCCAACCCACCCATGGAAACTAGGCAAACTGGGATCAGAAAAGATTTTAATCATTCTGGGGATAAATTTGGGGGTTGGACAGCCCAGAGGCAGCTGGCGCCACAGCCTACTGTATCTCTCTCTCTCTCTCTCTCTCTTTTTTTTTTTTTTTTTTTTGTATCGCACCCTTTCACCTCTCCATTCAGAGAAAAATAGGTTACGGTCGATATGAATATTGAAATGAATAGCTAGCAGGAAAGTCTAAATAAGTGATAAACTATCCGCTGTATTTGGAGTCTTCCAGCTTTTGGTTCCAGCTATGAATAGTGAAATTTAGAATCTTGCACCTATACAAGAAAACTAGGAAATCTGAGGAAATCTGCCATGATATCTTACCCACCCCACTTCCCTTTTAGAGAAAATTAGATAATTATGAATATTCAAATGATTGTTCAATGGAGAAGTCTATTTAAAGTGATAAAATATCTTTTGGAATGGATCTGCGTCTGCCAAGTTTTCTTGCATAGATGTAAGCTTCTAAAGCCTATATCTGTGCCACTTAATTTCCAGGACTATCCAGTAAAAGTGTATCCTATCAGGTAAAAGATGAATATGCACCTAATTTATTTAAAAAGAAAAAAAAAGAAGAGTTCTGTCAGGTTGTCTAGAGGTGGGGGTGGGGCAAGCTGCCCAGGCCATGGCATCTCACCCTCCCCTCCACACACACACACACACACACATATATACACACACCTCTTCAGTTTAAAGAAGAGGGGGCGGGGGCTGCCCAGGATATCTTATTCCCCACCCCTTCCAGTATAGAGAAAAACAATTGATGATCAATATTATTAATATTCAAATGACTGGTCAATAGGAAAGTCTATTAAGTGATAAAACTATCGTTTAGGAATGGAGTCTATCAGATTTTCTGGCTTAGGTGCAAGCTTCTGAGGTTCTCGATGTCCTCCTATCCAGTAAAAGATGCATTTGTAAATAAAATCAGTTTTGCCATGTTTCTGTTATAGGGATTTTTATCTAAAAGAAAAAAACTTACTGAATTAAGTTGTGTCAGGTTTTCTTGAGGGAGGGGGGGGGAGGGGGTGCAAGCTGCCCAAGCCAGGGTATCTTCAGCACCGGAGGGACGGGGGTAGGAGGAGGGAGGCAACCTGCCCTGGCAACGGCACCTTACCCCCCTCCCCCCCACCCCTCTTCCTGTTCAGAGAAAACTGTTAATGGTCGATTTTATGATTATTCAAATGACTGTTCAATAAGAAAGTCTATTAGGTGATAAACTATCTTTTGGATTGGAGTCTGCCAGGTTGTCTGGCATAGGTGCTAGCTTCTAAGACTAATATATTCTGGCCCTCAATTTCCTCCTATCGGGTAAAAAATGCATATGCGCGTAAAAAATAGTTTTCCCATGTTTCTATCATAAAGATTTTTATTCAAAAAGGATAAAATCTCAATAAAGTTCTGTCAGGTTTTCTCGGGGTGAGGGGCTAGCTGCCCAGGCCACGGTATCTTATGCACCGCCCCCCCCCCCCCCCCCACCACCCCCACCCGCCTTCACCTCCAGTTGTAGGAAAATAGGTAATGGTCAATATTTTGAATATTCAAATGACTGTTTGATAGGAAAGTCTATTAAGTGATAAATTGTCTTTTGGAATGGAGTCTGCCAGGTTTTCTGGCATAGGTAAATTCATCTAAGGCCACTATGTTCTGGCCCTCAATTTCTCCTTTCAGGTAAAAGATGCATATGCACATAAAAATCCCATGCTTCTGTTATAAAGATTTTTATTTAAAGAAAAACACACAAAACTTTCTGCATTAAGTTCTGTCATTCTGTCAGGTGTTCTTGTTCGGGGGGAGGGGGGCGGGGCAAGCTCCCCAGGCCAGGGTTTCTTCACCCCTTGTGTGGGGAGCAAGCTGTCCAGGCTGGGGGCATACCCCGGGGTATCTTCACCCCGTAGGAGAGTCAAGCTGCACAAAAAAGGGAGCTTCACTCCCTGTTGGGGGGAGGGGGCAAGCTACCCAAGATTCATAATAAACCGGTACACCGGTTCGGTTTGTGTTTATTTGTACACATTGTAGCTTGGTACACGCGAGGGTACACGTACATTCTTACATCTTAGTTTTGAGAAAGGGATAATCATTCGGCCCACTTGTTCATAAAAATTGTGTATGTGTGCTAGACTTTTTTCTTTCCGTTATGGTGACTGAGTACCGATGAAAACCCTGTGTCTTTTAATTGCTTTTTAACCTATTTTGTTCGGCCAAGTTTTCCCTTCAGTGGCCCATGTGACGTCACTTATTCCAGCCAATAGATATAATGATGACAAATGGTCTGCGAAAATGAAATAACTCTTTGAGGTGCACGAAAAAAAAGTCATTATGACGACAAAATGGTCTGCGATAATGAAATAAATGTTTGAGGTGTACGGTATAGCGTATAAAAATAGAGCGTGATAAAAATTCTCTACATAAATTTAAGTTGTGAAAAAATATAAGTGGGGTACCAATACGCTTCCATATGGTACCCCCCTTTTATTTTTTTCACAACCCAAAATTATGTAGAGAAATATAATAATAACATGATATGGTGACACAATTTTGTCGACAAATCATGATAAGTCAATATGATAATGTTATAATATATTGTATTCGCTAAATATCTGTATATTGTTTATGAAATATTTAATCATGTATGACATTTTCTTTACTGCGTAGAATTTTTACCATCCTATATTTTTTACACGCTATACCAGTTGTTTTTCTCGTGCATCTCAAAGAGTTATTTCATTATCGCAGACCATTCTGTCGTCATAATGACTATTAGCTGGAATAAGTCACGTCACATGGACCATTGAAGGGAAAACTTGGCCGAACAAAATAGGTTAAAAAAGCGATTAAAAGACACAGGGTGCTTATCGGTACTCAGTCAGCATAACGGAAAGAAAAATGTCTAGCACACATGAACAATCTTGCTCCGAAATACATATACACAAGTTTATGAACAAGTAAGCCGAAAGAATATCCCTTTCTCAAATGTCAGATGTTAAAATGTACGTGTACCTAGCTACAATGTGTACAAATAACACACACCGAACTGACAAAAAAAATTGATATTGACGAAGCGGGAAACCATTTAACCCTTAAAGCGCCAAGAAAATCTGCATCTGAAAATGTCGTCTGCTTATGTCGTCTGCTGCATCTTCTTGCAAACTTTTCAAACTAACATTTTGCATATAGGCAAACAGTGTGGACCCAGATCAGACTGCTCCTAAAGGAGCAGCCTGATCTGGGTCCATACTGTTTGCAGAAATGACTTTTAAAGTAACCGTCAGAAGACAAAGCAGACGACAATAGTTGTGATTGGCGCTTTAAGGGTTAACAGTAAAATACGCTTCCATAGTTATGCATTCAAAATCATTACGCGAACCTCCGGCCATGACTGACGAGACATCCAAATGTCAACAAACGGATACATTCTCCTTATTTATTAACTTTAAGTAAATTTCATAGATATATTTTGAAAACTCTGACAATGCTATTTCCAACAACTTTCATTTCTGCGTCGGAAAAGATAGGTGTGGGCTTAAAAAAAAACAGAACAAACAAGCTGCTAACTTTTATTTCAATTTCACCCGGAGAAGGGTAGTCCAATATTCCTGTTTTGACCTTTTTTCCAGTGCAGAATGAAGGTATTCTCAGCTACCTGGGCTATGAAATACGAGGGCGAGTCATTAAAAAACCAACTTAACTTATTTCTGGGTGAGATCGATCTCTTCTTTTTCGATGCAATTGCCCTCTAGAATGATGCACTTGGACCAACGGTGTTCCAGTGCCATCAGCCCAGAACTGAAGAAGCCAGGGTCCTTGTCTCTGACCCACTCCTCAACTGCCGCCACGACTTCTTCGTTGGACCGGAAATGACGTCCACGGATATCCTTTTTCAAGTTTGGGAATAGGAAATAGTCACTAGGAGCTAAGTCCGGAGAATAGGCGGGGTGCGGTATTAGGTCGTACCCATTCCGCTCAACAGCATTCATTACAATTTTGCAAGTGTGGACTCTCGCATTGTCCTGGTGGAGCAGAATCCCTTTGGAGAGTACCTCGGTGTTTTTCACGGATCACAATTCTCAGTTAGTCGAGCAAATTTGCATAATACATACCTTTTATTGTACTTTTCTTTGCTAGAAAGTCCAACATAATAACGCCTTGTGCGTCCCAAAATACAGTTGCCATCACCTTGCCAGCAGAGGGTTGCATTTTGAACTTCTTTGGCCTCGGAGACCCCGGCCCTACACTCCGGCGACTTTGAGCTTTATTCTCTGGCTCATAATAATGGACCCAGGTCTCATCTACAGTCACCAGACGTGAAAGGAAATCATATTCCTTTGACCTAAACCGCTTCAACAATGCGCTGTATACTGATGCTCTGGTTGCCATTTGCTCGTCGCTAAGGGATTTTGGGACCCAACGGGCTGTTAGCGTGTGCATACCCAAGCGATCATGTAAAGTTGTTGAAACGCTACCATGTGAAATGTGTAATGCATTCGCTATTTCTTCAACCTTAACTCGCCTATCAGAGGACACCAGATCCCGTACTTTGTTACACATTTCTTCATCGGCGTCCAGACCTGGTTTCGTCTTCTAAAGACGTTCTACCGCGTATGAATTCCCCAACCCAGAATTTAACTTGTGCATACGATGGTGCAGAAGACCCATAAACATTGATCAACTCGCAATGTATTTCCTGACCTGTTTTCCCTTTCAAATACAAGTACCGAATTACAGCACGGTACTCAACTTTTGACGAAAAGCTTACTTTTGCCTCGCTAGCCATGTTTGACATTCAATATCTTATGAGTGAATGATAAGATAAGGGTGCAATTTTGCCTTCAGGCCTAAAACATGTATTGAAACAAGGCATGGAAATCTTGGGTGTCTCGGTCAATTGGAATTGGGATAGTCTGGTTACTTATTGACTTGCCCTCGTACCTATTTAACATATCAGATAAGACGTACTGCAACCCGTCCAATTTGAAATACATAAGGTGCTAAATTCCCTAGGATTTGTTCCGGGGACTGAAATATTTGTGTCGATTATGACTTACGAGGCGGACTACCCCTTACGGGGACAAGAAAGCTTATACATCACAAATACATCTATCCAATACAGTGACGAAACATACAAGCACATTAAACTAACGCAACATTATACCAGAACGAAATACCCACTAAGTTGTACCATAACGTTTAACAACACATACCTAGGCGTTATATTTATTTTCTACTCTCTATTGTGGCTCTATAACCTAATCCTGCTCAGTGGCGACATCCATCAAAATCCTGGACCAGCATCTGGAAGCAGTCAGACTGAAGGAAGCTTTTCAAGCTTAGATTCCCGCGAACTTTTATCAAACCATCTTAGCATATTACATCTTAATATCCAAAGTTTGCTACCAAAAATCGATCTGATTAGAGCAGAAACTGACTCCTTTGATATTGCAATATTTTCTGAAAGTTGGCTGAAACCTTGTACCACCGATGACGAGATATCACTAGTTAATTTTTTACCACCGTTTAGGACAGATCGATTAGACCGACCCGGAGGAGGAGTTATAATATATGCGCGTGACAATATTGCATGTAAAAGACGTAAAGATATTGAAATAAACGGCCTAGAAGCCGTTTGGCTGGAAGTTACAATCAAATCCAAGAAAATCCTAGTAGGTGGCATTTACAGGCCCCCAAACAGTAACTCTGCCTACTTTGACTTAATCGTGGAGAGCATAGATCGTGCCCATAATACAAACATTTACGATATAATCATCACAGGTGACTTTAATTATAATATGATTTCTGGCAACAGCAACAAAATTAAGGACCTTTTGCAACAGTATAATTTAACACAGCTTATTGATAGTGAGACACATTTCACGGAAACTTCTGCTTCTTTAATCGATCTAATTATGGTTCGAAACACTAACAATATTTTAAATAGCGGTGTAGCAGATCCATTCATCCCAAATCTCATGAGATATCATTGTCCTATCTATGTCTTTTTGAAATTTATCCGCCCAAAGCTTATGACATATAAACGGAAAATATGGAACTATGAAAGAGCCGATTTTGCGAAATACCGACAGTTACTCAGCGAACACGACTTATCTACTCGGGTCAGGCAAAATGATATCGACACAAGTGTACAAATCATCAATGATGCGATTTTCGATGCCGCTGAAAAGTCTATCCCAAACAAAGTTGTAACCATTCGTCCAAACGACTATCCTTGGATTACCTGTTACATAAAAACACTAATGCGTAGACGCCGACGACTATACAATAAATTTAAAAAGACCAACAGCTTACATTTCTGGAACCAATTCAAAATCCTGCGAAACAAAACCACTGATCTGATACGAAAATCAAAGCAAGACTATTTTGATAAGCTTGAAAACATACTAACCCATGGTAACTTCAATTCAAAGCAATTCTGGAAAACATCTAAACAACTCTTAAAACTTGGAAAGTCTTCACAATCTATACCTACTCTGTATCACAATAATAAATATGTTGAAACTGAACTCCAAAAAGCAAACATGCTAAACGATTACTTCTCCTCTCAAGCCGTAGTTAATGATGCCAACAAAACATTGCCACCACCTAAAACCATTTTACACGACCGCCTTGAAATCCTCGAAATAACCCCAGAATCTGTCAAAGACGTATTTGATGGCCTTGATGTAGACAAAGCCTGTGGCCCGGATCTTATGAGTCCACGGCTTCTTAAAGAAGGCTCCTCCGTCCTTGCCCAACCCTACTCCATCGTATATACCTCCTCTCTCCGTCTCGGGCATTTTCCAACTCCATGGAAAGACGGAAATGTAACAGCCATATATAAGAGAGATGACCGATCAGTACCTAAAAATTATAGACCAATAACTCTTCTCTGCCAGCCAGGCAAAAGCATGGAAAGATGTGTACACAAAGAACTTTATAATTTCATAAACGAACATAACCTACTGACACCATTTCAGTCTGGCTTTATACCAGGAGACTCCACGACCTTCCAACTACTACATACTTACCATAAGTTTTGCGAGGCTGTTGACAATGGTAAAGAGGTTCGTGTAGTCTTCTGTGATATAAGCAAGGCGTTCGACAAAGTTTGGCACAGGGGTCTAATTCACAAACTAAGGGACATCGGATGCTCTGAAGCCCTACTAAACTGGTTTTCCAGCTATTTGTTCAACAGAAGACAACGAGTAGTTCTCAACGGGCAGACATCAGAGTGGACTTATGTTAAAGCCGGTGTACCCCAGGGCTCTATTTTGGGGCCTCTGCTATTTCTTATTTACATCAACGACATAGTTCATGAGCTCCGTGCATCTGTAAGACTGTTCGCAGATGATACAACATTATATATAATAGTTGAAAACCCCAACACTGCAGGCGCCATTCTCAATGGCGATTTGAACTGCATTGATATATGGGGAGCTGACTGGCTGGTCGATTTCAACGCTGCTAAAACTTTATCTATGATCTTGTCTTTGAAACGAAATCCACCACCCCATCCGCCCCTCTATATGAATGGAAAACTTATAGCAAACACAATATCACACAAGCATTTAGGATTAACATTTAATACCACCTGTAGCTGGACTGAGCATATAAGCAACATAACAGCAGCTGCATGGACCAGACTAAATTTATTAAGGTCTCTTAAATTTAAAGTCAACAGGCTAGCACTCGAAAAGATGTACATATCCTTCGTTAGACCTCTTCTTGAATACTGCGATGCTGTCTGGGAAAATGCCTCTACTGAAAGTAAAAAGCAGTTGGAAGCTGTTCATAACGAGGCAGCGAGGATTATCACAGGAGCAACTAAACTCTGTAGCATAAGCAATCTTCTTTCTGATCTCGGATGGGAATCTCTCCAAGCAAGGCGTACCAAACACAAGCTAATAATCTTCTACAAAATTATCAATGGTCTTACACCCGAATATTTACAATCCCTGATACCACCAATTGTTCAAAACACTACCTCATACAATCTGAGAAACTCCAGCGATCTCCGTAACATTCAGGCCCGCACGAACATCTTCTACAACTCATTCCTTCCTTCAACAATTAGAGCATGGAACGAACTTCCAGAAGAAACCAAGACCGTTCCATCTGTTGCATCTTTCAAATATCGTCTAAATAGGGACTTACTCAAACCCCCCAAATACTTCAATTGCGGCTCTCGCATTGGTCAGATTATGCATGCTAGACTTCGAATGGAGTGCAGTTCTCTTAATGCCCATCTCTACAGAAAAAATATTGTTCCTAGTCCATCATGTTCTTGTGGCGGCTTCGAAAGTGTATACCACTTCTTTTTCGAATGTCCCAATTACGCAGACATAAGAACACGCTATCTTCCAAACAATCTCAAAGACCTTAATACTAACCAGCTCCTCTGTGGCATACCGAATGCAACTGTAACAGACAATGAAACTCTGTTCTGTCAAGTGCAGGAATTCATAATTCGATCTAGAAGGTTCACTTAAACTTATTTGAGGCACCAAGAATTATTTGACACTAAAAATCTGGATGAAGAAGAAGAATAAGAACTTGCGGAGCCGATCAACGACGGGCATTTAATTCTTTTTTTTTTTTTTTTTTTTTTTTTGTATATATAAGATGGGCCATTATCACCATCATCATCATCTTCATTTTCATCGTATTGTGCAACTGTCCGTCAGTTATTATTATTATTATTATTATTATTTTCTATAATATATCTACATATACTTCTACTGTTGGTAATTTGTGTTTGTAACATTTTCCATCTATCATTCATGTATGTCATATGTACTACTTAGCATTGTTCAGGAGATGATTTATATAAGCTTTAAGCTTTTTATCAAATCCTGTACCTTATGATAATATGTGATATTCATGTGAATCAAATCAGAATTCAATAAATATTGTTTAAATCAAAGCGACTTTTACGGCAGTATAACGAAACTTATATATCATTTTGCTCAATGGAGAGCTTTAAATATATGCAAACGTGGCATATCAAACCCTTTTAACACACGCTGTCTCATCTGCAAAACCTTTCATGGTGTTTGATTGTTTATATGTAAATGGAATATTTTGAAACTGGTTTGGTCTAAACTTTGCATGTTTTTTTTTTTTTTTTTTTTTTTTTTTTTTCTTTCTTTCTTTCTTTTCTTTCTTTTTTTTTAATGCGGGGCATTCTGATAATGACAAATGTTCCCATAAGGGATAATCAGGCTTTGCTATCAGACACCTGACAGTACAGTTGGCTTTCTTGTCCCCATAAGGGTTAATGCCCCCGTAAGGGGTAGTCGGCTTCGTAAGTCATATTCGGCACAAATATTTCAGTCCCCGGAACAAATGCTTAGGAAATTTAACATCTTGTGTATTTCAAAGTAGACGTAGGTTGCAGTACGTCTTATTTGATAGGTTAAATAAGTATTTCATAGTCCAGATAGCTGAAAATACCTTCATTTTGCAATGGAAAACAAGTCAAAACAGGAATACCGGACTACCCATCTCCGGATGAAATTGAAACAAACAAGAGGCGCATGGGCCACAATTCGCTCACCTGATAACATCACGGAAACATACCTATATAATTTTAACCCCCTTAAACCCCATTTTTATATAGTAAAATTGGGGTTAACCGGGGTATACAGTATTTTTCTTATTCCTGCTCAAAAAATAGATTGAGGCGAGGCGGTTCTAACGAGTACCCACAATCTATATTTTGAGCAAAAATAAGAAAAATATCACAATTTTTCATCTTAATAGTTTCGTATTTTCGGCGGTAAAATTTACAATGTATTTGTATAGGCGTGTTTTCGTAATGAAAACAGCTATTGCATATTTGTAAATGCCATGCAACATTCTTCCAGTATTGCCACCGCAACTGGGACACAAATTTGACCATACAATAAAAAGATCAAAGGCCATCCTAGTCTCATCATTTTAATAAACTTGGTAAACCTTGAGTCCCGAAAACTGTATACCAAGATTCAGCCTCAAAGCCTTCTTAGTACTGGAGAAGAAGATTTTAAGTGTTTTCACCAAATATGGGCATGGCAGCTTAATTGTTCAATGGTGCAGAACCATTTGAACAAATTGTCACCATCCCTTCGACAGAAGGCTCCATGTGAAATCTGAAGAAAATGAGTCAGGCGGTTTCAGAGAAGAATACTTTAAAGATTTCATGAGTTTATACTTGTATATAGCCCAGGACCAAGGGCAGATAACCCGATTGTGATCCTAACTAAAAACCTTTACTACTTTAATCATACATTGTAATTTCGGCCATTTAAATATTGAAAAAAAAATATTTTCAACTTTTCCCCCATACAAATCTATAGAGACATAAATTTGACATTGCCGTAAAAAGGTCAAAGGTCAACCTACGATTATCATTTGAACAAAATTGGTAGAGCTTGAGACAGCGATGGTATATACCAAGATTCAGTCCCAAAGCTTTCTTGGTTCTGGATAAAAATATTTTAAGTGTTTTTACCATATATGGTCATGGCGGCCATCTGGTTCAATGGTTCGGAACTATTTGAAAAAATTGGCAATACCCTTTCGACAGAAGGCCCAATGTGAAATCTAGTGAAAATTGCTCGAGCAGTTTCAGAGAAGAAGACATTTAAAAATTACACAAATTTATACATGAATATAGCCCAGTGGCAAGGACAGATAACTCTCATTTCAGCCATTAGTCTTTAATACATTTTGAGAAAATGACTTTTCAACATTTTCCCCATACAAAAGTTGGGGGATGCAAATTTGACCTTGCCGTAAAAAGGTCAAAGGTCAACCTAGGGTCATTATTTGAACAAACTTTGTAGACCTTAAGTCCATGATGCTATATACCAAGATTCAGCTTTGAAGCTTTCTTGGATCTGGAGAAGAAGATTTTAAGTGTTATACCATATATGGGCATGGCGGCCATATTGATTAACAGACTATGACCAATTGAATAGATTTTCAACCCCCGTTAACAGAAGGCTCCACAGGAAGTTTGAAGAAAATTGGCCCAGGGGTTACAGGGTTGTTGCGGTCATGGTACCTAAGCCATAATCCAAACTCATAAATCCGTAAACGAATGACGAATCAGAATGTTCAGACCAACAGACATGGACCCCAGAATAAAGGGTGTAATCAGGCGTCCGCGGATAAGAGGAGGTCGTTCAAAGGTGTGAACGGACGGACGGACGACGACGGACGACGGACGACGGACGGCAAGTGATCAGAATAGCTCATCCTACGTCTTGCTCAGGCGAGCTAAAAATAGCCGTTTGTTTTTCCAAGCCCACACCTATCTTTTCCGACGTACAAATGAAAGTTGCTGGGAATAGCATTGTCCGAGTTGTTAAAATATGTCTATGAAATTGACGAAAAATCAATAAATCATAAGTCATGGCCGGAAGTTCGCGTAAAGATTTTGAGTGCATAACCAGCGGCTACTCCTTACGAGATTACCAGGTGTGGAATTGCTAACGAAGAATCACCTGTCGAAATTTTGAGATAATAAGTCGAACTTTCAAGATATTAAGTCGAAATTTCGAGTTACATGTATTTACGCGAAATTTCGAGTTATGAAGTCGAAATTCTCGAGTACTTTGGTCAAAATTTCGACATAATAAGTCGAAATTTCGAGATAATAAGTCGAAATTTCAAGATATTAAGTCGAAACTTCGAGTTACAGTCAAAATTCAATGGCTCGAACATCTTTGGGACCATGAAAATTTGTTAGAGAGATGGGTAGTTCGAGCCAATGATATTTAATCATGGCACCAGGTCAGGAAGCAAATGACGATAATTTATGGAAATGATTTCGATCTTCAACAAAATAATGGTATGTTGCGTGTACTCATTAGAATCGCCCAAGGAGGCGATTCTAATGAGTACACACAACATACAATTTCATAATAAAATAAGAAAATTTCCCTCAACATTTGTTTTCTTGAGCTATCGGAAAAATTCCGTAAGGACTCAAAAATGAGTTCGAATAAGCCATGGTAAACGAGCCATCGGTGTTCGAGCCATCGAAGTTCGACTGTATTAAGTCGAAATTTCGAGTTATTAAGTCGAAATTTCGACTTATTGTGTCGAAATTTCGAGATAGTAAGTCGAAATTTCGAGATACCCATCAACAGAAATAAAAGTATATGTGACCTTAATGCTCTTTTGTATATTGTAAACATTTAAGAGACATACAGTAATTAGTAAGAATGTTGCATATGCACAACAAATATAGCGGTTATTGTCTCATTAAATTCGTTTCGAAAGTCAATACGAATCAGTTCTTTAATAATGTCTACTCTTTTCAACCATTCAAAAGTATGAAATTATCATGGGGGACATCAAATACTTTATGCGAAAATTCATTTAACATGTTAATGACTTCTCGAAACAACCTTCTGTTAACCATTGTTAACGTGTCTACCTTACATACTGATATACCTTAATTGCTTGCCATGACTGTCCTAACAAGTCCATTTGACCACCAGTCCGAAATTTCGAACGTCCATTTGACTACAAATCCTTTGAACAAGACTGTTTGACTACAAATCCATTTTGACTACAAATCCTAAACTTTAAACACGTCCGTTTGACTACAATTCCTAAACTTTGAACACGTCCATTTGACTACAATTCCTAAACTTTGAACACGTCCATTTGACTACAAGTCCTAAACTTTGAACACGTCCATTTGACTACAATTCCTAATTTTTGAACACGTCCATTTGACTACAAGTCCTAAACTTTGAAAACGTCAATTTGACTACAAGTCCTAAACTTTGAACAAATCCATTTGACTACAAGTCGCTGTGGCCTGTATAATTGTGCTGAATAATTGGCAATAGTGCAGGTCCTGATCAGACGCCCCGTTCTGCGGCGTCTGATCTGGGTCAACACTATTTGTTAGACCTGTCAATCCCAATATATTGCGTCGCGTTATTATGTTTAAACAGACCCTGATCATTTATATGGTGAAAAAAAAGCCACAAATTACATATCTCTAAATCAGAGTGGTAGCCACACAGATGGATCGGGACAAGAGAAAACGTGTCTTCGGGCATGCGCAAAATGCATAGGTTCAGATTCATCTCACTCATGCACAGTGTTATCCGGGCATTTTTCTCCGTTGATGCATTCTATAGTGTCAAATGATTTTGTTTGTGGACAGTGAATAACCTGCTCAGACAGCGCGGATGCGCAGGCTGATCTAGGCATTCGCTGTCCATATGTGCTCGACGACACGTTTTCGCATGGCACGGCCCGAATGTTTCTAATTAGGGAAAGAGTTCCTCATGAAAACCCTTACGTATATAATTTGGTACATATCTTTTCTGCGCAGAAATAAGAAAACAAAATCAATAGTTTAATTGAAAAAAAACAAACAACCTAGAGCAGAATTATACGTTCTAAATAGATGTGTTAACGTAAAGCACTCCCTTTAAATCAAGAAATTATCTACATATGTTCACATGGGAAACAGGCGTCAACAAGATTCTGGTTTCATTTTCTCTGCTGATGACTATTTATTGCCATAAATACTTTTTGTTTTCCTCTTAACGCAAATTTTTCAGTAGACATTTCGAAATATGTTTTTGTATTCCCCACTCCCCACCCCCCCCCACCCCCATCCCCTCCTCCCCCTCCCCCCTCAAAAAAAAAAAGATTTGGCATTTCATACAATTTGCATGAAACATTAAACTCCATTTTCTAGGAAAAATAAGAAAAATATCATCAATTTGTCGTCTGCTGAAATTGCCCATATCACTGTAAATATTAACGCTTAAACACTAATCACAACTGCAGCGGACGGCATGTTTTTCTGAGAGAATAAGACTTGATATTTCGATTTTGGCAGACGATTCACATGAAATGCCAAGTTTTATTTTATTTATTTTTTTTTTTTTTTCTTAAAAAATATTGAAATAAAATAAGAACAAAACAGAATGTCGCCTGCTGCAAGTTTGCTTAGCGCTTTAAGGGATAATGGAATTCCGAAAGTCTGACATATTGTATTGTCAAGCTGTGTGAGATTACATTTGCTTGAATATCAGTATTGTAATTGAGAATGAATGTATCATTATTCTGTGTATGCAGTTTGTATTGAGATCAATGACCACATTCGGGGAGTTTTGAACATTTATATCAGAGTCACTGATGTGGCCTATTTGGCCGAAACCAGTAGTCTGGCCCAGAATTCATTAGCATTTTAGATTGTTTCATTCCCCTTGTGTGGGTTCATTGCCGTCAATGGTCATTCTCATTTAGTATATTTACGAGGGATGTTCGAAAATAATTGCTTATTTTAACCGGGAACGTTAAAGATATAAATAACCACAAATGTCTTTATTCCATGCCCTCAGAGTAGTCCCCATGACTAGAAATGCATAATTTCAGTTAATGAAATACTTCTAGTATGCGTCACGGACCCTGATTTAGGTATACTGGTAAGGTACTGGTATACGGCAAATCTAAGCTCCTGTATGAACCGATATCTTGAGTGTTCGGAAGATTTCCATCAAGTGGGTGCCTCATTTGTTGACTGGTGGTCAAAAGGAGCAGAGAATTAAAATAGCCAAACAACTGCTCAAAATATTTCCAAAATATGATGAAAAGAAATTTGCAAATGGCAACACTTTTACCAACCATCTTTACTACTGGCGATGAAACTTGGGTTCATTATTTGAACATGTTAGAGTGGTTAGCAACAGAAATCTTCCTAACATTCAAGATATTCTACAGAATGTAATGACTTGACAGTGAGATGCCAACCATTCGTGTTATATCACGTACTGTATACCTAGCATCTCTTTCAACAAGTTCCTTTATTTTTGATACAATTTCGTGATAAGATGCATACTAGGGCCTTCCTGATTTTGGCGTATTTTCGATCGTCTCTAACCCAGAATCAAATTTCTTTTTTTTTCATCTACGAACCATGTCATACGGCACATTAGTAGATCCGTAAACAACAGAAATTTCAGCAAAGTTTCAAAGAACAACCTATCTTAGAGCGAGCTTTTATGTAGGTCCGTATTTCCTCCTTCTTGGCAACACTTTTACCATCATGAAAACACGCCTATTCAAATATATTGAAAATTTTACAACCAAAAAAAAGGAAATTTTTCAGATGAAAAATTTTTATATTTTCATATTTTTGCTCAAAACATAGATTGTGGGTACTCGCTAGAACCGCCTCAGTGAGGCGGTTCTAACGAGTACCCACAATCTATGTTTCTTAGCAAAATAAGAAAAATAATGTATACCCCTGTAAACCCCCGTTTTATTATATAAAAGTGGGGTTTAAGGGGGTCAAAATTAAATAGGCGTGTTTTCGTGATGCCAACCATTTTTACTACAGTTGTCAACGACTGCGTGTATTCAGATAGCAAATTATCTATCTTTCAGTTAGGTTTATAGGCACATCTACTTTATTGAATAGCGATGTACAGATATGTATTGCTTTGTTTCAAGTTCCACGTGGATATTGAGCATCTACACAATAAGCAAATCATTCTCTGCTTCCGCTGTTCAAGAAGGGCATATGTCAGTTTCTAGCGAAAGAATGTGCTCAAGTACTGTTAAACCGCTTAAAGGATTAAGACTGCCCAGGAAAAAATATGGTGAGGTAAATTGACCGCGCTCGACATGACCCTAATGGATTGACTGGGCCATAAAAACTCAAATAAACAAGCTACTAGTCTGATAATAAGGTATTTTGTGAGTGTTTTATTAAAAGATAATCAACTTCTTAATGACGACAAGTCTGTTTGGTAGAGTATCTAGTGCACATATTGACTAAGTATCAGATTTCCCCTGAAAAACTGAAGGGGTGTGATTTTGCAAGGTTCTAAGACCTGAGTAGTTGAAATATAATACTGTTAATGCAAATAAATGTGTTTGTTTCCGTGCTATTCATTTAAACGCCTAGTGGCTAGACTAAAACTTCTAGAATGTCGTCAGTATATAGTGTCCCCCATGCTGCTCCATTCTAAAGAAACCAGCTACGACGCCCCCGTGACAATACGTGGTACTTCATTCTGAATTAATTTTTGCTCATTCCTTTCATGCCATCACGAAAACATGCCTATATAATGTTGATCCCATTAAACCCTACTTTTATATAGTAAAACTGGGGTTTACAGGGGTATACATTATTGTTCTTATTTCTGCCCAAAAATATAGATTGTGGATATTCGTTAGAACCGCCTGGGCGAGGCGGTTCTAACGAGTACCCACAATCTATGTTTTGAGCAGAAATGTGAAAAATATCAGAAATTCTATCTGAAAATTTTCATCTTTTTTATGGTAAAATTTTCAGTATATATGAATAGGTGTGTTTTCGTAATGTGTGGACAATGAGTGCGCATATGCCCTTGCATATTGGATCCAATGTAAACGAAGGCTCCCTGTGCAGCCGAGGAAAGGATTTTGGCAAATACAACGAAGGAATTGAAATCGTCACGCGTATCATGCAATTTGTTATGCAATCGCTTCCAAGAGGGTCTATTTCAAGTAAACGCGGAAGTCGGACTCCAAATTGTAATTTAACAGTTCTTTTAATTTTCAAATTGAAATGAAATGGGCATTCCGTTTATGTAAAATGATTTAGTTTGCTTTGAAGTTTAATGGCTATCCGGCACTATTAAGGTCATATCGAGCAGATCAGTTCACTTAACCACACTTTTTCTTGGACAGGCTCTAAGCGGATAACCAGTACTTGTGCCCTTCTTGAATCAGCGGAAGGGAGAAAATGTCCGTAGAAATCAATTCCTGATCAACCTGCGGGGATCTTATGTAAAATGAGTATATTTAAATTGTAAAAGTTATATCGAAAATTCTTTCAAATACTGGTTTAATATTTTCAAAACTTCTTGAAACTCCCAGCTTCCAATACAGGCATGCACAACCGCTAGTATCGCTGGGCAAGAGTATCTAGTATGAAATGAGCCAGCGCACGACAAGGTGAAAAAAGTTTTATAACTTCGGGGCCAGGGCTATTCAGAACCGCGAATGTGCAGACTTATCTGAATCTTCGCTGGGTGCACATGTCCGAAGGTACGTTTCTCACGTTGTGGCTTGATTGTAAGATAGAAACAGTAACATAATAATAGTGGAATATGAGATAGGTTTGCCAATGCCTTCTAATAGCAGCAATGTCTGGCTTTAAAGACACAATTATGTTATATAATAGCTCAGTGGCAGAGCCAGAACACAATTATTCTACACACATCCTGGAAAATTAAAAATAAAACTGCAGTCTCAGGGAATATTCACATTTGCAAAATGGACCAAATAAAAGGAAAAGGGAGGCGAGGAGATTGTCACAAAGTGGCCAATGTCTCCCGCCGCAGGAAACTTTGGTAGGGGCGGTTAACGCAAGAATCAAGAGAGCAAATGTTGTCTCTTTCTTAGTCGCAACACAACGACTCATCAAGGTCAGTATACGTGTGAAGTTTCATAAAAATGTTCCAGAATATTTACTAGGGCTGGCTAATCAGAGCTGAAAAGATAATCGATTATCAGTCCTGCCATTGTGATTGATAATCGATTAGTAATCGCTGAAGATTTTATCTTAATTTTACCTATGACCCTTTCATATGCTATATTGAGCAAACAGTGTAGACCCAGATGAGACACCGCAAACGCGGCGTCTCATCAGGGTCTACACTTTTTGCCACTAAAACAGCTATTTTAGACACAACAGTGGGTACAATATTGGACTTGTTCAAATTTTAGATAAAAGTATGATAAGGAGTTGAGGTGTCTGAATACTAAGGGTAAATACGGTAAAGTAACAAATGCAGAAATCAAATGATCGATTATTAGCAAATCTGTAATGATAGTCATTTTTGTGGAATTTATCGATCAATTAATCGATTAATCGTGCCAGCCCTAATATTTCCATTATATCGAGTTATAGCCTCGAACTAGAAGTGTAACTGAACGACGGACCAACAGACTAAAGAATATACGGACTAATGGAATCCTATTATGACCAGTGCACCCCGCTTCGCTAGCGGCAAGGGACAAATAAACACTTAGCACTCTGGGTAAATGCTCGACAGACGACATTTTGAAATTTCAATCTTATTTTCCCCAGGAAACACTATTTGATATTTCATGCAAATTGTCTCCTGAATTTGCCAAAAGTGGCTATGGTTAAAGATAATTGGAGTATAATGATTATGCCCCTTTAACACAAAAAATAAACCAGTTGATATATAGGAAATGGGTGAGAAATTAACTGAATTTCTATACATAACATAAACCGTTCATGGGTGACACAGTATTTTCAAATGCCATCAGTCTGTTAGTGGGCATCTGATTGGATTAAATCAGTCACTCCCATAGACAATAAAACACTAGAGGTATATGATGTTTACGGTCGAATTGAAACTTGACAGTGAGCTACAGGATATTTCCAGATCTCATAATCTGTAAAACACACACACACACACACACACACACAAATATTCCGTCGAGTGCCTATGTGTTTGTCGGGTCTTCCACGAAGTCAAGCCCCGCGGTCACCCATCCAGCTACTAACCGCGATCTCATATGCTTAACTTTATCAAAAAAGCCAACCACTTTAACGAAACACCAATGAACAATTTCGAGCAATCAAAAACGAGACCGAAAGAATTGACCAATAACTAGATGTTTCTTCAACACTGATACAAAGACTGCTTTATTATAGAGCACTAACCAAAATTGGCTTTATCACCCAACATTGACGGGTCGTGCAATTATATAGAGTTTATTTGGTTGTTTTGATCGATTACGGAGAAATAATTCACTAGTGTTCTAAGGCTTGCGCGTAAAAAACGAGTGGGCGAAGCAAACGAGTTTTTTTACAAGCAAACCTTAGAAAACAACAAAATAAACTGTTTATTACATTTTGATCCACGTTTTACCTTTGATTTTTCACATTCAGCCGTTATGATTTCCTACCAAAATAGTTCCAGTCAGTGCATGAATTTCAGGAGGCGTGGTTTAGTTTGAAACTCAGACGCCATTTTGGTTTCACTTTAACGCAAAAATCATCCTGTCCTTGAAATACAGACATAACAACGTCACGAATATAGAACTGGATTATCAAGAAAATTATACTTTATACTTGTGTTGCAGGTCTTTCCTCAAAAACGCCAACTGGACGTGAAAATTGCAGTCTAATTTCCATGATTTTATCAAATTTTCCGCGAAACGTGAACTATTGTTACCAACAAAGTCAGCAACGTCGCCTAGCAATTATGGCGTTCGAAATGAAATAATTCACTCGGTGAATTATCGATTATAATTCACTGATAAATCTCTGTAAATCACTGCTTAAAATGTAATAAACACCGTTAATCTACACCACTCTCTTTTCTAATGCTGCAGACGGTAAAGTGGTGATATTTTTCCCAGAAAACAGGATTCGACATATCATACAACTGTCTCCAGTTGGGAAAAATAAGAAATATATTTCAATATATCGTCTACTTAAAATTTTACCCAGAGTGCTAAGCGTAAAAACCAAACGAGTTGTCCGTAAACAACATAGCTCTCCTATGGCGCCATACGTTGGAAGAGGGCAAGTTATAAATTTAACGAGCTTTCAGGTAAACTTTAATCAAATACAGACAGCTAACACACCGGTTACCGCGGTACAACGAACGCAACTGGATGCAACGAACGCAGCTGAAATTTTGTTGACGGGAAAAAAGTGTAACTTCAATATTTCCTTTATATTGATGGAAATATGACGAGTTTCGTTTTCTGGTGGTTATGGGATTACAAGAGGTTGTGTTTTTTGTTGTTGTGTCCAAATTTTACGTTATGACACGGTCAAAGAAGGAAAAGCAAAGCTACAAATTAGGCCATAATAGGCTAATCAACAGAACTTCTCGTTTTAAGGATCTATCAATTAAAAATAAATGGCATGTACACAACCATTCTAGGGCCTTTCATGTCTCCAGGTATCGAAGTAAATATACTATTTCTGATAATTCATACAAAACTTTTAGAATACGAATTGTATCGATTTTTCCTAGCGCACTATCTTGAAACACGGATACGACTTACCACGGATCACGTGTTGTGTCTGGGTATACTAAACACGGAAAAGATGGTACAACAAAATATAGAAACCTCAAATTTTGACGACTTTTTTCAGTACAAGCGCCGGTTTTCAAGAATTAGCCGAGAACACTTACATATTTGTGCCCCTTGAGTTGTGAACTTGCAACATCAACTGATGCGCTTGCCATTCTGAAATTAGAAAGTATTGAAAGATGTGTTCGCTGACATTTCATGTAGCTGAGTGCCAGAGCATATTGTTTATGACCTGCAGACAACTTCTTTATACATCAGACGCACAATAAACAGTCGCTCTGACCCATAAAGTTTGCATATGGCATACAAAATAATCTGCGCATGTACATGTACATGTAAACTATAGAATTGTACAGTTGGTTTAATATCCCAGTTTAAACATACAGTTTATTATTTCAACTGTCGCGAGCAAAGGTCAGGGCGTCATTTCCAAAGCACATGTTGTTACTCCAGGCAATGAGCTCTACTAACTGAGCAAAAACAACTTCCTTGAGACACTGTTTGGTCTCATAGTGCAATCACAAGAATCTGCAAAATAATTTGTCAGTACAGTAGTGTCTGAAGATATTTTGTCTGTTTACATTCTGCGAGCAACTAAAGACTTATTCATTATATCAATACGGGAACCAATGACCTTGGCCTGAGTGCGCGGATTCGAGTCTTTCTTGGACACACATTTTTTAAAGAAGGAATTTTTCTTTCATCCTTTTTACTAGTTCTAGTTTTAGATAGTTTTAGATAGAAACTTTTATCCTACTTAGGTTATCCTGCAAAGGGAGTGTATAAAAGTAAAAAATTCTTACGTTTGAGGTCTTTGATGTACAGTTGTTGTAAAGGGTGTCATGTACGCTGTCGTTAAGATATTGCATGTTACGTCACAATAATTTCATCACAATAGGGCGGACACCAGCAATCGAAGTGACTGCATTTAAATCTGTGTTCTAGAATTAAAGTTATACAAGAAAAAGAATGTGTAATGGGTGTGTCATGAAACATGAAATCTTTTCTACAGTCATTCTCTCCCTTCAGCTGATTCAATAAAGGCAGTTGTCAGTTTCTGGCGTAAGAATGTGCACTGTACTGGTTAACATATATATATGGAACTGTAGTTAGGTAAACTGAGCAGCTCGATATGACCAAAATAGTGTTGACTTTGGCTGTTGAACTCCAAAACAAACAAGCAAACTGGGGGTGGGTCGGTGGGTGTATCGAAGATGTCGTTTATCTTACGTCACTGGCGTGTCCAACTGATATTGGCATACAGTTGGTCAAGAACTGTTATTCTTGTAGCAGGTAAGGGTAGAGGGGAATGGTTTTTAATCTTCCGTTTCTTAAATTTATTCCTTTCCCTCATTCTTCCCTGTCCTTTTCTTTCGTCCCCTCTACAATCGTTTCTTTCTTTTTTCTCCCTTTCTCTGGGAGACGATACAAAATGACCCACAATGGTAGACACGTCGTTAAACTTAACACAGTCAATCAATCAAACAAACAAACAAAAGTAATGTGTGTGAGGGATAGACAGGGAAATCCGTCCCGCATCCTTTTACGACCCACGACCCCTAATTTCAATTATCTACCTTGGAAGCTTATAAATACATAGCTTATAGGTTTATAACCAATCTCTGACAACTGCGTATAAGGGGCAAGACTCTTTAGCTCAGCAGTTAGAGCACTGGATTTTCACCCGTGGGGCCCAGTGTCGAATCCCACAATAGACCGATTTGTTTTGGTCGATTGTTTACCTCTTAGAGTTAGGGACTTTTTTCCCACATCACAGGTTCTTGTAAATAAATGTCATTTGACGTGTCACCAGTTATAATTCTGATTCTGGGTACAAATGAGCGCTTCGTAATTCAAAGATTACCCTATTAAATTCAGAAACAATGTCATGCATGTGTACAGAAATCATAATAATGAGAATTAGAAAGGCATTAAAAAGTAAAAAACAGTCAAATAAATCGTTGGGAATTTAAAAACAGCATCATTTATCGGGACTTCACAGGCTGATTAAAGAGTTTTGTCTCAGTGCATGAAGATTATAACCCGTGTCTGTTGTTCCCAAACTGTGCTAATTAACCGCGTTATGGTGTATCCCAACCCGTGGTAAGTTGTACCCTAACAAAAAATTGAGCTTTGAACCATTCCCGGAATCAGCGGACATTGACACTTACCTGGGCTCAAAGAAATGCATCAATGGAGGCCCTAGAGTCACAACAATAAATAAATCACAAAAGCATGTGCACAAAAGATGAGTAAAGGACAGAAAATATTGACCGAAGTATGCTGGGGTTGGTGAAAACACGCTTGACGAAAGAAACCAGAATTCCGCGGAAGGCGGCGTCGCACCTGCTGGGGCAAAAATCACAGAAGCCACAATCAGAACGTGGTTATTGAATAAGTTTATTTCATTTTTAGCAGTGCCAGGTTGGAAAAGTGACAAAAATTAAAACAAGGATTATATGAAAAGCAGATGCACATCTTCAGACTATGGAGAAACATGTCCAAAGTTTTAAAAAGATTGGTATAAAATTGTATCAGGAGTTGTGCTCACGAGGTACCCACTGTGTACATATTGAGGGTGAAAAATGACTAAATTCACAATGTGGAAAAAAAATCTGAGGTTAAGAAAATGACAAAGTTAAAGTGGAAAAAGTGATAAAAATAAAAATAAAATCATATCCAACCCACGTACACTTCTGCAGACCCGGGAGAAAACATGTGCAAAGTTTCAAAGACCGGTTTAAATTTGTATATTGTATGAGAAGTTGCAATGACATGGTACCCACTGTCTATACATCTGAGGTCAGTAAATGACAAAGTTAACAAAGAATAAAAAAGTGACAGAAAATATGGCAAGGATTATAGGAAAAGCACGTGCACATCTTCAGACTATGGAGAAAACATGTGCAAAGTTCCAAAAAGATTATATAAAATTGTATGAGGAGTTGTGCTCACGGGGTACCTACTGTCTATATATTGAGGGTGAAAAATGACTAAGTTCACGATGTGGAAAAAGCGAAAAAAAAAATCTAACAATTATATCCAAATCACATGCACATCCTCATACCATGAAGAAAACACATGCAAAGTTTCATAATAATCGGTACAAAACTGTAAGAGGAGTTGCACTCACAAAAGATACCAACTGTTTATATATAAAGGGTGAAAAATGACTAAGTTCACAATGTGGAAAAAGTGATAAATTCGATCTATCAATTATAACCAAACCACATGCACATCCTCATACCATGAAGAAAACATATGCAAAGTTTCAAAATAATCGGTAAAAACTGTAAGAGGAGTTGCGCTCACAAGAGGTACCGATTGCCTATATATTGAGGGTGAAAAATGACTAAGTTCACAATGTGGAAAAAGTGACAAACATGTTCTAACAATTATACCCAAATCACATGCACATCCTTATACCATGAAGCAAACATATGCAAAGTTTCAAAACAATCGGTACAAAACTGTAAGAGGAGTTGCGCTCACAAGAGGTACCCTCATTCTATGTATTGAGGTAAAAAATGACTAAGTTCACAATACGGAAAAAGTGACAAAAAAAATCTGACAATTATATCCAAACCACATGCACATCTTCATACCATGACGAAAACACATGCAAAGTTTCAAAATGATCGGTATAAAACTGTAAGAGGAGTTGCGCTCACAAGACACCCAGGGTAAATGTTGACGGAAAGACGAACGGACGGACGAACGAACGGACGGACGGAAACTTGCACGCCTTAGTCGCCCATGCTAAAGCAGGTGCGACAAAAATGTTTTTATTTTCGCTTGTCGTGAACAGATTTCTCTGCAACTGTATCTGTAAAAGGCAATATCACTTTCCTGCAGCTATGCAAAATAATCATCCAAGAAGATTAGGAATTTGGCTAAAATATATCATTTTCTTACCGAACATATACTTGCGACGTCATCATTTTCAACTGCGTTCGTTGTACCCAGTCGCGGTCATTGTATCGCGGTAACCGGTGTGGCTAAACTTCAACCATAAAGTCAAAGTACGAAGAGACCTTAATGTTCTAAAAATGACATTTGCCTCAGTAAAAAAGCACAGTAGACTGCAGATTCTGAAAGAGAACAAAAAAGTTGGAATGTGGGTTGTTGCACAACATAGTTTATCTTACAAGTTTTAGCTTGACTATTGTAGTAATTATTCTGAAACCAAACCTTTATCGACGGATTGACTAATTTGTGCATGTCTAGACAGATGCTAGACCCCACAACACAATACAACAATCTTTTTCAAAATTTCAAAATTGTTTTATAACATACCAATTTTTCTAACAAGAAATCCTATCACTGGATATTTCTTATCATAACGAACAAGAATAATTGGGATCTGGAAAGTTTCTGAGATATTAGGCCTTTTATGAACTGGAGGAGGGGTGGGGCATACCCCGGGGGATCTCTTGGATGCGTCTTATCATAAGGGACAACAAAATATGTGGTTTAGGGGTGGGGATCTGAAAGGTTTCTTGGATAAAAATATCTTTATAAAATGAAGGGGGTGGGACACGCCCCGGGGGATCCTCAGTCAGTATCATTGGATGGTTCTTATCCTAAGGAAAAAGAATATATACGGTTTCTGAGATATTTGGCCTTTTATGAAGTGAAGGGGGTGGGGCATGGCCTCGGGGGACCCCTGTCAGTGTCACTGGATGCGTCTGATCATAAGGAACAAGAATATATCTGCTTTAGGGTTTTGGCATGTGAACGGTTTCCGAGATATAAGGCCTTTTATGAAGTAAAAGTGGTAGAGCATGCCCCACGGGGGACCCCAGGTAGTGTCACTGGATGTGTCTCATAATGAAAAACAATATATATGGTTGAGGGCTGGGGATCTGCACAGTTTCTGAGATATAAGCCTTTTATTAACTAGAGGGGCTGGGACATACCCATGAGGGAACCCCGGTCTATGTCACTGGATGCGTTTTATCATAAGGAACAACAAGGGATAGCGATCTGAATGGTTTATGAGAGAAATAAGGCCTTTTATTAACTAGAGGGGATGGGGCACACCCCTGGAGATCCCCAGTCTATGTCATTGGATGCGTCTTGTCATAAGGAATAACAATATATATGGTTATATGGTTTAGAGCTGGGGATCTGCACGGTTTCTAACATATAAGCTCCTTATTAACTGGGGGACGTGGGGCATACCGGTCTATGTCATTGGATACGTCTTATCATAAGGAACAACAATAAATATGGTTTAGGACTGGGATCTGCTGAGATATAAGGCCTTTTATTAGCTGGAAAGGCTGGGGCATACCCCCAGGGGATCCCAGGTCTATGTCATTGGAGCCCCTGTTAGTGTCATTGGATGCGTCTTATCACAAAGAACAATAATATATATGGTTAAGCGCGGGGGAGGGGGTGGTGGTGATCTGAACGGTTTCTGAGATACAAGGCATGCCCCAGGGAGACCCTTGGTTAACTCGCGGTCTATGACATTGGATGTATCATAAGGACGGTTTATGGGATGGGTATCTGATCAGATTCTGAGATATATGGCCTTTAATGAAATGAGGGGGAAGGGCATCCCCCCAGGGCACCCTAGGGGACCCTTAGCAAATTTTCATATCAAAACTTCATATCCCAAAATTTACCCAAGGGAGGTAACACAAATAAATTTAGAGCTTGCAGGTAAACCTTAACCAAGGGAGGTAATACAGCTGCAATTATCAACTTCTTAAAAAGTCAATTTTAAGCAAAAAATAGGGAAATTAGTAAAAAAGAATATGTTAAATAATATTTTCCATCTGTTGAGTTGTTTTGAGAATAAACTGTGAAACAGAGCAAAAACGAGCTTGAAAATAAACTTTTATCAAATTAATAATTTTAGAGCTTGTAGGTAAACCTAAACCAAGGGAGGCAATACAGCTGCAGTTATTAACTTCTTTAAAAGTCAAAGCAAACAAAAAAAAAAAATAGGGGCAATTAGTAAGAAAGAATATGTTGAATAATATTTTTCCATTTTGTTGAGTTGTTTTGAGAATAAATTTGTGTAATAGAACAAAAAAGAGCTAGAAGGTAAACTTTTATCAATGCGGACGCAGACGACTGACGCCGGGGTATGACAATAGCTCCCCTTACTTTCCTAAAGGCAAGCTGAAAAATAAACCAGTTGATATATTAGAAATATGTGGGAAATTAACTGAATTTTTATAAATAGCGCAAACGGCGATAGAGATCCATCAGTTGGCACTGATGGGATTAAATCAGTAACAAAACCTTGTCACATGGTTCAAAATGAATGTCAGACTCTCTTAGACTAAAACATGATTATACCTGTTAACCTTAATCATTCTCTGGGCTAATTCAGCAGATGCCAAATTGATAATATTTTTCTTATCTTTCAAGGAAAACAGGACCTGATATTTCATTCAAATTGTCTCCATCGGAGACAATCTGCATGAAATGTTAAATCCCGTTTGCTGGGGAAAATAAGGAATTTCAAAGTATTTCAATATGTCGTCTGCTGAAAAGTTTATCTAGAGTGCTAAGCGGAAACACGCTTATAACATTAACTTCCGAATGTCATAAAAATGAATAATTTAAACGGTAAGATCACCTAAGTAATTGATATCTTATACTTTAACTAATCAGCTAATAGGTTTGACGCTTTTAAATTTTAGCATAGTTAATTTCTTAGTTACATAATTGATGTACCGGGAAATAATTACCTGAGATCGGAAACATTTATAAACACATAAAAGTGTTGTGTTCATAAATGTGTTGCGACAGACTCCTATTTCATACATTAATTTCCCCTTAGTATTAACGCCTAGCATTCAGCAGACACTTGAAATAACCTCTCATATTTTTCCAGACAACAGGTTTTGACATTTCATGCGAATTGTGTTGAATGAAGACAATTTGAATGGGTTGTCAAATCCTGTTTTATGGGAAAATAAAGAAAAACAACAACAACAGATAATCAATTTCTCGTCTGCTGAATGAGTCTAGAGAGTGGTAAAGGTTCATGAGAATAGGAGCGCACAATTTCACCACATTATTTTTAAACAATCTGTCATAACTGAAACGAAATTGTATACAGCAATTAAAGGTATATATAATTATGCATATTATAGCATTTAGATAAACACTGATTGAAGTTTGGCTGTTCAGTTTTACGATGAACTCAAACGAAGGAAGGTGCATATCATATAATACCTAGACTGGTGTGTTGTCTTGCAAACATTCAACCCTTTCATCGGTGAAGACCAAAACAGACTTATGCAAACAGTATATATCCAGATGTTGTCTCATAAGGATCTATGCCATTCTGTTTTATATTTTTGGCTGATTTCCTTATTTGCAATAATAGATCTGTTCAAATTCAAAGACGGAAGAGTCCACTTTGATACTCAGGCCCCGAGGTTATAAAACTTTTTTCATGCTCAACTCAGCTGAGCATGAACTTTGTCCTGCTAGTAAATATCAAATTATAAACAATTGCCTTTTCTTTCTTGCTAAACATAGCTGAGCATGAAAATTTTTCTGATAATAAATATGAAAATGCCAACTGTTGTTGGCATTTTCATATTTACTATCAGAGAGAAAATTTCATGCTCAGCTGAGTTGACCCTGAAAAAAGTGTTATAACCTCGGGGCCTGGATTGAAAGGGTTAAAGTTACCATACATGTACCCGATGCGCTTGGAGTTGGCGTTGAATGTGTACAGCCTTCATTTTCATGCACCGGCCACGCAAGCTTGGTGTTTGGTCATTGAGAGCCTCCCTCCCTGCTCACTTTATGCACAGTTGGTCAGGGTATGTCGAGTTTACCTAAGCGTGCTAATGATCTGAACGTTTTTTAACCGAACGGGATTGAAACCAAGTCCAGAGCATCAACAAAAACCCACAAACGCTGCCTGTGGTATATTGGAATATATTGCCAGTCCGTGTTTTTTTACTGCCTTCCCAGCGGGCATATCACGTAAATACAACGTCGCGTCAACGTCGATGCAACGTTGCATCGACGTTAAGCCGACGTTGTATAAACGTCATGTGCCCGCTGGGTGTACTATGAGTACTGTGAGCAGTGTGTGTACGGTGTGAGCAGTTCGGTCACTTGACCACTAAATACCATAGAACAACAAATTCTTTTAAGGATACGGTTCGCGCAAACGATTCCAACCGTGTTTATACACTAAAGTCTTTTCAGCATTTTCCAATCATGTGATGCATCACTTTAAAGCTTAAATTTTATATTTTATATGACTTATTTTTATCTGAATCTAGAAAGAAAAAGGTGGAAAGCAAAATATGTCCTTACAGCCCTGTCAACATTATTCCCTGATTCAGTATCAAAGCAAAGACCACTGAGCACCAAATTTTGGGACAGACTAAAAAGTGTTCATGAGCAGAAGAGTATAACAAAAGCTTGAAAAAAAAATATTAAGAAGTAAAGTTAAAATTACAGGTAAATTATTTATACACAATACATGTATATTTTTTTAGTTTTTAGTCCTTCATTTCAAAAAGACCACACAAATTCTGAATGGAGCACATACAAAGAAACGATGATACGGTTTTTGAGACAGAATATCAACCAAAATTCGTTTAATTTTGTCCAGAAATAAAATAGCTGAATACGTTTAAGTTTTCTCAGAGCCTTGATTTCAAGTTTGCAGAAATAAGCCACAGTTGTTTGAGACCAATTAATTTTCATTTTCTCATGACTACAGACAGAAATCTGGACTAAAGTAAGGCCAGCCTACCAAGACCATCCCCACTTTTAAATGACTTCTGGACAGCAAATCAGAAAAATGCTTTTTTTTTTTATGAAATAATTAAGCAAAAAAGGAGCGTTGCCGTTTAGAAAGAGAGCTCGAGTTTTGTCCACGCCATTCCGCACCCGGTATTATTTTTACTACTGACCATTTTAAAAGTGGCGGATCCAGGAAGATGTATGAGGGGTTCGATTTGATCAAACTACAATACGTACTCTTTGTATTCGGAAAGACATCTGAGCAACCAGTGTAGACCCAGATCAGACGCCGCAGAACGCGGCGTCTGATCAGGGTTTACACTCTTTGCCACTCATCCAGCAATTTTCAAGACATTCTTAAATAGTAAAATGGACTTGTTGAAGAGAAGTATTAGGTAAAGAGTAAAGGGTGTTAGTATTTAGAGTAAATATGGTATCCTAAATTTACAAATTTATCCCAAACTTCGTAATGAAATAAAATTTTGAGTTAAAAGGGGGTTCGACTGAATCCCTCGAACTCCCTCTGAATCAGCACCAGCGTTCTAATGTGATGGTTATTGTGATGTTTGTTAGTGGGGTTCGTTTTTGCTCGCTGCGGGTTTTATGTTGTGATGTCTGTTACAGTCTTATTGTTGTGTTTGACGGCTCTTGCCTGGCATTGTGATCACCTCCAGTTGGGAAAGAGTGAGTTTGATCAGCATTATTGCATAAAAAGCAATGTCGCACGTTATTAACAGCCGTGCATTAACCGACCAAAAGCCGTGTATTAACAAGGCAATTCACGCGGTGTTAATGCACGGCTGCGCAACTTTCAATATACTCGTACCGAAGCCACAGATTTGCTGCCGTTTCGAGATGTGTACTGCCCGGCAAGCATAGTCCGTGGAAATTGCGTTCGCGAGACATCGGTGAAAAGGCGAAACAAAATAGTGCAAGAAATAACGCGAAATGTAGCAAATGTTTTCAGTTTTTATGCAATAATAGCGATCGAACATGGTTTTTCAATGCATTAACATTGGCCAGGTCCCTAGGAAGGTGTTAAAAAACGCGGCCTCCGGCCTCGGTTTTCAACACTTCCCTCGGTACCTGACGAATGTTAATGCATGAAAAACCATGTTTGATCCCTATATTGTATTAAAACGCGCAGCCTGTTTATTTTTCTTGTTGGTGTCTTCTTTGATTTCGTCTCTTCCTGGCCATTTTCTTAACTATCAATCAAAACAGCTCATGCCAAAATCAGGACGACGTGATTGGAACAAGAATAATACTGGTAGTATAAAATACCAAAGGACGACATTTTTATGTAAAACAAATATTTAAGCACCATTATGTGATGCACTGATCAGGTCATACACTTGTTGCTCCAAGACTGTTTTTGGACAAATGAGCCTTGTTTTAAGCTGTCCTTGTGAAATTATGCTGACTGGTTTTGTTATACTAAATTGCCCAAGTAAGCAAAGACGCATGATAGAAGGAGACATTAAACCAGCTCCAGTTGATGATACTACAGGAATGGTCAACACAGTCAACTTGAATGATCGTGATGTACCAGTGCCTGAACTGGCCTCAACAGCACCACTGCAATGCCGTGACAACCATGACAATTAAACGTTTCCAATACCCCATTACGAAAACACGCCTATTCAAATAAATTGAAAATTTCACCAACAAAAACTGAAAGCTTTCAGATAAAAACTCTGATATTTTTTTCTTATTTCTGCTCAAAACATAGATTGTTGGTACCCGTTAGAACCGCCTCGGCGAGGCGGTTCTAACGAGTATCCAAAATCTATGTTTTTGAGCAGAAATAAGAAAAATAATGTATACCCCTGTAAACCCCAGTTTTACTATATAAAAGTGGGGTTCAATGGGGTCAAAATTATATAGGTATGTTTTCGTGATGCCTTTTCCCTGATACAGTTTGCATCTGAAACAATCTGCCACAGAGTGCTCTTCACTGCACTGCAGTGGAAAGCTTTAAACATCAAGTGCAATCTCTACACCTTCGCTAAATTCCCCTCCAAATGTCTTATACATCCTTGTACATTATACATGTAGTTCTTTTTATGTCATAGTTGACATTTTACATGGCACAGCAACTACAGTACAATACAAACCGGTGGCCATTGTATATTGGACGAAGACAGTCATGGTCTAAATCAGAATGCTTTATGACCAGAATTAACAAAAGTATAATGATTTCAGAACTTTTCTCAGTAATTTGAAAGCTGTTAGATAATGACATTGAAGAACATGTTTTGTATAGCAGATACTGTTAGGCCAAAAGTAGCGATGTTTTTGTTTTATTTTATTTTATTTTTTTTTTTTTTTTTTGTTTGTTTTTGTTTTTTTGTTGTTGTTTTTTTTGTGATTATTTTTTTTATTTTTTTTTTTCATTTATCAGAAATATTTTGATGTAATTGTCCATAACATTTGGTGGACAGTAATCAGTGGACAGTAACCCTTAAACAATGTGTTCCTTCATGTCATTGTCTAACTATCTGCCAGGATACCAGAGAAGTTATTTTTAAACAATGTCAGTTTAACAAAAGTACGAATGGGAGTTATTTCACAAACAGTTCGTTCATTTTATGTTGGAATATGGATTGTTGTACAACATAGTTTATCTTATAAGTTTTAGCTTGACTATTGTAGTAATTGTAGTAATTATTCTGAAACAAAACCTTTATTGATGGATTGACTAATTTGTGCATGGCTAGACAGATGCCAGACCCCACAACATAATACAACAATCTCTTTCAAAATTTCAAAATTGTTTTTATAATATACCAATGTTTCTAGTTACGATTTTGAATAATGTGAAATGAGGCGGTTTATTGAAAATTATTTTTTTTATCTCAAACTTCTATAAACAGAAAATGATTTGAAATGTCAGAAGCTAAAATGCTGATGGAATGACTGAATTAAATGGCAATCTGTAATACAATAAAAGCTGGAATTTTGTCTAAACTTTAGATTTGTCAGAAGATCTGACTATAGTCCGCTTTAGCGCAGTCAGAGGAAAACGTTTTTGTTTTTTGTTGTTTTTTTTTTTTTTTTTTTTTTTTTTTTTTTTGTTTGTTTGTTTTTGTTTGTATTGTTTTTTGTTTTTTGTTGTTGTTTTTTTGTTGTTGTTGTTTCTTTATTATTATTTATTTATTTATTTATTCATTTATTTATTATATTTTGATTTTTTTATCATAAAAGCGAAGAATCCCCATCAGAAGGTTAGGTCAGACAGCTCCCTCTTGAACATGCCACATTCACCTTGACTTGAAACAACAAAAAAGTTATTATGTTGTCTGGGGATATATTACCAAACTTGGCTGACTAACCTTAATTGCCATGTTGAATTTTGTTGTGTTCTGTTATTGTTCTTATAAATTCCAGGTGAACTGCCTCTAAGAACATGTGCACTAAGCATCAGATCTTTCTGGTGAAGCAGCCAGTTCCCTAGTCATCGATGAGTGCACATGCTGTGATACGATTTTGTTTAACATGTCTAGTAAAAGGGAGGGGCATAAAATATGGAACTATAACTGCTCTCTAGCGTTTTCAAGCATTTGGAAAAAAAATGATCCTATTTGTTATCAAAGTACAAAAATCCCTTTTTTTTTTCAAGGTACTCCCTGTGTTCTTCTAGGAGCACTCAGCAGCAAAATGTTTTTGCAGAATATGGGGATCAAACATGGTTTTTCATGCATTAACATTCGCCAGGTCCCGAGGGAGGTGTTGAAAACCGAGGCCGGAGGCCGCGGTTTTCAACATCTCCCAAAGGACCTGGCGAATGTTAATGCATTGAAAAACCATGTTCGATCGCTATTATTGCATAAAAACTGACAACATTTGCTACATTTCGAGTTATTTCTTGCACTATTTTGTTTCGCCTTTTCACCGATGTCTCGCGAACGCAATTTCCACGGACTATGCTCGTTCTAGGGCTGGGCAGTACACATGTCGTAACGGCAGCAAATCTGTGGCCCCGGTACGATTATATTGAAAGTTGCGTAGCCGTGCATTAACAGCGCGTGAATTGCCTTGTTAATACACGGCTTTTCGTCGGTTAATGTACAGCTGTTAATAATGTGCGACACTGCCTTTTATGCAATAATTCTTATCAAATTACTTTCCTTTCAAATAGTATACAATACGATCAGTTGTAATTTGGGGCTGCAATGTACAAGAGAGTACGAGTCGCATTTTTCCCCGATAGTATATTCCAACATATTAAAGGCGCCTCTTATCCGAAATGGGTATGGATAGTACCTCAATAATGATACAATAGGTTTGTTTGTTTGTGTTGAGGTTTTACGGCCCAGTCAACCCAATGGGGTCATGTCGAGCGCGGTCAGTTTACCTAACCACACGTTTACTGGGCAGGCTTAGTCCTCTAAGCGGTTAACCAGTATTGTGCACAATCTATCGCCAGAAACAGACAACTGCCCTTCTTGAATCAGCGGAAGAGAGAGAATGACCGTAGAAAATATTTCATGATCAATCTCCACGAAAGAATGTTGCCGACCTCGGCGGGGGTTGAACCCGCGACCTCCTGGTCTCCAGTCGGACGGCGCATCAGTCTTATATGATCTTTTGTATTCATTTTAAAGAAGAATAAATTGCTTATCAAATCACAGAAAAGGTACAGTTCAATTCACCTTACGTCCGTATTTACCGCGCATGCGCAGAAGATTAGTTTAGTGAGCTGGAATCGGCACATCGACTCAAGGGCATTGCTAATGCTATGAAAGTTTCACATATTTAAAAAAAGGTGAAACCAGGCAGAAACTCAAAGCAGAACCTGAACAGAAAAAGAATGATCCAAAATTACTCTAGTGAGTCTAAAAGCATCATAAATATTGCAGCCGAAATGACTTAAAATGGGCCCGAAATGACTTGGGCCGAAGTGACGGAAATGACAGGGCCGAAATCATGAAGGTCCGAAATAACTAAATTCTTGTATCGGACACGATTTCAATACAAATAGTCATCAAAATGATTGGGTCTACCATTCAGAGCTTTCGTTATATAAAGTCAGTAAACCTGCTCATTAGTAACTGAGCTGAGTGCAATAAAGCAAAACATTCGCGATAGTGTTTCCAAAGCCATTTGCGTCTTTTGAACGATTACCTATGTGACCCCAAACTAGAGAGTAGCCGTTGAATAGACTTGATATTTGACTGAATAGATTAAATCAATAATTACTATATAATATCAACCTAATAAACATTTCTAAATTTTTGTGACGAACAAGCATACAAAAGTTTTTATTCGCACAGGCCGCCATTTTGGTTGTGCCAAAAGACAGATTGAGAATAGTTTGCGGATATTCGCTACCTTCCGCCGAAAAATATCACAAATGAACGGAAAGTTTGCTATAGTTTGCGAGTATTCGCGAACGTTTCGCTTAACTGAACGCAGGTCCCTTCGCAGTCCGGCTACAGCAACATTACGAAGTACAGAACAATATACTGCAGAGCAAACAAGAGGCGTACAAAAGGCCAGACCAGATTGCGTGGATGCGCAGGCCGATTATGACTATCTCAATAAAGTCATCCTACCATGCTCCCTCGCGCACGCCCGCGCGCACACACGCGCGCACATGCGCAAAACGCGACGAGTGCGTGAAAGACACAGAAGAAAATTGTCCGAGCTGAAGAGGAAAGCTATCGGGTTAATCAATATTAATATCCCTATACTTAATTTATATATGCATGAAAACAATAATAATAACAGGAACAAACAACAGTTACCATGCTACTTTACACTGTACAATATTTTAGCTTTCATGTCATTAGAATGCAGTGTGTCGAGTTCATGAATCTAATAAGTTTCCTTACAAAGACGATTCATTTCATCATTGACAATATCAAAGGACAGAAAGCTGAAGTCATTAACAGAATGTGAGTTGAAGAGAATTGAAACATTAGTAGCACATCCTTCATTATCGTAATTGTTGATATTAAAGCTATAACTGTTCATTTTTTATTTATTATTTTTTTGACCAACATATTCAATGACGTAGCCATAATGAAATTATTTTAACGCACCCGCAGGAAAATCTTGAAAGATTCTCCCTAGCATCGCTTCCCAAATAGGGGCTACTCTTTAAGGAAAGAATTTGCTCCCACAAAATATATCACTGGATTTACTTGACTGGCACTGCTGAAAACGGCTTCTTGCGTATTATTCTATTCAAATCTAGTGGGATTGTGGCAAATTCAGTGAGATATGAAGAGGTATTCATGGGAAGTCGACCAGTCAAACAGCTTTCCCATCTAGCATTCTACATAAATCTATAACGGGCCGTTATCGGCCCGCTATAGATTTATGTAGAATGCTTACTTGGTTCTTGTTTATGATTTGCAGTTGGCAAACTCTAGTTTTCCTATTAAAACCTATACATCACAAAGCGATTTGACGGCAGTACAATGAAATTTCTATATGAATTTGCTCTACTGAGAGCTTTAAATATATGCAAACGTGCTATATCAAAACCCGGTTGACACATGCTGTCTCATTTGCAAAACTTTTAGTAGTGTTTGATTGTTTATATGAAAATGGAATATTTTGACATTGGTTTGATCTAAAATCTGCATTTTTTAAATGCGGGACATTCTAATAATAGCTTATGTTCACATAAGGGATAATCAGGCCTTGTAAGCAGACACCTGAAAGTTGGCTTTCTTGTCCGTGTAAGGGTTAATGCCCCCGTAAGGGGTAATCGGCCTCGTAATTCATATTCGGCACAAATATTTCAGTCCCCGGAACAAAAGCTTGGGAAATTAAGCATTTTATGTATTTCAACGTAGGATGCAACACGTCTTATTTGATATGTTAAATAAGTATTACATAGCCCAGGTAGCAGAAATACCTTCAATTTGCAGTGGAAAAGTCAAAACAGGAATATCGGACTACCCTTCTCCGGGTGAAATAAAATTAGAAATTAGTTTTTTTTTTTCTTGATCTTTTGTTTGTTTGTTTTTTGTGCTTTTTTGTTGTTGTTTTTTTTTTTGTTGTTGTTTTTTTTTTTTTTTTTTTTTTTTTTTTTTGTTTTTTTTTTTTTTTTTTTTCCAAGCCCACACCTGTCTTTCCCGACTCAAAAATGAAAATTGTTGGGAATAGGCGTTCAAGATCTTTCAAAATAAGTCTATGAAATTGACTAAAAATCAATAAATCAGAACTTACCCGTTTGTTGACATTTAGATGTCTCGCAAGTCATGGCCGGAAGTTCACGTAGATATTTTGAGTGCATAACCACCGGCTACCCCTTACGAGATTACCTGGTATGCTTAATGGGACAGTAAAACAAAGTAATGTTTTATATCGCTCCATGGAAGCTGAAAATATTGATTTCATTTCCAAATTATACAACAACAACATATATAGTGGTATTACAAAGTAAACAGGATAGGTTATTACGTGAATTTCAAATGGCAGTTGATTTCCGTTTAACGTTTAGCACTTTGAGTAAAATTTTCAGCCGATGACATATTCAAATATTGTTCTTTCCTTTTTTCGGAAAACAGGCTTTAAATTTCAATGGAGACAATTTGCATGAAATGTCATAACCTGTTTTCTGGGGGAAATAAGAAAAATATCACAAATATGTCATCTTCTGTATTAGCCCAGAGAGTGGTAAAAGTAAATTGAATACAGACTGAGAATACAGAATTCTGCACGAACCATGGCTAGTGGGCGTGTGTAGCGTCTCATAATCTTTTTCTGCACATAAACAGACTATCAAACTGTGTCTGTTTTTTTTTTGTTTTGTTTTTTTTTCATTTCGTTGGTGTGTACCTTGGTTCCAAATGATCCCTCTTATTAAAAAACAAGACTATAATTGGGCCACGTCAAGTGAAAAGTGCTTTCGAACATGCGCAAAATGGGTGGATTCAGAACATTCTGCGCAAGCGCGCAGTTTCATTCAAGCTTTTATTCTCAATTGACCCATTCTATAGTATCCAATGATTCTGTCAGCGGACAGTGAAGGCTCTGATTAGACTGGGCGGATGCGCAGGTTGATCTGGGCCATTCAAAGTCCAGTTATGTCCGAAGACACACGCTTTCGCATGACGCGGCCAAAGTGTAAAGTGATAGATTATTTGTATGATGTTCGATACGTACGCAATCAACGGAGACAAACGGAAGCAGAAGTTCGTTCAGTATGCAATTAAGAAGACATTTGAAGACGCATTATGACAGAAATACAGGCATGTTCCAAACTGGTGCCACTTAATATAAGCTAAATAACAAAATTATAGTTGTAGACATCTGACTTCGCAGCTGTTGCAGTGATTGAAATTTGTCGCCTACCGACAGAGATCCCTCGAGAACTCTTAAGGTGAATCGATACATTTCAGGGGTAGTAAACTTGTCGAATTGTTTTTGCCGCCCCTTTAAAGCAAATTACTTTCTTTTAGAGGATTTTCAGCGAAGGAGGGGTGCAGGAAAGTAAACAGGAAGGCATGTAACACGGCCCCTTGTATAAAATGGCGGAAAATATAACAAGTGTATTTAAATAGCAAAACCACAATTGTGGACACGTGACTTAGCAACCGTTCGCCTTCCGACAGAGGTCTCTTGAGAACTAGCGTTTTTAATTGCAACAAAGATTTTACTGCCAATAATGTCATTGCTTACAGTTGAACCATTACCACTCTTTGGGCTGATTTAGCAGACGACAAATTCTTGATATTTTTCCTATTTCTTCCCAGAAAATAGGACTTCACATATCATGCAAATTGTCTCCCTACATGAAATGTCACATCCTTTTTTCTGAGTTACAAATATAAAAAGATATTTCAAAATGTCGTCTGCTGAAGTATTTACGCAGTATGCTATGCGTTAACAATAAACCAGCTTGGAAAACATTTTTTTGTTTAGAAACATTTGGTGCAGACAAAAATATCTTTACTTCTTAATTTCCACGTTCTGTGGAAACATGTCGATTTGCATGCTTTGAAAATATTTCAGAAATTATAGAAGTTTGTTGTTCATCTAAACAGTTATTTGGCTAGTTCCGGGTATGGTTATGCGTCATAAAGATTTTCAAAAAGCTGGCTAGACAAAACGACCTTTCTTCGGCGGGGGTGGTGGCGGGGGCGGCTGATACGGAGTACTATCCTTCCTTGAAATAACACACTAAAGAATTTGTCATTCGCCTTTTTGGTACCTACCCTTGCGATTACTGTGAAGAATACCCTTGCGATTACTGTGAAGAATACTCTTGCGATTACTGTGAAGAACACCACTTAGAGAAAAAAAAATCAATATAAAGACATTCATCGCAAAGGAACAGGTTCACACCGGCCCTTTCAGTCAAAATCGCGTAACTCATGGCATAACGAGTTTTCGGCATGAACAACCCTCCTTACTGCAAGGTTTAGCTCCTGATTTCTGGATTTAATAATCTTTCCAATGTAAAAATATTTCAGTGCTTGTGAACTTGCAAGGAGTATGCGCATTAGCTCCTATTTTACCCCTTCTGAAGCCCAAAAATAAAATAAGCTTGCAGTGAAATTATGTGTTTCCCATGTTAATTAATCCAATTGTAGCTGGTGGCAAGCGGCATGTGCTGGCCCTAAAAAGTCTCCCCGTACTTTGTCATAGTTCAGATACATTACGAAAACATGCTTATTCAAATATACTGAAATTTTTACCACCAAAAAATGAAAATTTTCAGATAAAAAATTCCTGATATTTATACATTTCTGCTCAAAACATAGATTGTGGGTACCCGTTAGAACCGCCTCGCCGAGGCGGTTCTTACAAGTACCCACAATCTATGTTTTGAGCAGAAATAAGAAAAATAATGTATATCCCTGTAAACCCCAGTTTTACTATATAAAAGTGGAGTTTACAGGGGTCACAATTATATAGGCATGTTTTCGTGATGATATAAGCGACGACATGAGAAAACCTGTCTTCGAGGTTTTCAACCAAGTAAGACTCAAACCGGCCTACTCAGCCATGGACTGGCTAACTTAGCCACAGCGATTAGCCAGTCTTGAAAGTTATAGGTAGTATACTGCCTAGAGTGCGAACAAAAAAGTTATAGGTAGTATACTGCCTAGAGAGCGAACAAAAACGTTATAGGTAGTATACTGCCTAGAGAGCGAACAAAAAAGTTATAGGTAGTATACTGTCTAGAGAGCGAACCAAAAAGTTATAGGTAGTATACTGTCTAGAGAGCGAACCAAAAAAGTTATAGGAGTATACTGTCTAGAGAGCGAACAAAAAAGTTATAGGTAGTATACTGCCTAGTGTGCGAACAAAAAAGTTATAGGTAGTAAACTGTCTAGAGAGCAAACAAAAAAAGTTATAGGTAGTATACTGCCTAGAGAGCGAACAAAAAAGTTACAGGTAGTATACTGCCTAGAGAGCGAACAAAAAGGTTATAGGTAGTATACTGCCTAGAGAGCGAACAAAAAAGTTATAGGTAGTATACTGCCTAGAGAGCGAACAAAAAAGTTATAGGTAGTATACTGTCTAGAGAGCGAACAAAATAGTTATAGGTAGTATACTGTCTAGAGAGCGAACAAAAAAAGTTATAGGTAGTATACTGCCTAGAGAGCGAACAAAAAAGGCGCTGATCAGACTGCGCAGATTCCCAAAATATATGTGTCTTTTGTTCGCATATGGCATAAAGCAGGTTATCTCATGACGAGGCTGATATTTTCGCTTCAATCGTCTGTCACGCATGTCAGATTCTTTTACGTACACTGCATCGACATGTACACACGTGTAAACACATAGTGTGTAAACACCTTGCCCGGAACTAACCAAATCGGATGCTCAAATTTAGCGATCAATTAATGGTCGAAAACAAGCGCTTTATTTAAAATCCTTGCAGGGGGTGGGGGTCATTTAAGCAGAAAAGCATGGTTCCACCCGACAGCTGAAAAAATCTTTAAATTGACTGTCTACTTAAAGGATACCTAGGCGAATGTTGTTTACACATTTACAAAATTTATGTTAAGTGAAGGGTAGCTAGGGGAAACCGGATCGTGTCAATCAATAAGGTTATATTTCCCATATTTATTTTCTGATATATGAAGAAGAACAAATGAACGACAAAACCATACTAAATTTCCCTTTTTAAATTTGACCGCTGTTGTAACTTTGATGACAGTTCACTTATTCGAAACTATATAGCTAAAACCCGAAACTAGCCAAATAACCATCATCTATGTATATAACATTTGCAGTTGCTAGGCCCCGCCTAAAGTAAACACCTACAACGTGTGAATGTGACGACTCTAAGGAACTACCATGAAAATTATCATACCAAAATATTGATTGGTCATTGTATATTATACAGAAGTGCTATGTTATACACCAGGGCCCAGTTGTTCAAAACTAACGATGTCGTTAGTTAACGATTCGTTAAAATTTTAATCGAGTGATACGCAAATATGCTGAAATTTTTTGCTGAAAAAATGTGATTAGCTTTTGCAGTGCAAAAGCTACTCACATTTTTTCGGCAAAAAATATCAGAATATTGTATATTGAATCCGCGAAAACAAGTTAACGAAATGACCCTTAACGAGCTCGTTAAGCTAACGACGCTTTGAACAACTGGGCCCAGGTCTGCAAATATTTAACAGTTGTTGAAAGTTTAATATTTTAATATGTCTCAAGATAAAGCGCATTTTCACCCATAATCAAAATACTGACAGCACTGGTTGGTCGAGTGTAGGCTGAGAAAATGTCCTAAACCCTGGTCAGACGCGTTCTGTGTTTGTTTGTTTGTGTTGAGGTTTTACGGCCCAGTCAACCCGTCATGTCGAGCGCGGTCAGTTTACCTAACAACACGTCTACTGGGCAGGCTTAGTCCTCTAAGTGGTTAACCAGTATTGTGCACATTCTTCCGCCATAAAATTAACAACTGCCCTTCTTGACTCAATGGAAGGGAGAGAATGACCGTAGAAAATATTTCATGATCAATCTCCACGAAAGAATGTTGCCGACCGCGGCGGGGGCGGGGGGGGGGTCGAACCCACGACCTCCTGGTCTCCAGTCGGCCGCGCATCCAAATGAGCCACCGAGGCCGGCACCGCGTTCTGTCGCGTCTGATTTGGGTCTGCACTGTTTGCCAATGTCCCAGTCCAAGTTCTACAGATAATCCTCTTTGCGCGTCACTCTGACGTCACTGTGACAAGAATAGCGGCTATAAATTACCGTTCCCTGGATCTCGTACAAACTCGCGGTTTGATTTCGTTGGCCATTGGCCACGTGCACAACACCCTCAAGAATATTTTAGTGTAGGTATACTTAGGCTCGATTGAAAGAAAAAAAAACGACCCAAAAATGGTAGGAATGTGTTTTTAAGTACAATGTAGTACAAGGGCAGATAAAATATTGCAGGAATTTGTATTAATATAGATTTAATAGGTGCGAGTTATACCTGTGTGTCCAAAAGACAGTCGCACCTCAATGGCTCGATCTGCCTTGGGACTATGAAATTTGTGCAAGATATGCGTTGTTCGAGCCACTGAGGGTTAATCATAGCGTCAGGTCAGGAAGCAAATGGCGATAATTAAGGGAAATCTCTTCGATCTTCTACACAATGATGGTATGTTGAGTGTTCTCATTAGAATCGCCTCGATGAGGCGATTCTAATGAGTACATACAACGACCAACACCATGGTGAAATAAGAACATTTCCCTAAATATTTGTTTTCTTGAGCAATCGGAAGAATTTCGTAGAGACAAAAAAAACGAGTTCGAATTAGCCATGGTAAATGAACTATTGGGGTTCGACTGTATCATCAATTGCGTCATAGTTGTAGGATAGCCAAACTCAATCACAAACAAGATTTCCTTCTTTCACTGACCAAAATCTACTTTAGCCTAATTAAAATACAATGTTATGATTTTTTGTAACATTTCACAGCCACTTACAAGTGTATAGTACCGACTGTCGGGTGAAGAGCTTCTTATTGTTCCGGCCGCCGTGTCAATACCTTCTCTTCTTATTGGCCAGCCGCCGTGCCAGTAGATTCTTCCTATAGCGATATCCCACTGACTGGCTGTGACTAATTATAGAAATGCTTGCATTACTGCATAAGTTTATCTATTTTTGGACTGATTGTTTTGCCATTGCTCATGTTGCTATCCTTCTGAAATGGAGTCTGCTCTAAAAGGAAACAATGTGCACCAACTGTTTGGTGTGCAGAAAAGAAAACCTTGCATTTCTTTGGCGAACCAGTCTCCTCGCTACTTCCGGAATGATGTCGAATCGAAAGCTGTAAACAGGATGAACTTTGTCAACTTGTTCAGCGAAATGAAAGAGTCTGCTTGGTAACTACAGACTGTGCGAAGTCTATTTCTTATTGTTTTGTTGATTTCTATTCAAACCAGTCTAATTTGGATAATAACTTCCGTTTTGGTGTCGATGCGAAAGAAATCCCATTGAAAGTAATGTACTTTAAAGGTATAAATATGCCTTAACAATCCTCTACCATAGAGCTCCCGCTCTTTGTAAGCTCCTACTGAGAAAGCAAGTTCTCGCTATTATTATATACTTGTTTTATTTAAACGCATAGCACTCTTGTAACATTTTCCGCAGACGACATTTTGAACTATTTTTCTTACTTTTCCCATGAAACAGGGTTTTGCTTTTCATGAAAACGACTTGCATGAAATGTGAGACCCTGTTTTCTTGGGGTGGGGGGGGGGGGGGGGGGGCGGGAAGAGAAAAATAGCATCAATTTGTCGTCTGCTGAATTTGTACTTACAAAGTGCAAAGCCATGCAATGCGGCTCAGTTTTTGATTGTGTTTTTAACGACACGTCAACCCTTGTGGGTCATTTTGTGTCGTCTCCCAGAGAAAGGGAGAAGAGAGATAGTAAAGAAGATGAAAGAGAGGGATAGAGGAGAAAGGAAAATGAATGACAGTGAAGAAACAGAAGAAATAAAAACATTCACCCTCTATCCTTACCTGCTGCAAGGATAGCAGGCCTTGCCCAACTGCAAGTCAGTATCAGTTGGACGCCCCAGTGATGTAAGATACACAACACCTTTGCCTCACCCAACCACCCCGTCATGAATAAAGGGATAGTACTGTAGGATCATGAAGAATATAGAGGCCCTGATCACCCTGCACGGGTGTACATGCTTTGTTTGTGTTGAGGTTTTAGGGCCCAGTCAACCCAGTGGGATCATGTTGAGTGCGGTCAGTTTACTTAACCACACTTTTACTGGGCAGGCCAAGTCCTCAAAACGGTTACCAGTATTGTGCACATTCTTTCACCAGAAATTGACAACTGGACTTCTTGAATCAGCGGAAGGGAGAGAATGGCCATAGAAACTATTTCTTTATTAATCCCCACGAAAGAATGTTGCCAACCCGGCGTGTGTCGAACCCGCAACCTCCTGATCACCAGTCGAACGCGCATCCTCCCGAGCCACCAAGGCGGGCTTGATGTACAGGCTGATCGGTCTCTTCTCGGTCCACAAACGACTTAATTATCTAATTTCGTGTTCTTAATCATATAGGCCGAAAACGTGTCTCCGGGCATATGCGAACAGCGAAGGTCCAGATCAGCCTGCGAATCCACGCAGTCTGATCAGGGCCTTCACTGTCCGCTAACAGAATCCTCGGATACTACAGAATGTAGGAATGGAGAGCAAAGACCCGGGTGATACTTGGCGATTGCGTTTGATGATCTGAATCTGCGCGTGTTGCGCATGTTCGAAGGCACTTTTTCGCATGACGAGGCCAATATTATGTACAGCTCAACTATGCACTGGTTTGTCCCTGTTTTCTGACGTTTCAATCCGCATTTGTAGCCATCCTTTGTGAAACAGCCACACCAGATGCCCTCTTGTTATGCAAAATTGATTTTGTCACCCTAAACTTTCAATGTTTTATCTTGTTGTTATGTCACATAGCATGTATAGGTGTTTGACAATCCAAATAAGTTACATACATAAGACATACATTAAAAGAAGTCTTAATCCAAGACAGAAAGAGACAAAATGTGAATTTTAATCTTCCATCATTTTGGTACTTACTCTACAAGGACTTTTACAGAACTAACAAACACTTAAGACATGAAGCGCAATGTGGAAAGAAAGGCACTTATGTTTAATGCGAATACCGAAGGTCCAGATTGGCCTGCGCATCCGTGCAGTCTGATCTGGACAATCTCTGTTCGTCGACTACAGTATCCATTGATTCTGTAAGCGGTCAACGAAGACCCAAATCAACTGTCGCTAATGCGCAGGCTGATCTGGGCCTGCGTTGTCAGCAAATTGCATCAGGGCACATTTCATTACACATGCAACGTATAAAATCCATACGATTTGGTGTAAAACACTATGACTGCTGGTATCAGAGGTGTTGTAAGGCTTCAGACTTGCCTGAATTATACCATTCGAAAACACGCCTATTCAAATATATAGAAAGTTTTACCTCCAAAAAAATGAAATTTTTCAGATAAAAAACTGACATTTTCCATATTACTGCTCAAAACATAGATTGTGTGTACTCGTTAGAACCGCCTCGGCGAGGCGGTTCTAACGAGTACCCACAATCTATGTTTTTGAGCAGAAATAAGAAAAATAATGTATACCCCTATAAACCCCAGTTTTACTGTATAAAAGTGGGGTTTAAGGGGGTCAAAATTATATAGGTATGTTTTTGTGATGATTTTGACCATTCTCGCATCAAAGGAGGCAAATAACACTTTAGAAACGGGCACAAAAATGGAATATTAATGACTATATTCGTATGGAACCCAGCCGATTCTCTGTCTTGTAAATTACAAATGTAATACCCTAATCAGACGCCGCGTCTGGTCTGCAATAAAGGCATTAATGGGTTTAAAAATCATTAAATGTCCTATAAAGCCCGTGAACCATAGTTTATACAATTCTAAAAGCATCATGTTTATATCAAAAATGACCAAGGCAATTCTCCCATCAAACCGCCATTTCTAAAGATGCAAAGATAGTATGAAATGTGACCAAAATAATCAGTGAAAACAATAGTAGGTCTACCGTAAATAGTTTTATTTTTTGCATGTTCTTTTATTTATTTAATTATTTTTTTTATTTTTTTATTTTTTTATTTTTTTTTTATTTAATTAAAAAATCGTCTATTAAAGACTTCCGACTGGATACACAATATCTGCAAATACTTTGAAATTTGGGAGTGTCACGACATATTCAGAAATAATAGCAAAAATAAATGCCTTGAAAAGGTTAAGATACTTGCTGTATGTTTATTGAGGTAAAAAAAAAAAACAGAGCAAAATTGTCCTTCTCGCATGCGACATGCCTACTTGTCCTGATATACGTCTCTATAAAAAATTATCAAGTTATCTCAAACAGTATAGGAGTTTTGGCCTGCACAAGCTTTCGGCATCAGTGGGAGATAAGTACATAATGGAAAAAGTGAGAGTACTCTTGAATAAGACATGCCTACTGGTCCTTATCTATGCTTCTACCAAATATTATCAAAATATTTCAAACCACATACATAAGAATCTGGCTTAGAATTTTATTTAGTGGAGGTAAATAGAAACAGCCACAGCAGAGGTTGTCCTTCTTGCACTCGACATGCCAACTGGTCCTTTGATATGCTTTTTCAAAATACTATCAAAATATTTCAAACCATTAAGAAGTCACTGAAGAATTTGGCTTAAAAATTTATTCAGTACATTATACAAAAAAGAACAAAGCAAGAGTTGTCCTTCTTGCATGTGACACTCCTACTTGACCTGATATATGTCCCACCAAAATATTATCAAATTATCTCAGACAGTATGAGAAATATAGCCTGCACAAGAGTTTAGCCCCAGAGGAGATAAATACATAAAAAGTGAGAGTTGTCTCTCTTGCACGTGACACGCATACTGATCCTTATCTATGCCTCTACCAAACGTTATCAAAATATTTTAAACCATTAAGAATTTATAGAGTTAGCAATTCGTTCAGAGGAGATAACTGGAAAAAGAACAAAGCAAGAGTTGTCCTTTTAGCATGATACACTTTTACTTCACCTGATATATGTCCCAAACAAATATCATCAAATTATCTCGCACAGTATGGGAATTATGGGCTGCACAAGATTTCGGCTTCAGGGAATATAAGTACAGAATGAACAATGTGAGAGTTGTCTATCTTGCATGTACATGCCTACTGATCTTTATCTATGCCTGTACCAAATATTATAAAAATATTTTAAACCATTATGAAGTTATGCGGTGCACAAGAATTCAGCTTAAAAATTCATTCAAGGGAGATAAATGGAAAAAAAAAACAAGCAAGAATTGTCCTTCTTGCATGCGGCACTCCTACTTGACCTGATATATGTCCCTATCAAATATTTTCAAATTATCTCAACCAGTATTGGAGTTATAGCGTGCACAAAAAAGGTAAGAAAAGATTTCGGTTTCAGGGGAAATAACTACATAACAAAGAAAGTGAGAATTGTCCCTCTTGCACACCATACGCCTACCGGTCCTCCTCTTCATTACTACCATGTATTATCAAAATATGTCTAAGGGTATCGAAGTAAGAGAGCGCAAATTGATGCGTCAACGGATTTCTGCTTCAGGGTAGATAACTACAAAACAAAGCTAGTGAGAGTTGTCGCTCCTGCACTTGACAGGCCTATTGCTCCGCCTCTTCATCGCTACCAATTATTATCAAGTTATCTCAAATAGTATGGCAGTTATGGTCTACACAATATTTCGGCTTTAGGGGAGATAATTACATAATGAAGAACGTTATAGTTGTCTCTTTTGCATTTGACACGCCCACTGCTCTTCTTCTTTATTCCTACCAAATATTATCAAAGTTTGTCTAAGGGTATCAAAGTTATGGAGCGCACAAGGATATCATATAGATTTCTGCTGCAGGGGAGATTACAAAATAACGAAGAAAGTGAGTTCAGCTTAAGAGGAGATAACTACATAATGAAGAGTTAGAGTTGTCTCTCTTGCATGCGACATGCCTACTACTCCTTTTCATTCCTACCAAATATTATCAAAATATATCTAAGACTATCAAAGTTATGGAGCGCACAAGGATGCGTCTACGGACGGACGGACGCCATGCTGACCGATATATCCCCCGAACCTATCGATCGGGGAATACAAATTAACCCATTCATGCCTAGTGTCCGATAAAATGGACATTGGTAAAACAGTGTAGATCCAGATTACTTTGCTTGCATTTAAGAAAAGAATTGCTGTACAACATGGTAATAATAAAACCAACCGGACGTCCCTTCTATTAGAAGTGAACCTGTCCATAGAATTGAGGCAGAAGAGTTGATTCTGCATAAGTGAGTTAAATAACAGTTTTTCCAGTATCACTGTTTTTTTTCCAAAATTTCCAAGTAAGTTTTTATTTCGATCAGGCAGTATTCAATTTGATAGTTTCATATTTCTCCTTTAAAGAAGTAACATATTTACTCTACTGTGTTTTCGACATATTTCAGACATGAGAAAATGTGTAAATGCAAACAGTAAAGCTCCAGATCAGCTAGCGGAAATATACAGTCGACTCTCGTTATCTCGAATTCTGAGGGACTCTCTGAAATACTACGAGATATCCGTACTTAGACATATCAGATTATCAGAACTGAGGAAAAACTAATTCGATTAACCACATTTAACAAATATATATGTAAATGGACTCTTGAAGTTAGAGATATATTGAAAATATTGTGGAAAAGAGGAGAAATTGCTCCTTAGGAGCAATTTCTCCTCTTTTCCATAATATTTTTTACATGTTGTTAGATTTTCATGCTAAGGGATAGAAAAGAATTTCATTCAAGATAAGCGGTTATTCGAGATAAGTGAGTTCGAGATAGTGAGAGTCGATTGTAGTCTAATCAGGAGTTTTGTTTGGTTCATTATGTTCTAAAGTTACCAGTGTTTATACAAGCGGACATTGAAGGTCATGATCAGACTGTGCAGATGCTTAAGTTGATCTGGGACCTGCGCTATCAACATACAGCCGTAGACACGTTTTCTTATGGCGTGGCATGTATAATATTTACTGTTTTTATATCCTGCTGATTGTGAATGAATATTTGCATTTGTTTTGAATCATGTCGTTTGCCTTGTCGTTCGATATTTACATTTTCTTATCCTGCTATTTGCCGTATATATTTAAATGTTTCTGTATCCTGCTGTTGTCCTGTGATATTAAAAACTTATGTATCCTGCTGTTTTTCATATAACATTTAAATGTATCTGTATCTTGCTGTTGTCGTGTAATATTTACATGTTTCTGAATCTGCTGTTTGTCTTATAATATTTACATGTTTCTATATCCTGCTATTTGCCGTACCATATTTACATGTCTCTGTATCTTGCTGTTGTCCCATAATATTTATACATGTTTCTGTATTCCGCTGTTTGTCATATAATATTTACATTTTTCTATATCCTTCTTTTTGTCGTATAATATTTAAAGAATTCTCTATCCTGCTGTTTGTCGTATTTTATTTACATGTTTCTGCATCCTACTGTTTGCCATATAGCATTTAAATGTTTCTGTGTCCTGCTAATTTTCGTATAATATTAATGCGTTTCTGTATCCTTCTGTCTGTCGTATAATATTTACATTTTCTGTATCCTGCTGTTTGTCGTATTATATTTACATTATGCTGCTGTTTGTCAAATAATATTTGTCACATAAAATTTGTCATAGAAAAGGTTAAATACCTGCAATGTTCATTATCATTTTCTTTCTTACTAATATAATGGCCGGCGAAATAAAATTTCGACAAAATCGCCGCTTTTTTGGCCAATATTGTAAGCTAGCGACCATAGTTACCAGGGGCGCAACTCTCGCATTAGTAATAACATTGCGCGAGATTCATTGGTTTCCCTTGGAAAGTACGCGATGAAATTCCTATGCTAAAATACCTTAGATAAAGCACGGCTAGAAATGTAACGACAGATACGGAACAAAACGAGTTGGGGTGTTTGAATTATAGTTTCTGTATCCTGCTGTTTGTCGTATAAGACTTAAATGTATTCTGTGTCCTGTTGTTGTCGTATAATATTTACATGTTTCTGTATCCTGCTGTTTGTCGTATTATATTTACATTTTCTGTATGCTGCTGTTTGTCAAATAATATTTAAATGTTTCTGTATCCTGCTGTTGTCGTATAATATTTACATGTTTCTGTATCCTGCTTTTTGTCGTATTATATCTACTTTTTCTATATGCTGCTGATGTTTTTTGTATCCTGCTGTTTATTGTATAATATTTGCATTTTCTTTATCCTACTGTTTATCGTATGATATTTAAATTGTTTTGTATCCTGCTGACGTGGTACAATATTTTCATGTTTCTGCATCCTGCTGTTTGTCGTATAATATTTAGATGTTTCTGTATCCTGCTGTGTCAGTACAATATTTACATTTTTCTGTGTCATGCCGTTTGTCCTATAGTATTTAAATGTTTCTATATCCTGCTGATTGTCGTATTATATTTACATTTTCTGTACACTGCTGTTTGTCGTATAACATTTTAATGTTACGGAATTTTTCTGTTGTCGCCTGATATTTTAATATTCCTATACCCTGCTGTTGCAGATCAATATATTCATTTTCTGTATCCTGCTGTTTTTCGTATAATATCTACATGTTTCTGTATCCTGCTGTTCGTCGTACAATATTTACATGTTTCTGTGACTTGCTGTTTGTCCTATAATCCTTACTTGTCGTATAATATTTACATGTTTCTGTATCCTGCTGTTTGTCGTATAATATTTACATTTTTTATGTATTCTGCTGTTTGTTGTATAATATTTATATATTTCTGTATCCGCTGTTGCTTGTCGTGTTTTATTTACAGGTTTATGCATCCTGCTGTCAGTCGTGTAAAAATTAAATGTTTCAATATCCTGCTGTTGTCGTGCGATATTAAAATGTTTCTGTATCCGCTGTTGCAGTACATATTTACACTTTTCTGTATCCTGTTGTTTCTCTGTCCTGCTGTTTGTGAATGAATATTTACATGTTTCTGTATTCTGCTTCTTGTCGTATAATATTAACATGTTTTCTGTAGTCTGCTCTTTACCGTATAATATTTAAATGTTTCTGTGCCCTGCTGTTTGTCATATAATATTTACATCTTCTGTATGCTGCTGTTTGTTGTATAATATTTAAATATATATATATATATATATATTTTTTTTTTTTGTATCCTGCTGTTGTCGTATAATATTAACACTGTCTGTATCCTACAGTTCGTTGTATAATATTTACATGTTACAGTATTCTGCTGTTTGTCGTATCACACTTAAATATTTCTGTACCCTGCTGTTTGTCGTGTTATGTTTAAATATTTGTGTATCCTGTTCTTTGTCGTATTTTCTACATGTTACTGTATCCTGCTGTTTGTCGTATAATATTCACATTTTCCGTATCCTGTTGTTTGTCATATAATATTTAAATGTTTATGTATCCTGTTGTAGTTGTATAATGTTTATATATTTCTGTATCCTTCTTTTTGTCATTTAATATTTACATTTTTCTATATCCTGCTATTTGTCGTATAATATTTAAAGGTTTCTGTATCCTGCTGTTTGTCGTATAGTCTTGAAATGTTTCTGTATCCTGCTGTTATTGAATAATGTTTACATATTTTTGTATCCTTCTTTATGTCGTATAATATTTACATTTTTCTATACCCTGCTATTCATCGTATAATATTTAAATGTTTCTGTATCCTGCTGTTTGTCGTATAATATTTAAATGTTTCTATACCTCGCTATTGACATATAATATTTACATGTTTCTGTATCCTGCTGTTTGTCGTATAATATTTACATTTTTTGTATCCTGCAGTTTGTCAGATAACATTTATATTTTTCTGTATTCTGCTGTTGTCGCAAAATATTTACATTTTTAATGTATTAACCTTAATCAAGCATTTTAATGTACTAACCTAGATCAATATCGCATGGAGGCGATAGCTCTCCGGACTGTTTCGGTGCCGCCCGAAAAATATTTATATACTGCAAAGCAGCTACATATTTCTAACGCTAAAAAGCAAAATTCCATAATATGCGTATGGAAGAACAAAGGAGTCTTTATCGTTCGAAAAGAATTACAAGTATCCTGTTTTTATTTTTAGCATTTTCTTGTTTAGGTTTGTTCTAACCTCGCAGTTTTACCGTCATCTTGATCTTATCAAGGCATAATTTACTTTACATCATTTACATTTAATGACTGAGATAGCCTGTCTTCTTACAATGATAATAGAAAAGGTCGTTTTGCAGATTCCTTTCGTTTGTATGACATATTCGTGATTTCATACAGCTGCTGACAGCACAAGCTCAAAACGATGATCTTATACGACTACGTCGAAAAATCAAATTAGATAAACTGTGGATCAACAAAAGGTACGCAGTGTAATTTATCTACTAATGCATCTAAGAGTCACAATTAACCGGAACAAATGACATTATATAAACGAAGTCGCTGGGGAATTATAAGCCAGTATGGGCTTAAGAAGACTCCCAGTCAAACAAATGGTAACAAAGACAGAATTTAAGGTAGAGACAAGGAGGGCAGCGTTAACGTTAACCAATAACGTTCTTTGTATGTAGACGTTTGAATCATGTTCAAGCTAATCACTATGACGTAATGTGTACAGTTCCACCAACTGGCTGTTCCCAACTGACGTTAAGCGATTTTTTACCCTGTATATTTGAAAAGCATATCCCTAAAGGTGCACTCATACCCAAATGTGCCGCGCCATGTGAAAACGTGTCTTCGGGCATATGCGGACAGCAAAGGCACAGATCAGCCTACTCATCCGTGCAGTGTGGTGGTGGCCTTCGCTGTCTGCAAACAGAAACATTGGCTACTATAGAATGTTTCAATGGAGAGCAAATGCCTACATGACTGAGCTTGCGCATGATGATGTGAATCCGCATATTTTACATACGTTCAGAGGCATGTTTTCGCTTGACACGGCTAAAAATACACCTGACAGTCTAAGTACTGTACTATTCATGTAGTTCCTATGTATTGGATTAATATCACAGAATGTAAATACAGTCGACTCTCGTTATCTCGACTTCGCTTGTTTCCAATTCCCTTATCTCGAAGTGAAAATCTGGTCCCTGTTTTAACATGGAAATCTAACAACAGGTAACAAAATATTGTGGAAAAGAGGAGAAATTAAGGAACAATTTCTCCTCTTTTCCACAATATCTTTGATATATCTCAAACTTCAGGAGTCAAATTACATATTCATTTGTGAAATGTGGTTGTTCTATTTATTTTTTTCCTCAATTCTACAAATTTGATATGTCGAGGTACGGATATCTCGAAGTATTTTAGAAAGTCCCTTGGACTTCGAGATAACGAGAGTCGACTGTAGCAAAATTAAAGTCACTATGGTAAACGCTCATGGAGGAATGAAAATATTCTTTATTTTAAAGTTTATGTCATTAGCGCTTCGGGCTTTGAAAATATTAAACTAAGAAATTGTTTTTTTATCATTCCAAGAAAGCTCAAATAGTGAGTTCGCCCATTTGTGCCTAGCGTCCCATAAAAAGAGACATTAGCAAACAATGTAGACCCAGATCAGACGCCACAGAACGCGACGTCTGATCAGGGCCTACACTGTTTGCATTAGACACAGGAATTTGTATAGAAGAGCCTACTAATAAAACTAACTAGACACCCCTTCCATATGAAGTTGGCCAGTCCACTCGGCATAAATGGGTTAAATAACATTTAGAATATCGTTACAGCGGTTTGCGATTCTTCAGCCTCGGCAGAAACCCAGATCAATTTCTTAAAAGCGCGTCGAAACTGTTTATTCTTCCAGGCGTATATAAATGGGTTTACTGTAGAATTCAGAATTCCGAGAAACACAAGAAAGTTAGCCACCAGAACTTTAGTCTGTGTTACGTCATTTATGAGAGTCAACTGGACAATGAAGAAAGGCAGCCAAGATATTTGGAAACACAGTACCACCATGCCTACGACACGGTTCATCTTCTTAGCAGGTCGGTTTGTGGTATCACCCGTGTTGAAAACCGCTTCCGTCTGGATCCGATGCAGCTGTGCACGGACAATGAGAAAGATTCTGATATACGCTAAGAAAATTAATACAGCGAGTATAATCTGGTGAACTGAGTTGAACAGTCTAAAGCGCTTGTCAATTACCATTTCGTAAAGGCACATAGGAGATGTGTCAAAACTATTGGCTCCGTACATCGGTATCAAGGAAATGATCAGGTCAAGTATCCAGATGATGGCAATTAGGGTGTAGGATACCTTTTCCGTCATGATACGGACATACGCGAAAGGGTAGGCAATCGCAATATACCTGTCTGCTACTGTGCACATCAAAGAATAAGCTGACGCGTTGCATGCAAATGAAATGATTTCGTATCTGAAGAGACATGCGATCTTGTTCTTCTCTAAATGTGGATTGTAAAAAAATGCCATTTGAAAAGGCAATGACAATCCTGTTATGAGATCGGCCGTGGCCAGGTTAGCCACAAATATTCCTGTAATATCCCTCAGATGTTTGAACCTAAACACCGCTGCCAGAACAAGCACATTGCCACCAATTATTACCACCATTACTATTATTTGAAATGCCACAGTAAATTTGGCAAAAAGTGGCAAATCGGCGGCACTTGATTCGTCACTAAGCACGGTTTTGTTCGACACTACAACATTTTCATACACGGTATAATCTTCACTGGAGTTTGCCTGTTGTAACATTGTTGCAGTTAAATTGTTTTGGAATTCCCTGTCTGTTGCCTGAAGTTCGTTGCTCACCGTTGTCATTGCTGTTAAAACCTGTCTACGTACGCAATAAAATGTTTCACGTCCTCTTATACGGAAGGCATAAACAGCAGCGCCATCGAGTAAGTATCAATTTACACTGACACAGTTTGTGAAAATATACTTCTTAGAATTTCCGAGCCACTGTGACTGTAAACTACGTAATGTTAGTCACTAATAATTCAACTTAAATTATTCCATAAGTAGAAAAGGCACATTATCAATAAAAACCATATATTGCTTGAAACAATAAGCAGTTGAAAAAAAGTTTTGTTTTTCGTCGGAAAATAATCTATTCCAATTTACTTTTTCTCATACCTTTTTTTACTATACATTTTCTTATTGGAATCGATGTAACTGCATTTCGATTATTGTAATTTCAAATGACAATTTTTTTTTTCAGTTGTATGTTGGCTTTTGTTTAATTCTTAATTATTTTGCTTTCTTTCTACTGTTCGAAAATAAAACAATAGATTATGACAGCTCGAAATGATGTACAAATCAAAAGCTAGAAATCGGAATAACTGTTTTATGAAACAGGCTTCTACTTGTTACCACTGCAAAGACTAAGCTAAAGGCATACGCTCAACTTCTGTAGAGTAGTATTGATTAAAGCTAAGCACTCTGGGTAAAATGTCAGCAGACGAGAAACTGATATATATATTTTTTTTCCCAGAAAACAGGTATTGTCATTTCATGCACATTGTCTCCATCGGAGACATGTGCCTGAAATGACAAAACCTGTTTGCTGGGTAAAATAAGAAAAATATCAGTTTGGCGTCTGTCAGATTAGCCCAGACAGTGGTACATGTAAAGGCTAATCGCCCAGTCAGTTGCTCAGAATACAAAATGCCCGCTCAGAGAAAGTAAGTGTCCGCGGTGTTAGGCTCCAGACCAATCTCCGCACCTACGCAGTTTTAAAGAAACCGGATACTCCTAGAAGATTTACAACCATATGGGACAACTTCCGTGACCTGTTTGCTTTTCTGTTACAAAGTCCCCTCTGAAAACGAGTTTACTCTAAAAGAAAAGAATTTGCTCCAAGCGGAGCAAATTCTTTACTTTTAGCGTAGCGGAGCAAATTCTTTACTTTTAGCGAACATGCCACTTGTTGATTCAGCCTATATTTTTATATATTTACAGGTATGTCTGTTTCAAGTACTTTACTTAGTTTCCTTCCATGACCGTGTATCCATTTGCCTTAAGACTTAATATGTTAATACAAAAATAGCTTCATGTGGTGAAATACGTTTGAAGATATGGCACTTCGTAACCACTTTGTGTCCATAACGTGCTTCTAGATCGGTGAGAAAAGTATCATCACACTGCTGCAATTATGATGTGTCGCTAGTAAAATCTGATCATCTGATGCATTATTCCTAGAATTATGGCCCTTGGTATACTGAATATGTGTCCAGGGCTTATCTATAAAACCGCTTGTGTTAGGCTCATTCCTTCTACATGATGCAGACAAGATCACCGTATGTATGAGAATAAACCCAGCGGGCACATGACGTAAATATAATGTCGCCTCAACGTCGATGCAACGTCATGGCGTTGCATCGACGTTGAGGCGACGTTATATTTACGTCAGCACAGTCGCCAACGCCGACGTTGAGGCGACGTTATATTTACGTCATGTGCTGACGTAAATATATAGAGGATATTCAAATGTTTGGAGTGAATATGACTTTTATTTCATCGAGTGAAGTGAAAAAATGTATATTTCATGAGTGTCGAAGGCACGAATGAAATATACATTTTTTCACTTACCGAGGTGAAATAAAAGTCATATTCACGACAAACATTTGAATTTTCTTTTTATTATATACATCACTTTCGATAGAAGAGATGCAAAGCTTGCATTTGCAAAGGGAAGTCTGACACGCAGTTTTGTCCCTTGGCGCCATGACGTTCATGTTTTGTTTTGTTTGGTGACGTTAGATATGACGTCAGAAACGCGCATTGGCGTGTAAAAATAAAATAAAAAGAAAATTTACTCTTTTTCAGTGAATACCATAAAAATTTTCATCTCGTGTAATGAAAACATCAATGTAAATAAGAAAAAAGTAGATCCAGATCTTATATTTTTCATTGCTCAGAGGAGTGAAAATATAAGTTTTATATTTTCACTAGTGAAAATATAAAACTTATATTTCACTAGTGAAAATATGCATTTTATTTCATTAATAATTCTCTATATTTCATTGCTTTGTATATAATAAAACGTCGCCTCAACGTCGATGCAACGCCATGACGTTGCATCGGCGTTGAGGCGACGTTATATTTACGTCAGGCGACGTTATATTTACGTCGCAATGTCATGACGTTGCATCGACGTTGAGGCGACGTTATATTTACGTCATGTGCCTGCCGGGAACAAACGACCTATGTAGATTAGGTGTCGCATGCAAAAACAATTGTGATGTGACGAAATATTTCCACTTATGTCTCTTGGTATAAAATTGCGCCAATGCCATATCTTCTTATCTAATGGAAAAAAAAAACACCTCAAAGTTGGTGGGACCATGCATTTTAGAATGATGCTACGTGCAAAACTGACTATGTAATGCAATATTACTGGAGTAATAGCTTTGGTTTGTAACAATTTTAACATTTTATTCTAAGGTAACACTAAGCCACCGTTCAAACATTACAAACGTATATAGATTCCAAAGAGTGACATCTTCGTTCTGTCATGTCGTTTACAAATATTGTTACGGAATTGCATAGCCCTATATATGTACCTAGAAATATTCTTTGTGATGTCACTATTTTTCGAAATATAATGTTGGATATTTTTTTTCCGTAGATGGCTATGTATACCAAATAGAAGAAAGATACTTTAACCTAACGTGACTCAGAACCGGACATACAAGAAGAAAATGATATCTAATTTCTGATTCGCTTCTGCGTAGAAGACATATTCTTTCGTTAAAAGGAATATTATTATAGCATTTGAATCTTTAGAATATCACCTCTGAATCTTGAAAGCACAGTTCTAAATATTCTATTTGTTATACAAAACGCATTCTTTACATCCTTCTTTTTTAAACTTTATACGTCCATGTCTGGTACGGTCCCGCTTTTCAGTTGGATTTTCTATATCTAATACCCGTTTTAAACATCTTAAGCTTAGCACTCTGGGTAAAATTTTCAGTAGACGGCCTACTGAAACATTTTCTTTTTTTTCCCGTAAACCAGGACTTGACACGTCATGCAAATTATCTCTACTGAAGACACTGAAGCTTTAGATTACTGCGCAAACAGTTATGACCTGTATAGGCGAGCATCACGAAAACTTTTATATAGTAAAACTGGGGTTTACAGGGGTATACATTATTTTTCTTATTTCTGCTCAAAAACATAGATTGTGTGTACTCGTTAGAAACTCCTCGCCGAGGCGGTTCTAAAGAGTACCCACAATCTATGTTTTGAGCAGAAATGTGAAAATATATCAGATTTTTTCACTTTTGAAAATTTTCATTTTTTGGTGGTAAACTTTTCAGTATATTTGAATAGGCATGTTTTCGTAATGAGCGAATACCCGTCTCACGTGCATCCGTTTGTTTGCGTTTCTGTTTGAGTTCAATATATATTTATTCCAAAATAGTACGAGTTGACTAATCCAAGGGTGACAACCTACGTCATAGCAAGGATATCGGAACCACTTGGATAGTCGCCATATTGATGCGAATAAGGTAAATAAATTGCTTCAAACTATGCGTCTACATAACGATTATACAGAAGACATAGTTTAGCTGGTGACAGTAAATATTTTCGCCCCACTGGTGAATGAGTTTTGCCTAGAAACAATGTTAAAGCTTCAAACACTTCAACAAAGTGATTCGTATCGGTACTGTCAACGCATGTTTTGCACTGACGTCGAAAACACTTTTGATCAAAATTACTTTCTGTAGCTATTTTACTCGATTTGCCTGTTGTGATTTGCAAATATTACCTTTGTGGTAAAAGAAGCAATGTTTCTGCACATGATTAAATGTGAGATATTATTTAAAAGCAAAGAAATGCTTTGAACGATGTCGTAAACACGTACGATGGCACCGATCTCGAACACACATATAAACAAAAAAAACTGATACCATGTAAAAAAGCTGTTACTCCCTTTATAAAATCTTTAAGAAACAGGACTGACGCATATGTTTGCTTATTCTTGTCTTGTAGGCCACTCAACCCTGTAGTTCAATGTTTCGTTCGTCTTTTTTGTACATAGTGAACTAATGAAATTCGACTGGTGATTTGGCCCCCGTACGCTCATAAATTAAATTACGTGAAAAAGCTGAGAGTGTGCCTGAATATCAACAAAGCTCACTGTAGATGTTTTGTGAACTTCGTCACAGCTGTCGTCTTTTAGATGATGTTACAGTAGCTCATGCTTTCTCTTTTGTTTCACAGACATTCTGATTAATTATTCTGACTATATAGTAGTACCGCGCCATGCCGACACATTATGTTTGTTTAAACATATTTGCATGATAACCTCTCTCCGTGCGAAACCCGGGCGGGCTGATAGCCTAAAGGCGGGACAACTCATTATTACCAACTATAAGCATATTACCTGCAATAACCTGCAGTTTGCATGTTTGAAAAAAATCCTTCCGCACTTAAGATTATCAACCCGAGCGTGCTGATAACCGGAAATCGTATTTTGAACGGAGAGAGGTTATCAAGCCCGCTCGTGACGTTCGGCATGTCGTAGGTGTGACGCGTAATGTGACTTCAGTAGTATTATTGACGTTAGGAGTTTCATAGATCAAAATTTCACAATTCGGCATCAAAATTCGGAATGCTTTTTTCATAATTACAGACAGAAAACTGTTTTTGAGTAGGTGATAAATTATAACATGACGTTTTGGTCATCGCCCTCTTTATAAACCCTTGACCATTACAAGCCCTCGAGATAAAGCCCTCTGGCTAATAATGGAGTCTCGGGTTTATAAATCGGGCGAACTTGAACCAAAACGCCAAGCGATAATCTCAAAGTATTACATATATACAAATAGATTTTTAGTTATCGCATCATATATACAGGATAAATAGAGGATATTACACGAGTGGTCATTTCATATGAAATTTATGAAACGAGCCTTCGGCGAGTTTCATAAATTTCATATGAAATTACCACAAGTGTAAGATCATGTTTGATACATGATCATTTAATTTTCGTTTTTTTAATTAAATAAAGGTATTTTATTTCAACAGAAAACATACGTTGTCACGGAAGACACGTGATGTTGCGCGCCGTCCTAACAAGTTATTACACCTGTGTTCTTACGAGTTTTATTAAACGACGTTATGACACTACTTAACGCGGCATTTAAGTAATAAGTCACGTTATTATATGCCCCACTTAAAATAACCATTAGTTTTTAGTGAGATAATTTTCTTACCAACGATAGTGCTGATATGACCTTTTCATGTTTTAACAGTGATGATATTACTTTTGCAGTGACGTCACCGTAACGTTGTCACCATCCAATCAAATTACAAAAATGTATGGTTCGATGTCATATAACGTGAGATGACGTCGTCAGAACGTCACGTGACAGTTTGGTGTATTCTTATGCAAATTAGTTTAAAACGCTTTACTTTTGTTTTAATGATAAATTATTGAAAAAGGTATGTAATAAACAAAATATTTAACAGTGTTTCCTTGATATGAAAATTATTTCACTCAGGAATACTGCGTACTCATTGTTTACCGAATCATCACCACTCGTTCGTGACATTATTTTCATGTCAGGAAAACACAGTTAACAATTTTCTATCTACCAACGTAGTGCGAGTTGGATGGCGCCGCATGCAAACATATACATGTACTGTCCACGTACACAGCAAATACTTTGAAAAACATAAACAAAAACATGCAATATTTCCGTTCTGTATCATGTGAGAATGTAAATATTTGGCTGATTTTACACATATTGCTGCAGATGGGGAACTCATTTATTTTTGCTATGTCATCGCGAATAAATATTTAGTAATTAGCATGCCAAAACCGTGGCGTTCATCAGCGATACAACACGGTAAGCATATTTCTTTAGCAACCTTGCGTGGAATTGGATGAAATCAGGCCACAGTATGAGTAGACAATATATTCACGACATAAAGCTCTATATTTGGCAAGTTGGGACCGGGACGTTTTTGTCTGTTACTCACATGCACCTGTTGGGCTGGAAGAGTATGACCGATATCTGTGCCGTCATGAATGTTTACGATATCAAAATTGGCATTTGAATGCTCTAATCAATTTTCCGTCTGAAAATCATGGTTATGAAATCGAACTAGGGACAACTGTTGACTAAAATAACACAAATATCAGTAATATTGGTGCTATTAGCTGTAAAAATACGTTTTTTGGCAAAAGTGCACACTATATCTCTGCTAAAATCGTCCTCGTGTCTCCCACCTGTTCGACTTTGTCGAGGTGTTTACAAAATCAGCGGCATTTCTGGACTCGATTGTTATATCTGCTGTCCAGGTTTGTTGTCAGGCACCGACTAAACTGTTTAGTTTTGGTATACATTTATTTGTATTATTTTACGAGCGGAAAAACTTACTTTGCATTTCAAATATGGCGGCCGTTAAAATGGTTCCGATATCCGTGCTATGACGTAGGTTGTTACCCCTGTAATCTGAGTATGATTACGAAAACACGCCTATTCAAATATATTGAAATTTTACCACCAAAAATCGAAAGTTTTCCGATAAAAATTCTGATAGTTTTCATATTTCTGCTTAAAACATAGATTGTGGGTACTCGTTAGAACCGCCTCGGCATATTTCTGCTTGAAACATAGATTGTGAGTACTCGTTAGAACCGCCTCGCCGAGGCGGTTCTAACGAGTACCCACAATCTATGTTTTAAGCAGAATTAAGGCAAATAATGTTTACCCCTGTGAACCCCAGTTTTACTATATAAAAGTAGGGTTTAAGGGGGTCAAAATTATATAGGTATGTTTTCGTAATGATGAGTACGAACTGATCGAACAATGAGTATGAATTAACCAAATGAGTACGAATAGACCTAATCGATCAATACGAATTGACTAAAATGAGAACGAAACAACTGAAATACGAGTTGACTGGGAACCTTTCAGCATACGACAATTCTGCACTATTGGAGGAGTTTGGGTTGTGCCTAACTGTTTATGCTGTTGGTTTATTCAGTCTGCAGATTGAAACACACGTGCAAAAACAAGTTTGCGTATCGATCCTAGATGTACGCTTCGTTGAACTTATACTATTCTTCCATATATGGAAAGACTTGAAGTAGGCTGTTAATATATTTATATCTGAATAGAGTGATTGATAGATCTGAACTAAGTGTATGCTCAAAAAGTGATAATTTGGAAAATCTCGTTCTAATCACAGCAAAAACTACAGAAATATAAAATTCCATTCTATGAGGAGAAGTCGGCGGTCGTTCTCCTGAATAATTTTCATCAGGGACGTTTGTTTCGTAAATTCATCGCGAAACATATCGCGAAAATTCAATTTCAAAATGATAAAACATCGACTTTTTTAACAGTCTTCCATCTCTGTGCTTTGCGATAATGATATCATTGCTAAATACCACATGCTGAAAATAAACGTTTTGAAGTTCGAGTTGTTAATTGCTATAAAAATGGACTTTGCCAAAACAGAATGACGCTGCAGTTACTATGTTCGAACATAGTAACTGCAGCATCATTCTGTTTTGGCAAAGTCCATTTTGTTTGGACAAAAAAAATGACCAAAAGTGCACAGAGAATCTTGCAAAGGCTGTATGCGACCAGGGAATACCCTGACCAGCATTTTGAGAATAAGACAGTTTAGTCTGGCATTCTCTGTTTGCATATAGGCATAGTTGATAATAACTTAGTAAATCAATAGATATGATAAATGAATGGTTTTATATAAATAAAATATGCATGCATAATTAAATGTTTATAGATATAAAGAAAGTAAACTTTGTCTGCCAATATTTATATTTAGCAGGTTCAGTGCTGACTACTGTTTGGGCGCATTTACTATGTGTGATAATCTCCTTTCTACAAGGTGTTATAATCTCATTAATGAATATTGCTGACTTGATCCCCCAATCAACACCTAAACATCTTTATCGGTATTAGAAAAAAACAAGAGGCCCACGGGCCACGATTCGCTCACCTGAGTGCCATAGCCACTGCAGGCATGCAGATGTTTCCAATAATATATGCAAAGATTCAGCCATAAGGCATCCTGGGTTTTGGAGAATAAGATTTTTAAATGTTTTTCCCCATACAAATGCATAGGGAAGCAAACTTGTACGACCATTATTTTAGCAACTTTGGTAGACCCCCTGTCCCCTATGATTTAAGCAAAGATTCAGCCCCAAGATATCCTCAGTGCTGGAGGAGATTTTTATAGGTTTTTACCATATATGAGCATGGCGGCCATCTTGGTCAATGAACTGCGACCATTTTAGCAATCTTTCATTCCCCCACCCTAAGGAGGCTAAATATGAAATTTGTGCAAAATTGGCCCAGAGGCTCCAGAGGAGAAGTCGTTTGAAATTCTGAATATTTTTCCCATACAAACGCATAAGGAAGCAAAATTGACCTCACGGTAAGAAGGTAAAATGTCAATGTACAACCATTATTTTAGCAACTTTGGTAGACCTCCAGTTTCCGATGATATATGTAAAGATTCAGCCACAAGGCATCCTCGGTTTTGGCGAACAAGATTTTTAAAGGTTTTTCCCATACAAATGCATAGGGAAGCAAACTTGACCTTGCCGTAAACAAGTCAAATGTCGATATACAACATTTATTTTAGCAATTTTGATAGACCTCCCGTCCCCAATGACTTATGCAAAGATTCAGCCCCGAGGCATCCTTGGTTCTGGAGAAGAAGACTTTTAAAGGTTTTTACCATATATGGGCATGGCGGCCATCTTGGTCAACTAACTGCAACCATTTTAGCAATCTTTCATTCCCCTAATCTAAGAAGGCTTCATATGAAATTTGAGCAAAATTGGCCCAGAGGCTCCAGAGAAGAAGTCATTTGAAATTCTGAACATTTTTCCCATACAAATGCATAAGGAAGCAAAATTGACCTTACCATAAAAAGGTCAAATGTCAATGTACGACCATTATTTTAGCAACTTTGGTAGACCTCCAGTTTCCAATGATATATATAAAGGTTCAGCCATAAGGCATCCTTGGTTTTGGAGAACAAGATGTTTAAAGGTTTTTTCCCATATAAATGCATAGGGAAGCAAACTTGACCTTGCCGTAAAAAGGTCAAATGTCAATATACGACATTTATTTTAGCAATTTTGGTAGACCTCCCGTCGCCTATGACTTATGCAAAGATTCAGCCCCAAGGCATTCTCGGTTCTGGAGAAGAAGATTTTTAAAGGTTTTTACCATATATGGGCATGGCGGCCATCTTGGTCAATGGACCGCGACCATTTTAGCAATTTTTCGTTCCCCCAACCTAAAGAGGCTCCATATAAAATTTGAGCAAAATTGGCTCAGGGGCTTCAGTCGTTTGAAAATGTTAACGGACGGACGCACGGACGGACGGACGGATGGACGCACGGACGGACGGACGACGGACGAAAAGTGATCACAATAGCTCATCCTGAGCATAGCTCAGGTGAGCTAAAAAGACATCATTTTGTTAAGAGTTTCAGACTGTGATCAGTCAAAGCTCATTCAAAGAGAAATAAAGCTTAATGCTCAGGGCGCAAAAAGAGTCCTTGTGTCATATGTAGGCACCGAAGATCCAGATCAGCCTGTGTATTCACACAGTGTGGCCAGAAACTTCGTTTACCACGTACAGAATCACTGGATAATGAAGCGGAAAAAAAATCAATGAATGAATACAAGAAACAAATAGCATTTTACAGCATAAACTTGACACCTGACAAGCTTACCTGAATCGGCGCAATTATCACCATCATTATTATTACCCCAGTCAGCATTCTACGCAAATCTATATCGGGCCGCCATCGGCCCGTCAGGGTAGCTGACGGGCCGATGACGGTCCGATGTAGATTTACGTAGAACGCTAGCTGCGACTATCACTATTAGTATTATATCAAAATCCACAGAAGACTAAGATAAGACTGTTTGGACACTGTACACATATTATGTCATACAGAAAGGGGCCCCTCTGTACCCCGAGTAGTCCTATACAATTACGACTTTTTCGCGAAAACAAGTCCTTTCGAGTCCTTTTCGCACCCAAGTCTAACCGAATGAGACGTGATAAGTGGCATTAGTTTACATCTGCACGCATTTGCGCAGGACACGAATATATCTCCGCCAACAAAATCAATGGGGCGTGAATAATCCACCCATCCGTCCGTCCAGTCGGGCGATTATTAATAGTTATAGAGGCTGTTTTAGGCAAGACTAAGAGATTAACTCCGTTTAAAATACATTAACTCTCCCCGACAGCGATGTACCTTATCAGCTAGTATGCATTTAACATTGAAGAAGTCCATAAAACCAAAGTGTTGGAATGTCCGCCCGTCCGCCCGTCTAGCCAACTACTTGATGTTTAGGAAATGAGAAAAAGAAACTAAAAACACTGATAAGTACTTTATATATTTTGCATAAAAGCGACTTCTTTCAGTCCGTGCAAACATACAGACTTAGACAAATAAAAATAACATATTTTTGTCATTAGAGTATTCAGACGATTCAGACGAAAGAAACTTGCATTATTGCATGAAAAGCAGTCTCACACGCTATTAACAGCCGTGCATTAACCGGCGAAAAGCCGCGTATTAAAAAGACAATTCACGCGCTGTTTGTGTTGAGGTCTTACGGCCCAGTAAACCCAATGAGGTCATGTCGAGCGCGGTCAGTTTACCTAACCACACGTTTACTGGGCAGGCTTAGTCCTCTAAGCGGTTAACCAGTATTGCGCACATTCTTTCGTCAGAAACTGACAACTGCCCTTCTTGAATCAGCGGAAGGGAGAGAATGACCGTAGAAAATATTTCATGATCAATCTCCACGAAAGAATGTTGCCGACCTCGGCGATAGTTGAACCCGCGACCTCCTGGTCTCCAGTCGGACGGCGCATCCAACTGAGCCACCGAGGCCGGCCTTCACGCGCTGTTAATGCACGGCTACGCAACTTTTAATATGATCGTACCGGGGCCACAAATTTGCTGCCGTTACGAAATGTGTACTGCCCGGCCCTAGAACGAGCATAGTCCGTGGAAATTGCGTTCGCGAGACCTCGGTGAAAAGGCGAAACAAAATAGTGCAAGAAATAACGCAAAATGTAGCAAATGTTTTCGGTTTTTATGCAATAATAGCGATCAAACATGGTTTTTCAATGCACTAACATTCGCCAGGTTCCTTAGGAGGTGTTGAAAACCGCGGCCTCGAGCCTCGGTTTTCAACACCTCCCACGGGACCTGGCGAATGTTAATGCATGAAAAAACATGTTTGATCCCTATATTATGAACTGTTTATCCTGTAGTTCACACGACAACTTTGGATAAGTACCAGGAACATTCAGGAATGGGTGAAAAGGCAAATATGGCAACATTTTTATTATTGGGGATGAAACATCTTGTTACTCACGAGTACATCATTACGAGAGTTTATACTGAAATATAGATTTCAAATATCCTCACACAGAGCAACATCTCTCTCTCTCTCTCTCTCTCTCTCTCTCTCTCTCTCTCTCTCTCTCTCTCTCTCTCTCTCTCTCTAATGCAAGTCCAATGCAATTTCGGCGATCAATTTATGACGTTCAAATCTTTCCGATCCGCCACATTTTTAATAGTTCAACAAATTATGTAGTAGAAGATCGATCGTCGAATAAACCCATTATATTTATTTAAATACATTATTTAAGAGTAAATTTATTTCTCATTTAAGGTTTCTTTTCTGTTATGGTTAAAAGTTTTATTTTCCTTCGTCCCCTTTTTATGATTTCCTTCGAAATTAATCGAATCTAGTGTGAGAACGAATGGACCAAACTGAAAATGAATTGACCACGATGAGTACGGGTTTTTCCAAATGAGTACGAAATGAATGAAGATAATATTGATGAGTACAAATTTAACACAAAATGAATACGAGTTGACTAAAATGAATTGACTTAAGTACGAATTGACCCCGTACCTTCTGAAAGAGTCCAGAGAGTGGTAAAGATTAAAGTACTCCTCCCTCCGTGCTACTGCTTGGTTAACCACGCATAGCCAAATCAGTTCTAAAATGATTCCAAACCTGCGCAGCCCAGCAGTTCGTATTCATTTCTGTCCATCTCTTTGTATTTTGTAACAAAATTTAGGGAATCCTCCATATGGCAGTTTATTATTCTTAACCAATATTTTATTGCTCCTAAGTACTTGTATGGGGCTACAAAATTCACACAGGGTGCCAAGTTCACACTTCAAGTAACAGTTCGGAAAGGAAGTTTCAGAACTTATTATGCGCTATTTCAATATCTGGTGATGGGTGGCCCAGCCAGAGTTCCGATCAATTGTAACAAACTTGGCAATATGTTATAATCAAATATTTAACACACACACACACACATACACACACACACATACACATACACACACACATCTGGTTTTACCTCCGTGAAACTGACAATCTGTGATTTTACCTCAAACCAGGTTTTCGACCCCTTGTTCGCCAAGATTCTTATATCACGAGTTGCTAGATGAGAGAAAAATACCTAAATATTTGTGATATTTGCAACTTTCAAATTTACATCTTTAATTAGCCAGTGTTTGCATTCACGCAAAGTACCACCATTTCTGTATACAATTGCCGTTGTTTTATTTAAATTAATTTTTATGTACCACCAATCACAGTAGTCAATTGATTTGTTTATTTGTAAGGAATCCTGCCAAGGGAGATGACCACCTCCTCTTCAAAAACTTCCTCTGTTTACCCACACTAATCATGCTCAGTAGCAAAGAACATACCGTCTTCCATGAGTGAAGATACCTCTATGCTCGATAAAACAGGGTGCAAACAAATACCGAAAACCTTGAGTCCCGGATCAGCATATGCCATCCCATAATCAGATCGCACAGGTCGATCCCCGGCCTCCTTGATCATGAAAATGTTGACTGTAACCAAATCCTACCTGGATCTGCCATCAGACATTTTTGGCGAAAGAATGTGCACAATACTGGTTAACCGCTTAGAGGACTAAGCCTGCCCAGTAAACGTGTGGTTAGGTAAAATGACCGCGCTCGTCATGACCCCATTGGGTTAACTGGGCCGTAAAACCTCAACACCTCAACACAAACAAACAAGCAAACAATTTTTTTTCAAAAACACAATTACAGCAGAAATATGAGGGGGGGGGGGGGGGGGGGGGGGAAACATACAAGAAATTTCATAAAAAAAAATGTAAATCACATGTATATTTTTTTTATTCAGGGAAAGAAAGTTGAATTTGCTGAAGTTTTAGTCTCTTTGTCATAAAAAGCAAGAAGAAAAAATACTAGTTTTGACTTATCTGAGAATTTGGAATATTCCGTTGGAAAGCTTTTAAACCTTTTAGTTCAAACTTCCTGGTTGAGAAAATAAAACTTTAAATTATTTTCTCACTTCCAGATATTATGTATTTCCTATAAAGCTCGAGCAAGTAGTTATAATTGCCTTTATTTTTTTGTTTTCAAAGACTTATGTATGTAACAGGACATCAAAGGGAAACAAGGTGGTAAAATGAATCTAAGTTTAAACAACTAGTAATAATTGCAACTGTAATCTGTTAAAAGTATATATGCACCCCATTTAGTGATTTTGCGGTCTTCTGTGAAACGCCTCTGCAAAAATGACTTCAAAATTCCTGTACTAACATATAGTAAAATGCTTGAGTTATAGCATAGATAATACTTGTAAAGAAAAGCAAATCTGAATTATCTGATGGAAATTTGTTTAGTAAAAAACATTTGATTTAATAGAATTAGAAGAAACGACATGCAATGCGTCTCTACAAGTATAGTAAAGACTATGAAAATGATTGTAGGAAATATCGCAGAAATTTTAAGTGAACTTAAAATTTCAATAATGTTTTAATAAAAGATTGTGTGCAAAAAAGAAAAAGTTTTATCAAACTGATTCCAGGGAGCGCCGCAATAAGTTCATGAAAAAATAATAATTTATAGTGTTCATAGACTTTAAACTCTGATGATAAAAAACTTATGTTTCTATATGATGACGTATGTATATGCCTGGGCTTTAAATTTTTAAAGGTTTTCATTTGTTTTTCGCCATAATAATTACCTTTTTTAATACATATATGATTGTTTATCTTCTGTCAAATACATGTTTCATATTTTAATATAATTAACCTGACAGTAACCAGCACTTTGTTTTAAAAAAAGGCATGCAATACTTGTTAAATTGTCTTCCCTTTTTAACTTATGATTCCAACAATGGGTAAGTTGTACCTACAATACTTTCTAAACATCTGTCAAGTTTTCACATTTTACTTGTTAATATTTCAATATGTGCCTGTAATTATTTGCTTTGTGATCTGTGGTGAGGTGTGTGGTAGTCTGAGGTGGTCTGTGGTATTCAGAACCACCCCAAAATGATATAATAGTTACGAAACTATGTATAAGTTATTACTAAACATTATATATAGAGGATCTTACATGACTGGTCATTTAATATGAAATTTATGAAACGAGTTTGGGTAATTTTGGTATTTTGCGAGCTTGGCGAGCAAAATACCGAAATTACCCAAAGAGTTTCATAAATTTCATATTAGATGACCACGAACGTAAGATTATGTTTATCACATGGCCCTTGACACATGGCACATGACAAAAAATGCACAAAATATATTAAGGTAACGGAAATACCCCGATCAGCTGTCGTATTTAAAGGTCATTGATCTTGATCAATACAGTTTATACGGTGGATGATACACTCAAGTAAATGCCAGATTTCAAGAATATAAAACATTTTAAATGTAGTTTCGACTTTAATTTGACACATATATTGACTGTCGGAGTCATGATATCTCCACTGCTTTTTTGGAGGAGGTGATTTGTTTTTTCATTGACTGTGTTACGACATCAATGTTGAAAGTGCCCCCAAATATGAATTTTAACCACCATGAATATTTTTGGTAGCCGTGTTATTCATATTGTGATTATATTATGTCTTAGGCCGTAAGTTTTTTCATACAGTAGAACCTCGATAATTCAAACTTCAATAATTCAAAATTACCAATTATTCAAAATCATTTTGAAGTCCCAACTGAAATATGTGTATGCATTTTAATCCTCAATTATTCAAAGTAGCAATAATTCAAACAAAACTGTTTGGTCCCTTGGATTTCGAATTATCGAGGTTCCACTGTATTTATAAAATGCATTTTTATCTATTAATAACGATTTGATATACCCTGACATTTAAAGTATCAATTCAATTTGTGAGACACGCATTTCATTTGATTTTTTTTTTTTTTTTTTTTGTTGATATTTTATGATGACGTGTACAGGTGGCAAATTCCGCCGCCATGTTTGGTCAGCCGGCAGATTATCCTTAAATCATAACACTACTTTGAATAAAAGACGCCATAACGTGTGGCGGCGTTACTTAGCTATATGTAGCACAGGATGGTGTTATTCTATTGCTTTATATGATAAGGCATACTATAGTATACACAGACAAACATATTGTGTTTCTTTCGAGTGGACACACGATTATACTTTTCAATAATTATTAAAATGAATAAGGCCATCTATAATAATATTCATATGTTTTACTTACCTTAGCTTTCCTTCGTCCCTGACATCTACGCGTCGTACATATTATCCCAGTAAAACTTCACACTGGAATAAGTAAATCACCAGGGGTTCAAACTTTTTTTATATTCTAATTTTCAAACTTTTTTTTATATTCTAATTTTCTGGTTGGCAACAACTGTAAACAGGTAAACTCACATTACCAATGTTATTGTATTCCTTTTTCTTTCTTGCAGGCATGTCTGTGCTTCCGTACATTTTCCTGCGGTTTCAAATGGATCTTTCCTGTCCGATTTTAGTTATCCCCATGTGTAGTATAAAATCCTCTGTAAACTGAAAAGCACTTGGAGAATTCCCTGTCCGGACTATGCGGAGTTGCCGCGTGTATGAGTTTTAAGCAATCTCACCTCAAGTTTTGCGGCTTTATATTTACATCTCCTTTTATATCAAAATTAACAGAATTAAATTTATATCCAAATAAACAGAATTAAATAATCACAAAACAACACTAGTTACACTTAATCTTTCGAATAGCAGAATATTAAATCAATAAACTATCTCCTTCAATCAGCATAGAAGGATATTGAAAGCACGAGTTATCTATACATGTGCTGGCTAAAGTTAATAAAGCGTGACGATAATTTGTAATTAATACCGACAGTGTAGCAATTATGGTGGCCAATAATGTCCACCAGGAGCTTATAGGAATAAATATGAGTAGTATGAAATAGCAACAATAATAATAATAACTGAAGATACAGAAATAATGCCCGATATATATATCGGAACAACTGGTCTAGCAGCGGTGGGAATATATGTACTGCGACAATAAAACTATTCCAAGTGGGATATTTCTGAAGGCAATTCTTACAAATGGACACAAGTTTTTTTATTTGATACGAGTATGATAAAGTTATGAAACACGACGTAAATTTAATTGGTGGTCGACTTATGAAATGGAACGATTAAACATTAGTACGATAACTTCTTCTTTCCCGTGGTGTTTTGAACATAGACGCTATTTTCTGTAGAATAGCTACTAATTAATATGCCTCTTATTGAGTTTTATTATACTTTTGCACTAGTTTATGTCTGTTCTTTTTTTAGTATGATAATGCTGTATGGTTAAAAGTTAGTTTATTGAAAATTTGCGAACCTCTACTTGTATAAATTTGTTTGTACTATTATAACTTTTGTATGAGTTAAATAAAATTAAAAAATCTACAAATTCATTTTCTGGGTGAATATCACTAATCTGATTTGTCAAATGTTCATCTCTTTTACCGCCCTTACAAAGGTATTGTTTCTTTCGAATCAATGAATATACTTCTCCATCCACAGTTCTCGTCGCACAGCTAGCTAAATCGCTATATTGGGGGAATCGGACAGGACCTCAAACGCATTTTCACCAGATCGCCTATAACCTACATGAGTCCTGTTTGAAGCCAGGCCCCTACCTCTCCCTCCTCTTGTCCGTACACAACCTCCGCTATAATACGATATTATGTCCCAAAAGTCTTGAATTCCACTTGAAAAAAAAAAATACCAATATTATTCTCAAGTTCTCTGCTTGTTTAAAATAATTCGATTCCCATGAATTGTTAATTTGTTCGAACGAATTATATCTGCTTTCCAATTAATCGAAATATAAACCTTGCAATCGTACACATGGTAGGACTATCTATCTATCTATCTATCTATCTATCTATCTATCTATTTACAATGATTTTGGACTTTTTAACAAAATGAAAATACAGTAGAATCTCAATAGCTCGAACACCGATGGCTCGTTCACCATGCCTAATTCGAACTCGGTTTTGTGTCCCTACGAAATTCTTCTGATAGCTTAATTTCTGATTAACTGTCACCTCTTGAGCGAAGGTTTTGTGCCTGTCATATTATCATTATAACGAATTTAGTCATTGTATCGAGCATGACTGTAGTTCTGTATTTCACTTGGGATTGCCTAATGATTCAGCGTACATTCTATAACCATATTCTCATTTGATCTAAAACAAACTACATCTTGTTTGATTTATGCTGTAAATCATTAAAGGAAAATAAAATACGACTCAAGATTGTTTAAGGGGTCTGGTAGCTTGGTAGATTCATTATTACAATGGAAATAACTTCTGTGTTTTCTTGTTTGCTTTCCATCATATCAAGTCCCTTCTAAAATGGGATCTACTCTGAAAGGTAGAGTTTGCTTCCGGGACGATTTTGGAAGAAAACTATTTCCTTTTAGAGTATATCCTTTTTCAGGAAGGAGGTATCCATTCCCCTTAAACAGACAATTATTCTGGATCTAAATCAAAGGTTAATATGAACATTATTATTTTAAAAGACCAAAGTATTGTTATCAAGTTTCTTCCTTAAATATCACAACGTGACAGATATCAAATATTTGTAACATAAATCGTAATGCTCTTGTTTATTTCTTAACTAAATATAGAATACAATAATACAATTTCACATCAAATGATAATGATGCGCAACACACGAAAACGGCCCTTGTGCAATTGGCGGACAACGCAGGTCATTATCAGCCTGCATGAATCTGCGCATTTGCGCTGGCTGATCTGGGTCTTCGGTTCCGCTTACAGAATCAATGGATACTGTAGTATATGACGGCGAACAGAGAAAGTACAGATCAGACTGCACGGATGCGCTTGCTGATCTGGACGTTCGCTGTTCGCATTTGGCATAAGAGCCCTTTTCCAACATTTTGCATAATTTGATATTTGACATATGATCCGCATCAAGCCAAAAGGTGTCTTCAAGCACGATATTTAAATCAACCTGTGCATGCGCAGTCACAACACAAATGGCATCTGCCTCCATTGCAACTTTCTACAGAATCCAATGAGACGGACAGAGGATGCACGTGCTGATCCGAGCCTTCGCTCTCCGCATATGTCCGAAGACACCATTTCCTATGGCGCACTTCATAATGTCGTAAAGAGAATTTCTCTTCGAGAACTTTCCTAATTTTAAATATTTATGTATTAGTTGTTTAAGAATGTATTTGCCATAAAAAATATTAATGAGGTCTTAATGACGATATTAAGACCCCATTAAGATTTTATGGCAAACACTTTCATAAAGTATAAAAAAAAAAAAAAAAAAAAAAAAAAAACTATGGTCACGACTATTATGCGTAAATCATTTGAGTTGTGGAATCATTTTTCCAATCATCTGTTTTAGCATTATATATTCAGACAATAAATTGAAGGGACCCTATGCATATGGTAGAAAGGAGTTTACCAGGTTTCATTTTCCGCTAGTTAAAGCTAAGCCTACATGATCCGTGCTTTCTTGTGGATCGTGCACCGGAGCGTTAGTTAGTTTACAATGTGGAAATCAAATCTTCCCCTTTGTCGTAATAATTTGAAGAAATATGGATAATGACAAATTCTTTTATTTTAGGTCGGTAGAGACACAGAGCGGAGTAACACCAAGGGACCCCGAAAACCTAAGCACACCAGCAACAGCTTAACAATATACATTGTCAATGAGTATAGTAAGGATGAAAACCCACCCCCGACAGGATAAAAATCCTTTATTTGTTATTCACAGAGTCACCTTCCTCAGTTAACAGAGTGAAAGGTTTGCCTCTGACAGGCAAAGCTGATTTTGGTATTGTATATGTAGAAATATGATATTTGTCCACGCCCATGGGGAGCGTAGACAACCTAAATTATGTTTTCATTGTTCCGGAAGCACTTTTTCAAAGGTCATGGACTGGACTAATGCTCTTTTCTACTGACAGTTTATAGTGAATGGACGTTGACAATCTTCCATTGACTGCTTAATGTAAATGGGCGCAGATAATCTGCTCCGGAAGCACTTTATTGAACGTTAAAGGTAATGAACTTACTTCTTAACATGACAAGTATTAGCTTTTTCAGATAGCTATCAGCTCGGTTAGCCTCAACAATTCATGTACGCTTATGCCGCACATGATGACATATGTATCAAGATTCATTCAACTTACCTAAACGACTCCAGTTATTTTCCGAGTTTTGCTTCACTCCGAACTGTCAAAATCTCAAATACACAAATAATAGGCGCCACGGACTTTGTTACTCTACAGTTACTATTACCCGTGTGAGTTTTTCAACATTTGACTGTAGCAGATCACTAGACAGGGAAGCCCTGGGCTAGTATTAGCTTATTCGACAATGGAATGCTTTCATTTGGCCACCTCTTAAAATCTGTGAAAATATCTATAACTAGAGGCCTACTGGCTACAATGGCCCAACTGTGTAAACCATTGAATAACTATAAAAGTTCATGTAAGTATTTTACACATTCAGATACCTTGGCAAAAAAGTATATATGGTTGATGACTATTGACTGAACATTTCAAAACGTTTCAAAAACTTCGTTGTCACTTTGACCGGGAAGGTATTTAATCTTGTCAATCAGGGTATGGTTGGTTGTTTAAAAAACAGGTCTAGTATGTTATTATGGCGTGTGGGGTTTGTCACCATTTGACAGAAGCTTAAGTCATGGACTAAATCAAGAAAGAAATCATACACTGGTGAGCAAGAACAGTCTGGTTTGAGTTGAGTAATACTCTCAGGTCAGGTTAGCTTAGCCATGTTGTTTTGAAATCCCCAAGAAGCTAGATGTTGTCTTTATGCTTATTGACTTATTCCAGTGATTTCTGCAATTCCATCAAACTATCAAAGTCATCTTCTCTGGGTGTAAAAAACGCGCCTAGAGTGGCTGAGCACCCGAGATCTCTAATTTAATTCAAAGCAGCTCACCTCGTTTGGAACTCCGGTTGCTCTGTGCAGATGAGGTTTTTCGTACAAGAATAAAGACGCCGCCACTGCGTGGAGTCTTAGACGCGGTCTGTGCGGAGGGTGTATACACAGGAGGAAAAATCTCGCTATCAGATATCTCGGGCGACAACCATGATTCAGTCCCTATTACATCATCGGGCTTCTCACAGTCAATGAGACAAATGAATTCTGGCACCTTGTTTACTTTCGACTGAAAGTTTATGTTGAGAAATTTTAACTTTCTTGATAGGATTAAAGAGATGCCTCCATCCTCAAGTCCAATCATGATATTGTACATACTGTGTATAACATTAAAGCTAAAAGAATTAGGCGACTCCGGCGAAAGATATATTTATATATAAGCGCTCCGACATGGACGGTCTACGTGACCATATGACACAGTTTAAGGATGATTTTCTTTCCAAGGACCTGGAGAATACATCGGTGAATGCCATGTAGGTCCTTTTCAAGACTGAGTGTTCGGCTTCAGTGAAAGGATTCATACCTTCAAAAATGACCAAAACAAAATTTATCTTATCGTTCTTACATAGCTCGATCAAAAAGCTTATTAAAATAAATGAAAGATTCCATTTTTTTGTTCGCAAGTCAAATAGTTCTAAAGTTAAATATACTGAAAGGAAAAAGAAACGCAGAGTAGAGTTTTTCCTTCTTATTTTAACCATTTTTTACGATGTTTACTATAGCCATACACTTTTACAGATTGTCCTGTGAATGTGAACCGCGGGTATACGAGTCTTTGGTCGATGTGCTATCTACCCAGTGTGTGAAATCATTCAACCGTGCACTACACAGTGCATTGCACGGACAATACGGAAAGCCAAAATTTCGTGCAAAACAAGCATGTTTAAACCTTCAGCACAAGATTTTCTCACACCATTTGGTACACTTCAACGATACACAACGCTCTTCGATTCTTTTACGGATTTTTCTTTTCATTTTTACGCTACTTTGAACTTTTTTTCAATCATGGTACGATTGACTGATGTTCAGAGAGGTAGGGCAATTGCGTTGCTGATGCAAGGTCAGAGGCAACAGCAAGTTGCCAATCATTTTGGGGTTAACGTCTCAACTATTGAACGTCTTGTTAGACGTTTAAGGGAGACAGGGCATTTAGCAGACCGACCGCGGTCTAGGCATCCACACGTGACGTCGCGACGTCAAGACAGGACAATCCGTCTGGCACATTTGCGGAATCGTCATCTCACTGCTACCGAAACTGCCCTTAATACAGTAGGTACGCATAATCAACAAATTTGTCCGAAGACTGTTGGAAGTCGATTGCGTGAGATTGGTCTTCGAGCTCGTCGTCCATACGTTGGTCTGCCTCTGACCCAGGCACGTAGGTTGCGTCGTATGGTGTGGTTGACGGCGCATGCGCCCAGGCTATTTCCGATGAGGCAGTGGAGACGAGTTCTTTTTACGGACGAGTCTAGGTTCACTCTCTATCTCGCAGATGGTCGACGTCGTGTGTACCGACGTCGCGGAGAACGCTTTGCCGACGCCTGTGTTGTCGAACGGGATCGGTTTGGGGGTGGCTCCGTTATGGTCTGGGGAGGCATTGCTCACGGGATAAAATCACAGTTGATTATTGTTGCGGGCAATATGACCGCAGTAAGGTATAAAGATGAGATCTTGCGTCCTGTTGCAGTCCCGCTTGTGCAACAACGTAATCTGATTCTGCAGCAGGACAATGCCCGACCACATGTTGCCCGAGTTTGTCAGGATTTCCTGGCAAACAATAACATCGCACCACTAGCATGGCCACCGTACAGTCCAGATTTGACCCCAATAGAGCACATGTGGGATGAGCTGGACAGAAGGGTTAGGAAGCGCCGAAATCCTCCCGCAACTCTCGCACAACTAAGGAATGCGTTGATCGATGAATGGAATAACACCCGATGCGAACTGTCAATGCTTTGGTTAACTCTATCCAAAGGAGAATTAGGGCAGCAACGGCAGCAACGGCAGCAAGAGGGGGGCACACCCGATATTGATTTTCAGTTTGATTTTGATTTCAAGATTTGGGGGGTAGCTACCAATGAACTTCAATAACTCGAGACTTGTTGATCACAAACCAATGAAATTTGGAACTTTTGTTCCATACATGTACCGTTTTGTAATCACAGTAAAATATTTAACAAACTTTTTCAAACTTGAATGAAATTTAGGAATAAAATTTACCCTGCGTTTCTTTTTCCTTTCAGTATATATAAGAATCATTACTTCAGAACACATGTACAGAAGGCGGTAAAAGAAGCATATTGGAAACAATATATTCTCATTGACAGAGATTGGACCAAATTCCAACAACCCCGCCTCTTGCTTCAATAGGGTAAAAATGTTTTGGTCATTCTTAAAGTCCCAGAAACAAGACGCGTTTGAGATCACTTCGCTACGTGAAAATAGAATTTTGAAAACAGATACCAAAGATAAGGTAAATATTTTTACACCCAATTCCAGTCTGCTTTCAACAGGGAGGCAGACACTCATCCACCCTCCAAAGGTCCTAGTCCATATTCCATAATGGAGGAAATAACTATTGACCAGAAAGGGGTCGAGAAACAGTCGGAAAGGCTTAACATAAATAGGCATCTGGGCTGGATGAATGCCAGGGAATTAAGGGAATGCAGAAAACAATCTTGGTAGAAAACAATCTTGGTAGAGGTCCACTAGACAAAGCTGTGTACTAAATATCAATGGGTTGAGCCTTCTTTTTTCAAACAAGAAGATTTTTCCTATATAAGTCCATGTAAAACACGTGGGTCCCTGGGTGGGGCCATTTTTGGCCCCAGGGCTATAACTTGAACAATCTTGGCAAAGGTCCACTAGACAAGCTGTGTACCAAATATCAAAGGCATGGGCCTTCTGGTTTCAAACAAGAAGATTTTTAAATATTTTTCCTATAGGGGTCTATGTATGATACGTGACACCTAGGGCGGGGGCGATTTTGACCCCACGGCTATAATTTGAACGGTCTTGGTAGAGGTCGACTAGACAAAGCTGTTTACCAAATATCAAAAACCTGGGCCTTCTGGTTTCAGACAAGAAAATTTTTAAAGGTTTTTCCCTTTATCCCTTTAAAGGTCTATGTAAAACATGTGACCCCTAGGGCGGAGCCAATTTTGACCCCAGGGCTATAATTTGAACAACTTTGGAAATGGTCCATTAGGTGAAGCTACATACCAAATATAAAAGACTTGGGCCTTCTGGTTTCAGACAAGAAGATTTTAAAGGTTTTCCCTATGTTAGTCTATGTAAAACATGTTGACGCCTGGGCGCAGCCATTTTTGGCCCAAGTGCTATAATTTGAACAATCTTGGTAGAGGTCCACTAGATGAAGCTACATATCATATATCAAACACCTGGGCATTCTGGTTTCAGACAAGTAGATTTTTAAAGGTTTTCACTATGTTAGTCTATGTAAAACAGGTTGGCCCCTTGGCGGGGCCATTTTTGGCCCCAGGGCTATAATTTGAACAATCTTGCTTGAGGTTCTCTAGATGAAGCTACATACCAAGTATCAAAAACCTGGGCCTTCTGGTTTCAGACAAGATTTTTAAAGGTTTTTCCCTATAAGGTTCTATGTCTAACATGTGACCCCTAGGGCGGGGCCAATTTTGACCCCAGGGCTATAATTTGAACAATCTTGGTAGAGGTCTACTAGACAAAGCTGTGTACCAACTATCAAAGACCCTTAAAAGGTCTATGTAAAACATGTGACCCCTAGGGCGGGGCCATTTTTGCCCCAGGCTATAACTTGTACAATTTTATGCAAAGGTCCACTAGACAAAGCTGTGTACCAAATAACAAAGGCATGTTCCTTCTGGTTTCAAACAAGAAGATTTTTAAAGGTTTTTCCCTATATGGGTCTATGTATGATATGTGACCCATAGGGCGGGGCAAATTTTGACCCCAGGGCTATAATTTGAACAATCTTGGTAGAGGTCCACTAGACAAAGCTGTGTACCAAATATCAAAGACCTGGACTTCTAGTTTCAGACAAGAAGATTTTTAAAGGTTTTTCCCTATAAGAGTCTATGTAAAACATGTTGACCCCTAGGGCGGGGCCAATTTTGACCCCAGGGCTATAATTTAAACATCTTTGGTAATGGTCCATTAGGTGAAGCTACCTACCAAATATCAAAGACCTGGGCCTTCTGGTTTCAGACAAGAAGATTTTTAAAGGTTTTTCCTTATAAGGGTCTATGTAATACATGTGACCAATAGGACGGGACCAAGTTTGACCCCAGGGCTATAATTTGAACAACTTTGGTAATGGTCCATTAGATGAAGCTACATACCAAATATCAAAGATCTGGGCTTCTGGTTTCAGACAATAAGATTTTTAAAAGTTTTTCCCTATAAGGGTCTATGTAAAACATGTGACCCCTAGGGCGGGGCCAATTTTGACCTCAGGGCTATAATTTGAATAATTTTGGTAATGGTCTATTAGGTGAAGCTACATACCAAATATCGAAGACCCGGGCCTTCTGGTTTCGGACAAGAAGATTTTTTAAAGAAATTTGTTAATTTTCACCTATTTGTTGCCATGGCAACCAAAGTTCTGCTTGGATACCAAATTTCTGAACAACTTTCAGTTAGTACCTCCCAAGGATCATTCTAGTGAAGTTTGGTCCAAACTGACCCAGTGGTTTAGGAGGAGATGTCATTTGTTGACAGACGACGGACGCCGGAGAACTGATCTATCAGAATAGCTTACCTGTGCTCAGGTGAGCTAACAAGGACGAGTACTCACGACAAATTCTACTGTGTGCCAGAGTAAATGAAAACCACGGCGGGCCAAGCCAAAGACGTATCGTGGTCTGAGATTGCTCCTAATTTGATAATTTGAACGATCTTGGTAGAGGTCCACTAGACAAGCCAAAGACGTATCGTGGTCTGAGATTGCTCCTAATTTGATAATTTGAACGATCTTGGTAGAGGTCGACTAGACAAAGCTGTGTACCAAATATCAAAAACCCGGGCCTTCTGGTTTCAGGCAAGAAGATTCTCTTCATTAGCTCGGGAATCGTACCAGAAGACTGGCGACAAGCAAATATGGCACCCATTTTCAAAAAGTGTGAAAAGCATGACCCAGCTGATTATTGACCCGTGTCGCTCATGTGTATCTATTGCAAGACCCTGGAGCATATAATCGTGAGTAATATAAACAAGAAACTATCCTCAGAAAGCATTCTTGCTGACTGTCAGCATGGTTTCCGAAGTTGTTGGTCTTGAGAGATTCAGTTGGTCCAGTTTGTCCACGATCTTGCCTGTAACCTTGATCGTTCAGTAAATCGTTGACATAAACAAACAGATGTAATCATTATTGACTTCACAAAGGCTTTCGACAAGGTAACACACAGGAGGTTATTATAAAAATTAAGTTATTATGGGATAGGAAGAGCCAACCACAAGTGGATAAGCTCATGGTTGTCTGGACGTACTCAGCGTGTGTTAGAAGGCCAGTCGTCAGACCCAGTCCCTGTTTTATCCGGTGTTCATCAAGGGTCGGTACTTGGGCCGGTCCTGTTTTTAATTATACCCCCAGCATACGAAGTATGCCGAAGGGGTATATAATTTTCGTTAGTTCCGTTCGTCTGTCCGTCCGTCCGTGATTCCGTCCGTCCGTCTGTGATTCCGTCCCTTAACACCTGCTATAACCAAGTTTTACTTCGAAGTTTTTAATACGTATATCTCTGTAGCCACTTACCAGAAAGTATTCATATTTATTACGGGGGTACCTGGGAGGGTTTGCTTCCATTCTACCTCTATGGACCCCTGGATCATGCCCCGGGGCGGGGCTAGACGTCAAAATCTAGGACGTTTTGATAAAGTAGTATATTGCAGTTTGTTTATACAAACAACTTATTAATAAAGGAGGATGGGCATCAGACATGCTTATCACATCAACAGTCAGTGTAATAAGGTCACTGTCATTGTGACCTAATTCTTATGCTCCAGCATTTTTCCTTATATCTTGAAAACTATTTCATGGATAATTATGATACTTGAGATATTGGTTCTCTGTGACACCACGATTGACATCATAATAAATGTAGCTCACCTTGACCTATATTTCAGGGTCCAGTGATTTTGCCTTACATCTTGAATGTCATTTGATGTATGAACATCATTATTTGGGATTGTGAATCAGTATGATCCGATAGTTGACTTAAAAGTAAACGTAGGTCACTGTGAACTATATTTCATGGTCCAGTGATTTTATGTTACATCTGAAGACAACATGATGTATGACTGTCATAGTTTGGGATTATGGGTCAGGATGACACAGCATTTTACCTCGTAATCAATGTAAGTCTTTGTGACCTATATTTCATATCCTAGTGATTTTGTCTTTTACCTCCCACTATTTGGTGCCTAGGTGTCATATTTATAGATAATGACACAGTGTGGCCCACACTTTGACCTCAAAGAAAATATAAATCAGCATATTTCATGCTTATAGTGATTTTGCTTATTATATTTTAGATTATTTAATGAATTAACATCATAGTTGGCATAATGGATCAGTGTGACACATCAGATTGATCTGTCAAGTATATGTAGGTCAGTGATCTATATTTTATGGCCCAGCGATTTCGCTTCATGTCTTGAAGACTATTTACTCGAGAAAAGTTGTACTTGGAATGACAGATCAGTGTCACTCAGAGACTGACCTTGTAAACTATATGTAGGTCAGTGACCTATATTTCATGATCCATTGATTTTGTCTTATACCATTGTCATTGATTAAAAAATATTTTATAATTAAGAAATGGCATCGCCGGGTGGGGGTGGTATTCGTGACCTTCTGGACAATTGCTCTAGTTTTTATAAATGATCTCGCGGATAAGTTTAGGTCATCCGTTCGTCTGTTTGCAGATGACTGTGCTTTATATAGAAATATATCGTCCTTTAAGGATTTTGAAATATTACAGTAAGACGTAGATAAACTGGACCAGTGGGAGTCAAATTCGCAAATATGTCTATGAGGGTGAGTGGACACCTCCCCATCAAGCAATTAAAACATGATTATTCTTTACACAATCAGGTTTAAGAATCCGTACAGCCCGCCAAATAGCTTGGGGTTACTATTTCAGACAATCTTGATTGAGTTCAGCACATATCTGATATTTCAATCAAAGCAACTAAAACCCTTTGTTTTCTCCACCGGAATCTATCGCTGGCACCCAGAGAAACCAATGAGGCTCCATACAAAACGCTTGTGCGTCCTAAACTGGTCTGGAATCCGCATCTCAAATCTCTTTCTAATCAACTGGAGGTGCAGAGGACAGCAGACCACTAGAATTGCAGGCGTAGGAGGAACACTGGCCATATCAGCGAAATACTGATTGAGCTGCAATGGCCAACACTGAAAGCCCAAAGGGAGCAGTCTTCCTTAGCCGTCTTCCACGAAAATCATATAGGCACAGTTGATATTGATAAGGGCACGTACTTGACCCTGTTCCAGTATAGAGACAGACGTGGGCATTACATGATTTTTAGTATATACAGAAGATATCTTTCCTATTCCGATGCCATCAAATATTCATTTTTCCTCGGACCAGCCCTTTGTGGATTGGTCTCCATTCTTCAGTGGCCTCCGTAGAGTCCACTGAAGAGGTTAAGGCCCTCAATAAGGCAGGGGCATGTGTTATAGCAGATTCCTATATCACCTCTTGTAAATAGTTTTAATTGTTCATCCAGAATTCCATTTTTAGCCACAAATTCCAAATTTAGCGTGCGCACAATAGCATAATGATCAGACACAGACATTGTCCAGCTGTTAAGTTAAAGAATAAGAAGAAGGATATGATTTCTTTTTGAAATTTCGAAGCGGTGATTTACAAGATGTATATGCCAAAGGACTCTGAGACTTATCAAGCCTGGTGAAGCTATTGGAGATATCAAAAGAAGATATTGAACAGTCTCCTTTAATGTCTTGATGAATTCTCGTAATTGCTGAAGCATAATTTCATTTGAGGGCGAAATCTGTATGGAAGCGAACGATCTCGTTGATTGTATACCCGAAAGAGGCCGTAATAGGATAATTAAACATTCAATTCTTTTCGTTATCAGATGCACGACTATTATGCAACAGTTTTGGAAGTTACTTCCGCTTAAGCTTGGTTCCGTATAATTTCCGTATTCCTATATATGCGGCTCGCCAGAGCGACCCACAATTATAACTAAAATCCGGGACTGGCTGAAACGCTGATGAAGACAACCTGAAAGGTTGCCATTGCTGCAGCAGCACTTTATCAGCCATGGGACTGGCTGTCTGTCTGTCTGTTTATCTATCTATCTATCTATGACTCGATTACTATAAGAAATCATTATTCTATTACTGTCAGTTTCAGCTCTCCAAAATCTTTAGGTGGGATTATTATTGTTATTATTATTATACGGGCATGGACAACGTTGCCGACGCCGGCGAAGCCGTCAACGGCACCAGGCAACGTTGGCCTGCACGCCTATAGTTAACAAGGATAAAACTCACCAATGTATCCTGCCCATGTCTCGCAGCTGATCCGTGTCAAAGTTACCAATCTCGCAAATTGAAAACTGGCGAGAAACAGTTATTTTCTTACAATGATTTTTCGTGAATCTTTAAAGATGTTATAAAATGGAAAGAAATATACACACATTCTTTTCAATAAATAATGCAAAAAAATGAAAAAAAAAAAAAAAAAAAAAAAAGACCAGTTTTGAATGATTCACCCGGCGCTTTCATCTCAGTTCGTCAGAAGCATATGAGAAACTGTAACTCAAAGCGTCATCTGATAATCGTAACGCTATACGAATAGCTAATCAAGGTGACATTAGGGGGGGGGGGGGAGGAATCGCGATGAAAAGTAGAGACAGTCTAGTGTTGTTATTGTTTTTTTTGGGTTTTTTTTTTTTTTTTTGGTTTTTTTTTTTTGGTTTTTTGTCTGCATCGTTACAGATTGTGACCCTGTCATGCCTGTCCTGCATCAGTAAAAGCAATAACATTTTTTCGGCTAACTTTGAAAATTCAGTAATTGCCATGCCCGTTTCTAGGCACTGCCTAAATTCATATTAAAGTAAACTAAGAAGGAAAAAGTGTGCCCGAAGCAGAACTCGAACTTGCGACCCCCAGCTTGCAAGTCAGAGGCTCTTCCAAATGAGCTAACCAGGACGACAGTCCCGCCAATTACCACACTCCTTCTCTTTTAAACTTTTAATTGCAAGTCATCAACTGAACACTCACCAGTTTACCTCATCGCCATTAAAGTAATAAAGTAAACTAAGGAGGAAAATGTGTACCCGATGCAGGACTTGAACCCGCGACCACCCCCCCCCCCACCCCCGCTTGCAAGTCAGATGCTCTACCAACTGAGCTAACCAGGCCGACTGTCCCGCCTATAGACAACCTCGGTCATCCGGGCATTTTCCTACATTTACCTTCGCAACAAAATCGGAGATGAAAGCGGCCGCCATTTTGTATTGCCGTCTGTTTGTTTTAAGCAAAGACTGAACAATTATTTCTATTATTTCTATCATCAAATACCTATAAATCACTTTCTAAATGGTTGCACAAATATTAAATACACATTGTTTAAGAAGAGCATATTATTTTTGGGGGGTCTCTCAGTGCGTATAAATTGTGGGACAACTCGGCACATAGCAAACTCGGCACATAGCAAACTCGGCACATACTCACGCGGCAAACTCGGCAGATAACCAACTCGGCCCATAATTAACTGATTAGCCCAATTATCTATTGTCTTGTTGAATACTTTAATCCACCGTTACAAACAACCAATTAAAGGTTGCATTTGAACCTTAATCATTTGAACTTGAAGGTGGCAAATATTTATAATGTAAATGTCATGCTTAGAAGCGATTCTACCGAGCAACTATAATCTATGATTTTGGGCAGAAATAAAAATATACTCCTGGAAACCACCTGTTTTACTATTTGGGCTTCGTCGCTTGAAAACCTGTCTTCGGGGGTTCAGATTGATCAAGTTAGACATAACTGGTCCGCTCATGCAGTCTCAAAACCCACGAGTTTTGGCATACAGCAACCTAAGTAATCATACTTTCCAAGTAGCGAACAACAAAAGCGTTGATCAGACTGCGCATTTGATCTGCACCTTTATTGTTCGCACATGCAGTTTGCAGTTAGCCCCGGGGTTTTCTCACGACGGGGTTCAAATACTAAAGTGGGGTACATAATTCCCTCAGACTATCTTACAGAGTTGAAATATGAAAAAAAAAATAGTATGAGTCATGACGGAGAAAAGGGATCATTCGGACAGTCCGTACGGTCAAACTTTCAGTGTGCATGCTCAGCATCTTAGCAGGTCAAGTACCTTGGTTCTTTGGCTGAATGTTTCTCATGACCTACAGCTTAGGTGAGCAAACAGCGAAGGTTTTGGCGAGACTGCGTAGATGCGCAAGATCGCCTGAACCTTCGCTGTTCGCATATGCAATAAATGGTAATGGGGATCAATAGACTACCTTTCAGGCTTTTTAGAGCAGAAATAAGAAGAAATATATTAGAGAAACAATTATGCCCTTTTCACGGCCTACTGAATGGTTAAAGATATAATTTGAAGACAAATAAAATAAAGAAATAAGTTCATCTTTCCTAACTTTTCCTTTTTATAATTATCTATAAAAAGTGTAAACTACATCTAGAAATAGACGCATAAATGTACTTATATATAACTATATTTATGTGCCGAGTTTGCTATGTGCCGAGATGGTATGAGCCGAGTTGGTTATGTGCCGAGTTTGCTATGTGCCGAGTTGACCCGGCACCCTTTAGATGTATAAAGTATTTAGAAAGACCCTCGACGAACGAGCGTTTGTAAACAACAGCCAATTATTATCCTATAACCCTTAATTCCATGTTCATTGTTAGTCCTACAAATTACAGGACTTAGGATATTCTTCCAGGGTCGGCTTTTAAAATGAACTTTCATCTCAGCCTTTTAGTTTTAATAGGTTGCACATTTTGTCGGCCTAATTCACATGTTAGAATAATGGCAGTCACACGGAATGTCTAGAAATTATAAAACGAAACTTCCATAAGCATCCATCCAACGAAGCGAAAATTTACCCACACACACACAAACACACACACACACACATACATATATATATATATATATATATATATATATATATATATATATATATATATATATATATATATATATATATATATATATATATATATATATATATATATATATGTATGTGTGTGTGTGTGTGTGTGTGTGTGTGTGTGTGTGTGATTGGAATTATTATTCATGCAAATTATGACAAACTACAGCGTAATGGCCGAACTGTTGCCATATTATTTTTCCAAGGGACTTTAGCCATCGCTCCATGCTCATGATGGCCAGTTATAAAAGAATGAAATTCAGTTTCAGTATCTGTACGAATTTGCCATTGACTGTGCTTTTAAAGAAAAGTTCACTTTTGTTGATTATCCTCATTTATGGTTCAACTTGAGTTTCATATAAGCATGTCCTTCGTAATAGGTTGGAAACGAAAATAAACGAAAATAAAAAGGAAATATAAGCCTATATTCTCGTTTTTTTTTTTTTGTTTTTGTTTTTTTTTTTTTTCGATTCATACATGTACGTATCAGTATATAATATAGTTAATAAATCTTGATAACTGTTTAAGGTTAAGCACTGTTCTCTTGAAAAATAGTTCATTAAGATGGAAAGCGTGACCTTATTATTGAATAAATAATGCTTGCCATGCAATGTTTTCACCTCCAAAATGGCGGCCATTGGGTTGCGACGGAATGTTACGTCACGCCGAGGTTGTCTATCACCACACTCCTTCCCCTTTGAACTTTTAAGTATCAGGCATAAACTGAACATATTATCAGTTTCTAGCCTTTACCTGCACCTATCAACACCAACCTCGTGGGCTAGTTACGTTGGGCGCCATTAAAGTAAATTAAGGAGGAAAAAGTGTGCCCGATGCAGTACGAACATGCGACCCCCAGCTTGGAAGTCAAGTGCTCTACCAGTCCCGCCAATCACCACAAATATTATTATTATTAAAACAGATACTCAATCATTACAAATATTCAGCATCGGTGGGATCCACATCACGAAACCTTATTCGTGTAAAACTTTAAACCATTGAAAATTAAATACGAAACTTTTACAATCACAACTTATGACAGCTTCGCTTTTGAAAAAGCCCCGGATGAAAACAAAACGCAAGTGGAAAATGCGTGGGCAGAAACATTAGAAGAGCAAATGCTATTTCTTGCTCATAATCATCATTTTGCAAAAGTTCAAACCAGCACACAAAGTAATTATGTTTGCTTCCATTGTTCACTTAAAAAAAAGAGCAAACCTAAATCTGCTTTGGGCAGACGTTTGATTTTTTCGACACAATATGTGTGCAGAGAATCGATCGTCTGCGTTATCGATTTTTACGTTGTAGGTGTTACTGACGTAAACACATTATGAAGTTCTCAATGGAATGTTGATAAATTACAACTTTCATTGATATAAAGATAGTAAGATCTTCAAATTGCCTGGCAAGATGACACGAGTCCTGCATGCCTAAAATTTTGTGCACTTTAATCAACAAAGTGAACGGAGTGTATTTCACAGTCAGCTTAAAACTGATCCTAATGCTTTTGTATTGTGAGTACAACCAAATAAAACTACCATATGTTAATTACTGGGAGTAATTGTGGGACGTCTCATTTCAGTGGGATAGAAATACTGAAAATGACTGTCTATGCCTGTTGTCTATCTATCGATACTGCATCACCCTCCTTACTGAGTATTATGCGCAGTATAATGTCAGTTTGCCATTGGGTGAATATCGGCATTTCCTAAACATAATTCTTTCTGTGTAGGTCTGCTGTGTTGCACTATATATAACTGTCCACATCGACTAAGTCCCAGGTGCCACAGTGCAGTACCTTGTTAAAAGTGTTTACCCCACTGTCCCCTCGCAAAGGCCTTGATCCTGGCTCCTCACAGAGGGCACTTGATTATGCCCCAAAACACATATGGCTTGTGGTTAGTGAAATCTAAGTGTTATTCTATTGCTGCAGTTATTTATGATACTTTACATGAAGACAGTGGTCCAGATCAGCCTGCAAATCAAGGCACTTTGACTAGAACATTCTCAGTTTGGTGGTATGTTCTATAGACAACCTAGACATGATATCACACTCAGTAGCAACCAAATAGCCACCATTTTGGAGGTGAAACCATTGTATGGCAACCATTATTTATTCAATAATAAGGTCACGCTTTTTTCATCTTAATGAACTATTAATAATGAAAAAAAATTAAAAAATCTTCTTCTCTGAAACCTCGAGGCCCACAGCTTATGTATTTAGTATGTAGTGATGTTTAGTTGTCCCCTACGTAAATCCTGCCAATCAAACCCCTGGGGTCCAAACTGGCCATGCCATGGGGGTCATTAGTTTAAAGGAAAAACTCTGAATCCAAAAGGATCCTAAGCAGGTGCGATCATCATGAATCTTGCTCAGAATGTTTGTCTTGATGATTTCTAGGCAAAGTTTGGCCTCTTGAGTGTAGTCGTTCATATTTGACCTTGATCTCTATTTCATGGTCCATTAGGCATGCTACTTGTTTATATAAGCATCATGAATCTTGGTCAGAATGTTTGCCTTGATCATTTTTGGGTCAGGTTCTCTAAGTGCTTTGATACTCAGGTGAGCCTTTCAGGGCCATCATGCCCCTCTTGTTTATTTTTGTTTCCAACCCTATATATGAAACTCAACTTGAAACATAAATGAGAATAATTTGCAAAAAGGAACTTTTCTTTAAAAGCACAGCGGCATTTGTTGAAATACTGAAATTAAATTCATTCTTTTATAATTGGACATCATGAGCATGGAGCGAAAGCTAAAGTCTTTTGAAAAAAAATATGGTAGCAATTTGGCCATTACGCTGTACAAATGAAGTTTGCCACAACTTGCATAAATTATAATCCCTATCAAACAATTTTGTCAAAGTTAACCACTCACTTCAAAACTCCACTAAAATGTATTCTGCAAAAAACTTTTGTTTTTTGGTAACCTTATCTATCACAGTGTCAGGACCCGCAGCTTTGATTTGTGAGTTAAGGCTGCTTGCAAGGCCTACATATGACCTTACTTTCAGTGGAGAAACAAATTTATTCTCTTTATATGTATTCAAGATATTGTTGTTATAATTTTTAGCTCGCCTGTATGAAGTACAAGGAGAGCTATTGTAGTCACCCTGGTCGTCCGCGTTCCCGTCACACTGCGGTAATGTTTTTCAGTTGCTTATATCTCTGTAGTCACTCAACACACAGCATTCATATTTGAAACATTGGTGCCTGGGAGGGTCTTCTGCGATTCTATGAGAACAGACCCCTAGGTTCATGCCCCAGGGTGGGGCTAGGGGTCAAAATCTAGGACACCTTTGTAAAATGCTCTATTGCTGTGTTTAAGTTTTTCATATGCTTATGTCTTAGTAGTCAGTTGTCAGCAAGCATTTGTACATGTATTTGGAACATGGGTGCCTGGAAAGGTCGTCTTAGTGTACATGGGTGTTGGCCCCTGGGTTCATGCCCTGGAGTGGGGTAGGGTTCAAAATCCAGGACACCTCTTGTAAAGTATTAAGTGCATTTCTATTATGCTAGCATTGTAAACACATCCTAGGTAATACATCAGTCAACCTTGTGACAATGCTTTAAGTGTCATTGGGTGATGGTCATGGTGACCTACATTTCACAGTCCAATGACCTTTGTTTCATGGTCCAGTGATTTTGCCTTATATCTCAAAGACCATTTGATGGAGAAATGTCATATATTGGATATTAGTTCCATGTGACACGAAAAATGACCTCAAAATATAATTAGGTCAGTGTGACGTATATTTCATGGTCCAGTGATTATGCCTCATATCTCGAAGACTATTTGATAGAGAAATGTCATTTGGATATTACATGTAGTTTCATGTGACACTAAGAGCAGCATTCCCACTCACATTTTGATTTAGGGGTACATGTGCCCCTTGGGTTTAGCATTTGGGGGTACAGATCACTTTTTGAGGGTACACATATTTTTGGAATAATTAAATGCATTGTTAAGCGCTGGGAAGACTTTATACTTTAAATGTCATTGTGGTCAGTTTTAGGTACTTTGTCTTAGTATTTTAAATAAAAGGAAAACTGTGCTTCAATCATATCAAGACATCACTTTTCCAAAACATATTCTTCAGTCAAAAGAACCTAATACTAACAGCCAAGTTCAAGTACTATTAAAGCTTCCTAGATATACAATGTTCGAAAACAGGTTCTGTCCAGAATGTTGTTCATTTCGTTCAGTGTGAGCCGGACATACTGATTTTATAGAAAATCGCTACTGCAAAATGGCATGAAAGATTGGAAATTCTATGAAAGAGTGTATGACATTTTCTTGGGGGTTCTGAGCGCTTTTAATATTCATAACAGTGTTTATTGACTGAATAATTAAACTTTTTCGGGAAATTAGGAAGTCGCGAAAACTTATGACATGTAGATTTTACGGCAATAAGTACATGATTTTGTTGATAACAGTCATTAAAAACTTGGCTAAAGTAGTCATGCAGCGGTACAACTATCCTAAATTAATCTAAATGAAACAAAATATTACTGATCTAATTGACAACTTTTGTATACACTTGGGCGAACCGAGCCATATCGAAACTCGGAGAAAAAGAGGTGCCCACTGAACCGCGATACAATGTAATGGTCGTCAGCGATTGGATAATGCAAAAAAGATCATACACAATAACCAATGAACAATAATCTTATCCCTCTCGGTAAGAATATAAATACATTCTGGGAATCCCGTCCGTTTCAGCGCTGCCTCTATGTGACTCAGTTGCCTGGCAGCGTTAAAAATCTGTAAACTGTAACTGTAACCGTCCGTTTCAATGCACTGGTCGAATGCGTTCATTAATGTCCACCAGCAACCGCATTGTTTCGATGCTTTATTAATATTTAAAAGGATATGCTATTGAGCGAAAACTGACTCAGTAGGACGTACGCATGTTGCAATATATACGTGCACCAAATTTTTGGTACGTTTATGTACGTAGATACCAACAGTTCTGTACGCTCATGGCAGATTCTCTACGTGAATTACGTACTGCAGTACGTGAATGGGAATGCTGTAAGAGTGACCTAAAATATATGTAGGTCAGTGTGACCTAAGTTTCATGTGACACTAAGATCGACCTCAAAATGTGTGTAGGTCAATTTGACCTACATGTATATTTTATGGTCCAGTGATTATGCCTTATATCTCGATGATAAGAGAAATTTCATAGCTTGGATATTAGTTCCATGTGACACGTAGAGTGACCTCAAAATATATGTAGGTCAGTGTGACCTATATTTCATGATCCAGTGATTATGCCTTATAGCTCAAAGACTATTTGATAGAGAAATGTCATACCTTGGATATTAGTTTCACTAAGAGTAACCTCAAAATATATGTAGGTCAATTTGACCTATATTTCATGGACCCATAATTATACCTTATATCTCGAAGACTATTTGATAGAGAAATGTCATAACTTGGATATTAGTTCCATGAGACATGAAGAGTGAACTCAAAATATATGTAGGTCAATGTGACCTATATTTCATGGTGCAGTGATTATGCATTAAAACTTGAAGATTATTTGATAGAGAAATGTCATACCTTGGATTTTAGTTTCATGTCACACGAAGAGTGACTTTAAAATATATGTAGGTCAGTTTGACTTATATTTCATGATTCAGTGATTATGCCTTACGTCTCGAAGACAATTTGATAGTGAAATGTCATACCTTGGATATTAGATCCATGTGACACGAAGACTGACATCAAAATACATGTATATGTAGGTCACTGTGACCTATATTTCATGGACCAGTGATTATGCCATTTGATAGAAAAATGTCATACCTTGGATATTAGTTCCATGTGACAGAGTGGCCTCAAAATATATGTAGGTCAATGTGACCTATATTTCATGATCCAGTGATTATGCCTTATATCTGGATGACTATTTGATAGAGAAATGTCATACCTTGGATATTAGTTCCATGTGACATGAAGAGTGACCTCAAAATATGTATAGGTCAATGTGACCTATATTTCATGGGCCAGTGATTATGCCCTATAACTTGAAGACTATTTGATAGAGAAATATAATACCTTAGATATTAGTTCCATGTGACACATAGATTGACCTCAAAATAGATGTAGGTCAATGTGACCTATATTTCATGGTTGAGTGATTATGCCTTACATCTAGAAGACAATTTGATAGAGAAATGTCATACCTTGGATATTAGTTCCAGTTGACACGAAGAGTACTAGTGACCTCTTGACACGAAGAGTACTAGTGACCTCAAAATACATGTATATGTAGGTCAGTGTGACCTATGTTTCATGGACCAGTGATTATGCCTTATAACTTGAAAACTATTTGATAGAGAAATGTGGCTCAGTTTGATGCATGTCCCACTGGAGACCAGGAGGTCGTGGGTTCGATCCCTGCCGAGGCCGGCAACATTCTTTCATGGAGATTGATCATGAAATATTTTCTAAGGTCATTCTTTCCCTCCCGCTGATTCAAGAAGGGCAGTTATCAGTTTTTGGTGAGAGAATGTGCACAATACTAGTTAACCACTTAAAGGACTAAGCCTGCCCAGTAAACGTGTGGTTAGGTAAATTGACCGTGCTCGACATGATCCCATTGGATTGACTGGGCCATAAAACTTCATCACAAACAAACATCCTGACCCATATTTCATGGTGCAGTGATTATGCCTTATATCTCAATGATTATTTGATAAGAGAAATGTCATACCTTGGATATTAGTTTCATGTGACACTAAGAGTGACCCCAAAATATATGTAGGTCAGTTTGACCTATATTTCATGGTCCAGTGATTATGCCTTATGTCTTGATGACTATTTGATAAGAGAAATGTCATACCTTGGATTAGTTCCATGTGACAAGAAGGCTGACCTCAAAATTTATGCATGTCAGTATTAAGACTGGCATGATTAATAGGAAAAATGATTAATTGATTGATAAATTCCATAAAAATTACTATCATTACAGATTTGCTAATAATTGATCATTTCATTTCTGTGTTAGTTACTTTACCGTATTTACCCTTAGTATTCAGACACCTCAACTCCTTCCATACTTTATCTAAAATTTGAACAAGTCCAGTTTACTACCCACTGTTGTGTCTAAAATAGCTGGGTGAGTGGCAAACAGTGTAGAACCTGATGAGATGCCACACTCATCAGAATCTACACTGTTTGCTCAGGCCTGTCTGACAAAATACATACAATAAAGTTTAACATATGAAAGGGTCATCAGGGCCTGACAAATCCAAGTTTCAGCCACTTGCCCGGCATTCCACAGCATCTTGAAAATGGCTCGGAATTACAATATTCCCTATATATTCTATACATTTTTCTGGGCAAGTGAAATAAAAAAATCACTTGCCCAGCCAAAATTTGGACGGCCTGGGCAGCTGGGCAATGGATTTGTCAGGCCCTGGTCATGCTCAAATAGGTAAAATTATGATCAAATCTTCTGCGATTATTAATCAATTATCTTTCATAATAGCAGGACTGATAATCAATCATCTTTTCATCTCTGATTAACCAGCCTTAGTCAGAGTGACCTATATTTTATGGTCCAGTGATTTTTTCCTTATATTTCGAAGACTATTTCATGGAGAAATATCATACCATGAATATTAGTTCCATGTGACACTAAGAGAAACCAAAAAGTATCTGTAGGTCATTATGACCTACATTTCACAGTCCAGTGATTATACCTTATATTCAAAAAGACTATTTGATAGAGAAATGTCATACCTTGGATAGTAGTTTCATGTGACACAAATAGTGACCTCAAAATATATGCATGCCAATGTGACCTATATTTCATGGTCCAGTGATTTTGTATCGCAAAGACTAATTGATGGAGAAATGTCATACCTTGGATATTAGTTTCATTTGACATGAAGAGTGACTTCAAAATATATCTAGTTCAGTGATTTTGCTTCACCATCATTATTCTAATGTGTGAATTAGGTCAACAAAATGTGCACTCTATTAAAAGGCTGAGATGAAAGTTCAGTTAAAAGCAGACTCTGAAAGGGTACCCTAAGGGTATTTTCTTAAAGTCTTGTAATTTGTAGGACTTTGAATCGTTTCGGGTCGTTTATTCCCTGAGTCATTTCGGCGATGGCTCAATTTGGCATGGGTCGGTTCAGCCAATTTTGGTGGGTCATTTCGGCCTGATTTTTTCGAAGACCCTCTAGGTTAGATATGAAAGGTTAAATAATTAAACAACTAGATCGAGCAGTCGATGGCACGCCATCGCAAATCCCCACGCTTCTGGCAGAAATTGCCCTTGTACCACACAGCATAGTTTTAAGCAACCAGGTTTAAAGAGTAATTCACTTGTCAATAACTTTTCTGCTGATAAGTTGTACTAGGATATTGTTTGTAACCATCTTCATCCAAATACAATAATGTTACATCAAATATAATAATGTTACATCAAATATAAATATGCCACATGACCATGTTGTGAAAAACTTAATTTTTGACCCCGCCCCACCTCCAAGTCCCACCCCAAGGGTGTTCCTGGGGTCACAAAGTAAATCCCATTCAATATGTCTTACATCTATCACTACTTAGTATATGTGCAAAATTTGGCATTAAAGTCTTTTAAATTTCAACATTTTGACCTTTGACATTTTGACCCCTCCATAGAGCAGACGTGACCTTTGGGTCAAAATTCTACTTGTATGTTATTCTACACATCATTCCCTTCAATTTGGTATGCCACATGACCATGTTGTGAGAAACTTAATTTTTGACCCCGCCCCACCCCCCCAAGTCCCATCCCAAAGGGTGTTCCTGAGGTCACAAAGTAAATCCCGTTCAATATGTTTTACATCTATCACTACTGAGTATATGTGCACATTTTCACATAAAAATCTTTAAAATTGACTTAGAAATTGAAAATTGTTAATATTTGACCTTTTGACCCCTCCCCAGGGCCCCTGTGGGTGGGGCCAAAAATAAATATGCCCTTGCACACCCCACTTGTGTAAGCAAGCCACTCACCAAATTTGGTTGGATTGTGTCCAGCGGTTTGGGAGGAGATAGCATAACGGACAGACGGACGGAGGCGATAACAATATCCCTGACGCTTTTTCTAAAAAGCGTGGGGATAATAATTTGGTTGTATGAAGAAGAGTCCAGTCTTAGGATGTTGTTGATAGGATATAACCTTTTTATGTTGAGTCTGTTTTGTCTTAGATATCCTATGTTATATATCAAGCATTAAAATTATCTTTGAAGAGAAAATAATGAATGGCATTCTATGTGAATCAGCTTCGCATTATGTGGTAATTAAGGCTCCATTACTCCAGATAAGGCAAAAGCTGCTCTTATTTCTCAATGAAAAGATAAAGCATGCACTTAGCAAATTCAACAGATGACAAACTGATGAAAGTTTTATTATTTTTATTGGAAAATAGGCCTTGACAATTCATGCTGATTGTTTTCGTAGAAATAAAATATCAAAGCCTATTTACAAAATATACTTGAAAAAAATTAGAAATATATTTAAATGTTGTCTGCTGAAATTTTTACCCAGCATGCAAAGCAGTAAGATAATACAATTGTATCAAGAAATGTAGGCCACATCAAGTGAAACAATGTCTTCAGATATATGCTGACAGTGCAGACCGATCCGATCATATACTTGAAAGCACATATTCAGCCTTCAGGTGGCTATGATTATCGTATATACCTTAAGTTATAAAGTAATTTCTTTATAATACATGATAAGCACTTTAACCCTTAACCCTTAAAGCGGGCCTCGGTGGCTCAGTTGGATGCGCCGTCCGACTGGAGACCAGGAGGTTGCGGGTTCAACCCCCGTCGAGGTCGGCAACATTCTTTCGTGGAGATTGATCGTGAAATATTTTCTACGGTCATTCTCTCCCTTCCGCTGATTCAAGAAGGGCAGTTGTCAGTTTCTGGCGAAAGAATGTGCACAATACTGGTTAACCGCTTAGAGGACTAAGCCTGCCCAGTAAATGTGTGGTTAGGTAAACTGACCGCGCTCGACATGACCCCATTGGGTTGAATGGGCGGTAAAACCTCAACACAAACAAACAGATAACCCTTAAAGCGCCAAGAAAACCTGCATCTGAAAATGTCGTCTGTTTATGTCGTCTGCTGAATATTTTTGCAAACTTTTCAAACCTATTTTTGCATACAGGCAAACAGTGTGGACCCAGCTCAGACTGCTCCTAAAGGAGCAGTCTGATCTGGGTCCACACTGTTTGCAAAAATGACTTTTAAAATCACAAGCAGATGACAAAGCAGATGACAATAGTTGTGACTGGCGCTTTAAGGGTTAAAGCACCAAGCAAAATTTGGAGCAACAACAAAAAGTTGAAAAAGTTTTATTTATTTATATTTTTTTTTCTCTCAGAGAAATGTCTTGACATTTCATGTGAATTGTCTGCTTATTTTCTTTTTGAAAAATAAAAATATATACATGTATTTCAAACTACATTTGACTGGCGCTTTACCCTGGACTCAAGCTAAGATTTCTTTATAATACATGATTAGCACTTTAACCCTTAAAGCACTCATCAAAATTAGGAACAGACAAATTGAGACAATATTTAAAAGTTTTATTTATCTTGTTTTATTTTATTTATTTATTTTATTATTTTTTTTTTTTCAAAGAAAATAAGTTTTGACATTTCATGTCACAAGAAATGACTTATTTTCTAGACTTATTTTCTTTGGAGAAAGAAAAAGACCATTTTTCGGAGAAGATTTCATATAAGCTTTAATTAGCTTGTTATCTGATCCTCTATGTCATTTTTGTATGTTTGTGTTGTACTCATTATATTTAATAAACTATTGTTTAAATCAAAAAGACCATCAGAATGTCTTTACAAACTTGCCTAGTACTTTACAGATTAAAACAATTCACTTTTAGTTAATTTTAGTTGGTTGGTTTGGAGTTTACCAGCCCTCTAAACACTATTAAGGTCATGCCCTTCAGTTTTTGTACCTTTTTAGGATTGTCCTGCCGCCATTTGCTGACAAAGTCAAATGTCAAACAAACCTGTTTAATTTTCACACTTCAATTAATTGATTACTACCTGGATTATCACTAAGGATTAGAGCTAATTACAACTGGCCCAAGTTTTATATCTGTCTATCTATCTATCTGTCTGTCTGTCTGTCTGTCTGTCTGTCTGTCTGTCTGTCTGTCTGTCTGTCTGTCTGTCTGTCTGTCTATCTATCTGTCTGTCTATCTATCTGTCTATCTATCTATATATCTACATGTATCTAAACATTTACTTTAAACCCAAAACATCTATCCACCCATCCATACATACATAGGTATGTACGCACATGTCTGTCTGTCCATCCATCTCTGTATAAACCCATTTACTATATCTCCAAACAATGAATCGGGAAAGATCTATCTATCTATCTATCTATTTATTTATCTATCTATCTGTCTATCCTGGCATCATCCATCCATCTGTTCTTCTGTCTGTTTTAAAAACTCATGTTTAGACCATATTGAAATTGGGCCGAAATAACTTGGGGCCGAAACGACCCACCTACCGAGGCCGAAATGACTCAACCCCGAACTGGTCGAAATGACCCAGGGCCAAACGACCCAGAACCCTAACAATAAGCATGGAATTAAGGCTTATCTAAGGGTAATAGAGATTGGCTGTTGTTTACAAACGCTTGTTTGTCCAGGGTCTTTCTAGATAGTTTATACACACTCAGAGGCCCCCAAAATAACATGCTGTTCTTAAACCATGTGTATTTAATATATTTGTGCAACCATTTAGAAAATAGTTGTACATGTAGGTATTTGATGTTAGAAATAACAGAAATAATTGTTCAGTCTTTGCTTAAAACAAACAGACTGCAATACAAAATGACGGCCGCTTTCACCTCCTATTTAGTTACGAAGGTAAATAATGGAAAATGCCCGCATGACTCATTGACTGAAGTTGTCTATCCCAACTGTTTCAGCAAGTAGATATCCTGTTTTCTGCCAGTCTATCAACATGTGTGACCACCCTAGTGTTCAAGTCTTTTTCAGAATAACTCACACCTAGAATCAACTTACTTGGCATACACTTTCTCCCTATCAAGAACTCAAACAATGTGGTGTCATTTTGTGACCCTAGACCATATTTCACAGTCATATGACTTTGTCAATTGTTTGCATCGTTCGTAGCATTTAGCTCCATTTCTGTTAACCATATGACATGCAGTCATCAAATCTGGCACAAATTTCTTCCTAACAGGGACACTTCAACTGATATTATTTTGTCACCATGACTTACATACCATAATCCAGTGACCTTACGCAAATTTCTAACTTGTTTCTACTACAGTCAGCCTTCTTTATACCGACACTCGAAATAATGACAATTTGAATGTCACAAAACTTCGCTCAAGAGGTGACAGTTGATGAGAAATTATGCAAGAATATTGTATTAAATCTTAAAGCAACATATGTTTTGGATATTTGTTAGAATCGCCTCACTGAGGCAATTCTAACAAATATCCAAAACATGTTCTATGAGGAAATCATAATAAAACTTTAAAAATGGTACTAGCTGCTCTTTCGCTTGGCGCTCAGCATTAAGAAAGTAGAGCTAGGAATCGGAACTGGTCAGCTCAGTGTCAGTATAATGTGACTGGGTGGAATATCATGTCAAAGTGTCTGGGGCATGATATTTCAGTGAGGCAGCACTCTAAAAGTGAGCATTGAGCTCCCTGTCACATCTTTGGGAACAAATCATGTCGTTGTAATGAGGGTTCACTGTACTAACAGGAGCAATACCCCCTGCCTCTCAATTCTTGTATTGTCTGTACAATAATTTAATTATCTTTTATTTGAACAGAATGATGGAAGAAAGCACAGTTGTCTCTGATGATAATTATGATTACGACAGCTTTGATGAACAGGGTAATGACTCGGACAGGCCCAAGGAGAGATGGGCTCCTCTGGGAGCTGCTTCAGACCCAAAGCCCACCACACCTGTGCCAGAGCAGAGGTAGGCAGCATAGCACTAGTTAAGGTGCTTTTTTCAATCCAAAAGTATTGATATTTTTCTTATTTCCCCATGAAAACATATGTTGTGGGTACTCATTAGAAGCACCTCTCCGAGGTGCTTCAAATGAATACCCACAGCATATGTTTTCGTGGAGGAATAAGAAAAATATTTACCGGATACCCTGCCTTATCCTCCTATCCATCTATGACTGGTAGTATATATGTAAATTTATGATATGTAAATTTAGGATTGTCCTAGATTGAATGGACATTGTCAGAATTTCAGATCCAGAGATTGTAAAAGCTCCCATAGCACTCAAAAATAGACATTCTATTATCCAAGAAAGATTAAATAAATTAATAAATGGTAAGAATTCGATAATTAATGTGGCATCTGACAGCCTGTAAATTTCAATAAGTCTTTCATTCTTGAACTGGATAAATCAAAGTACTGACAGCACTGTAGGTAGGTTGTTGATTGTCTCTGAGTGTAGGCTGGGATTTTTTTTTTCTGAAAACTTTTGACCATTTCAATGTCTGATTAATCTAAACAACAACATTCTGCCAAACATACCAGAACGGACTAGAACCTACTTTCCGTTAAAGACCGAGATGTTTCGAATGATTTTATTGTGTGAAGCAGTGTTAAAGTGGTTTATATGTCACATGGTCGTGAAGTACATGTATTTGTCAAAGAAGCAAACTATTCTAAAGAAGGAGGACAAAGGGAAACAAAAAAAAGGAAGCATCCTGCTATTTGTAGTTGTTCAATGAAAGTGTATCAATTGGTATCATTGTTAGAAGAATGGTGATAACAGTCTTAAATAGGGGCTTCAGTTACACCAGTATACAAATATCAACATTTAAAAACATTTTTTTTTTTTTTTTTGTGATAAAAGTCTTTATTTACTTACACATGACATATTGGCATGAAATTAAGTAGCATGGTGGCATATTTGTGAACATTAATGTTCATTGAGATGCAAATTTGTCATGTGAATACTCTCAGAAATGTTGCCAATCTTTATGCCCCCAGCTTCGTAGAAGTTGGAGGGGCATATTGCTTCTGGGGCATTTGTCCTCTGCCCGTTCATCATGCTTTTTAATGCATAGCATAACTTTAGAAACATCAGGCCCTAAAATTCCTAAAAAATCCTAGTTTTTTCAAGTCTCCCTAAAATTCCTAAAAAATTACTCAAAGAGGTTCAAATTCCTAAAAAAAAGCCCTTACTTTCCATAAACATTCCTATTTTTTCTCAGTTTCCATTGTTCTTACAGTTAAATTGGAAAACACCCCCAGACCCCCCAGTGTCATCTTTGTTTTATCATTTGTGTGACAACATTCAAATTAAGTCATGCAAATTTCTCCCATTACTTCATCAGTAAAAAAATATTAAGAGCTTGTGAAAAGCTTTCAGGTTAGAAAAATCATGGTGATGTGCAGAGTTCTGCTTGAAAACTGCATCAAAAATCCTAATTCTTGCCCTAATATTTTGTGAAAATAGCCCTAATTTTGGTCCTATTATTTTGTCAAGTAGGGCTTAAAAGTCTGAAACATGCATGCTACTGTTTTGAAATTTTTTTTATGGATTCCTCATGAAAAAATAGCTCATATTTTTTTTCTTGACAGGATTATGCACCTTTCCCAAGTTATATGAAAAAAATATGGATGCAATCTTGTCAGCAAAATGTCTCAAAAACTATTGAAGCTAGAGCCTTGGAACTTGATGAATAGACTGGTAGTGATGAGTAGATGACCTGATTAACTTTTGAATCAATTTTGAAAAATACTTTAAGAGTTAGCCTTTGTAGCTTTGGGCAATTTTTACCTTGTCAGCAAATTATCTCAAAAACTGTTGGAGCTAGAACCTTGAAACTTAGTGAATTGATTGGTAATGATGAGTAGAAGACCTGATTAACATTTGAATAAATTCTGAAAAAAATATTTCATGAGCAATTGCCCTTTGTAAATTTGGGCATTTTTTCTCTTGTCAGCAAAATATCTAAAAAAGCTAGAAGCTAGAGCCTTGAAACTTGATGAATAGATTGGTAGTGATGAATAGATGACCTGATTAACTTATGAATAAATTCTGAAAAATACTTCATGAGTTATGGCCCTATGTAATTTTGGGGCATTTTTACCTTGTCAGCAAAATATCTCAAACTCTGTTGGAGCTAGAGCCTTGAAACTTTGTGAATTTATTAGTAATGACGAGTAGATTACCTGGTTAACTTTTGAATAAATTCTGAAAAAAAAAATCATGAGCAATGGCCCTTTGTAAATTTGGGCATTATTTTTTTGTCAGCAAAATATCTCAAATACTGTTTGAGCTAGAGCCTCATAACTTGATAAATAGATTAGTAGTGATGAAAAGGAAGTTGGAGGGGCCTATTGCTTCTGGGCATGAGTAAAGTGCCTTTGTAAATTTGGGCATTTTTCCCTTGTCAGCAAAATATCTCAAAAGTTGTTGGAGCTAGAGCCTCATAACTTTATGAATAGATTGATAGTGATGAGAAGATGATCTGATTAACTTTGAATAAATTCTGAAAAATATTTCAGGAGTTATGACCCTTTGTAGATTGGACCATTTTTACCTTCTATTATCTTTAGAGGCAAGCAAATGGTTTGGGGCATAGTGTTTTACAAACACAATTTCTAATTTACAGAAGATATTGATATTTCCAGGGTGTTTGGTTAGTTTTTATTATTACCGTATTTAGAGATTCCTGTATTTAATGAAAAAAATGTAGATCCTGATCTGATGCCACATTCTGTGGCATCTGATCCGGGTCTGTACTTTTTGGCAATTACCCTTTTGGGGTTTCCAGGCTAAGATGGGTTAAAGCCCCCATAGTTACTTTTTGGCAATTACCCTTTTGGGGTTTCCAGGCTAAGATGGGTTAAAGCCCCCATAGTTATTTACCGTATTTAGAGATTCCTGTATTTAATGAAAAAAATGTAGACCCTGATCTGATGCCACATTCTGTGGCATCTGATCCGGGTCTGTACTTTTTGGCAATTAACCTTTTGGGGTTTCCAGGCTAAGATGGGTTAAAGCCCCCATAGTTCTGAAAAACAGACAATTTTTTTTGTATCAGTGGGGTCTAAATAAATAATAGAATCTGATAAAGAACACACTAATATCTCCATCAAAGTCCAGAAAAATACTGGATACAAAACTCTTATCTTCTCTCGAGCAATAAGAAAATGCTGTTTGATTGGTACCATTTATTGATTGCCATTTTGAATGTCCTGAGAGATAATCAATCAGTTGGATGCGCCGTCCGACTGGACACCAGGAGGTCGCGGGTTCAACCCCCGCCGAGGTCGGCAACATTCTTTCGTGGAGATTGATCATGAAATATTTTCTACGGTCATTCTCTCCCTTCCGCTGATTCAAGAAGGGCAGTTGTCAGTTTCTGGCGAAAGAATGTGCACAATACTGGTTAATCGCTTAGAGGACTAAGCCTGCCCAGAAAACGTGTAGTTAAGTAAACTGACTGCGCTCGACATGACCCCATTGGGTTGACTGGGCCATAAAACCTCAACACAAACAATCAACCCTCCAGTGCTGTCAGTACTTTGATTATTTATGTTTCAGCTCATATGATTATATTTTCTGGAGTTATCTCATAACCTGGTATCTAGAGTTCATAGCCCCAGATAATATCGAGGGTTGATCGCAAGACTGTTGCAAGTCAGATGGTTGTTTTTCCCAATACTTAATCTCCTCGCCATGAAGGCGTTATGAAGATTACAGCATTTCTTTCTGTAAACAATGGAAATTTCATACGAGCAATGGCACCTAAATTTGCATTGTTTACAATGGGGTCAAAGTTGCCCCTAAACAAGGGTTTCAAAAATATGTTCGAGTTACTACAGTCTTGCGCTGAACCCTTGATATGAGGGGTATGAGGCATATATTTTTCTAATTTCTCCATCAAAACATGTTTTGTGGGTTCTTAGAAGTAGGTGCATCTAATTAGCAGCAAAACTATGTTTTCATGAAGGTATAAGAAAACTATCAGTAATGTTTGTTGAATTTTTTACAGCCACAGAAGTGAGTCAGAAGAACTAGAGCGGTTGGAAGAAGAACAGGAACAGTTAAACTCTTCTTTACTGGCACTTACTACACACTTTGCTCAGGTTCAGTTCCGACTTAAACAGATTGTCAATGCTGATCCAACAGACAGAGAGGTAAACTGGAATTGTTGTTTTTACTCGCACTAAACATAGCTCCAGATAATACTCTTTTTTTTTTTCAAACAAAAATTTCTGGGCCCAGTTGTTCAAAGCTAACGACGTCATTAGTTAACGATTCATTAAAATTTACATAGAGTGATACGCAAATATGCTGAAATTTTTTGCTTAAAAAATGTGAGTAGCTTTTGCAGTGCAAAAGCTACTCACATTTTTTCGGCAAAAAATACCAGGATATTGTATATTGAATCCGCTAAAACAGTTAACGAAATGACCCTTAACAAGCTCGTTAAGCTAACGACGCTTTCAACAACTGGGCCCTGATATATGTTTCTTATTTCATAATAAAAAATATGTTGTGGGTACTCATTAGAAGCACCTCATGGAGGTTCTTCTAATGAGTATCTGCAACGTGTTTTATTGAGAAATAAGAAAAATATTATGTGGATACCCCTTTTTATCTAGAGTAATGACTAAATGCACATTTCATTAGGCTCATTTCTAATTTTAAGACAGATCCAAGGACAAGAATTAATGTTCAAAACCACAGAAATGAAAAATTTTCCTTATCTGTGATGCTAAATAAGCACAGGGTGGTTGAGGGTGAGTAAAAGCAAAGTTTTTCAGATGATCCATTTTTCTAACACAACATTTCATCAGAAGGTTGCCTCTGTATAATAACGAAGGAAGGAAAAAAAAAAAATAGATTTTGGCATGTGCAACAAGCATGGCCAATCAGATCATTTGCCCTATCTGGATTTTCTGAACAACAACCAATAAATTATGTGGTATGAATTTTGTAGTAATGTCAGCTGGTATTGATAATTGACTCCACACCAGTCAACGAACAGTTAAAAATAGCTTTCTATGGAGTTTCTAAGGAGAATAAATAAAATAGATGAAAAGCTAACAGAACATCGCACCCTCAGCTTAATTATATGCAACTTATAGTAAAGAACTTAAAGATTCATACTCAAAATTTTCTGATATCATATCAATCGGATTTTTGCTTAACATGCAGGTACAGGGGCAACATCCACATCAGTGGGTCCCCTTCCAGATAGCTAGCTGGCTTGCTGCACGCATGGCAGATCTCACACCAGATCTCCAGGTATGTCTATCATGAGGGCCGATAGCCGAGAGCCTCCACTCTCTGCAATCACTCTCCGTCAGCTGCTTCCATGTCATCTTGGGCCTCCCAGGCCCAGGCTTTCCCTCAACCTGTATGTGGAAGGCCGTCTTGACTGCACCATTGGATGTTCCACATGTCCATACCAGCGGAGCCTTCTCTTCTTCAGAATGAGGTCCAGTTCCTCAATGCCAAGCCACTTACTGGACATGGTAGTGACAATGTCTTGCAGCTTGACATTACAGATCTGTCTGATCGTTGCCCTTTCAGTCCGCTGAGCTAGTAGCAGCTCCTTGAACCTTCCAGGCAGTTTTCACACATGTTCTGGTTGAAAGTTCACAGCCACCGGCTGCTGAGAGCATGTCTTCTAGGTAGCGAAAGGAAGCTACCACCTCCAGCTTGTCAGATCCGACTTGGATTTCCCTCTATGGTCTGCCCTCCAAGGGGCGTGCATTTCCCTGGCACCATGTACATCTGTAGTCAGGGTCCTTTTGTCAAGGACTTGAGTCCACTGCATTTCTTGTGCACCCAGTGTTTGCAGCCATTGCAGAAGATGCTCCTGCTGCCCACTCCAGTGCTTCAGACAGCGCATGGAAACTCACCTGAACTCTGCAGGAGGCCCAGGCCTGTACCGCAGATCATGATCTTTGTCTTTCCTACATTTACTCTTAGTCCTTTCTCTTCCATTGCTTCTTTCCAAGTCAAGAGCCTCCTGACACATTTCTCGAGCAATTCAGCAATGATAACAAGGTCATCGGCATAGAGGTACTCCCAGGGGACCCCAGAGCAGAACTCTCATAACAAGGCTTCAAGCACAATGATGAAGAGCAGCAGGCTGAGTACTGAGCCTTGGCAAACACTGTCCTGTCCCTCACTTCTAACCCTTCACTGTACCCCTCACCAACAGGGACACGGCTCTGAGCATTTGCATACATCCCCTGCACCAGTCGCACAATCCACACCTCCACACCAAGTTTTCTCAGCGCCTAACAGATGACCTTCCGAGGTACTCGATCGGACGTCTTCTCCAGGTCTATGAAAGCCATGTAGAGTCTCATGTTGGCAGCTGGATATTTCTCTTGCAGCTGCCTGTCAACAAAGCTGGTGTCTGTTGTGCCTCTGCCTGGGACCAAGCCAAATTGGGAATCATTGATTGACACCAGCTGTCTGATGAGGCCATCCACAATCCTCTCCAGGACTTTCATGACCTGCTCTGTCAGCTTGAGACCATGGTAGTTGCCCCTTTCCAATGCATCCCCCTTTCCCTTGTAGAGGAAGACAGTGAAACTCTGCTCCATAGCATATGCATATGCAAACATTTCAGACCCATAGCATATGCAAACAGTGCAGACCCATAGCATATGCAAACAGTGCAGATGCGCCGTCAGACTGGAGACCAGGAGGTCGCGGGTTCAACCCCCACTGAGGTCGGCAACATTCTTTCGTGGAGATTGATCATGAAATATTTTCTACAGTAATTCTCTCCCTTCCGCTGATTCAAGAAGGGCAGTTGTCAGTTTCTGGCGAAAGAATGTGCACAATACTGGTTAACCGCTTAGAGGACTAAGCCTGCCCAGTAAACATGTGGTTAGGTAAACTGACCGCGCTCGACATGACCCAATGAGTTGACTGTGCCGTAAAACCTCAACACAAACAAGATCAGACAGCTCTGTTTGCCATCCCACTAAGTATTTCAAGAAACAGCTGCATAAAATGCAAAATTTATGCTGAAGAAGTGTGGAATAAAGTGTTTGAAATTTTAGGACATTTACTGTAATTCCACAATTATAATGTTATGATATTGGGAACATGTCTAAACTCTTTTGAAAGCTTATTTTATCAGTGGACCTGTACAGCTAGAAATTTATATAACTGTCATAAATAATAATAATCTTCAGAAAGTCATTACTATATCATTTAAAAGATTAGAATTGCCTCGGGTTTTAATGCTGGTCAAGGTTCAAATAATAGAACAAATTATTCATAATGGGCTAAAGTTCACAATTAAAAGTAGAAAGTCAATTAACTTCTCCCCTTCTAAAATCTGTGATTCAATTTTAATACTTTTAAAACATAAAATGATTTATTTTATATCCATTATTATACCTAGTTGAACCAGATTACAGAATAATGGGGGCTGTATACATGTGGAACATTTTCTGTTATTTTTCCGAAAAGGGAGACAACTTTTGTGACTTCCTACTTTTCTGCTTACCAAACCCTTTCTGAAAAAGGGTCTACTCTAAAAGGAAAGTATTTTCAGCAGGGTTTAAAAAAATTTGGATAGAGTTGAGTCCCTCGAAAGTGTATCCATTCCCCTGAACCCATTTTAGCCTTGCACCCCATAAAATGGACACTGGCAAACAGTGTAGACCCAGATCAGATGCCGCAGAATGCGGCATCTGATCAGGGTTTACACTGTTTGCACTTGGGACAGTAATTGCTATAAAACATGTATACAACAAACCAGGTCGGCCTCAGTGGCTCAGTTGAATGCGCCGTCCGACTGGAGACCAGGTCACGGGATCAGCCCCTGCTGAGGTCGGCAACATTCTTCCGTGGAGATTGATCATGAAATATTTTCTACGGTCATTCTCTCCCTTCCGCTGATTCAAGAAGGGTAGTTGTCAGTTTCTGGCGAAAGAATGTGCACAATACTGGTTAACCACTTAGAGGACTAAGCCTACCCAGTAAACGTGTGGTTAGGTAAACTGACCATGCTCTACATGACCCCATTGGGCCGTAAAACCTCAAAGCAAACAACAAACCAGACACTCCTTATGTTGGAAATAGACCAGTGCAAAAAACTTCAAGTAGAAGAATCCTCTTGGCATAAATGGGGTAAGATGTCTCTGTATTTAGGGTAAATACAGTAGATGTTGTAACATTCATATCTAACTGATATTGCTGCTGTTTTCAGAATCTCTTGAAGGAATTGGAAGAGTTTGCCCACAAAGGAATCCCAGATGTGAGAGGATGTAAGGCTCAAGATGCCCAGATTCTAGAAGAAATGGTTTGTCAATTCTACTTTGTACTAGAATTGTTGTAATGGTTATGTCCCCAATTTAAAAGAAGTTGGGAGTTGGGGGAATATTGCTTTTGATTCATTCTTCCATCCATTCCGTTGTTAGGCTTTTCTTGTCAGCAAGTTATTTTGATAACTATTTGTGCTAGGGCCTTAAAACTTGGTGAGCTCACAATCTGTATCAGTCTGGTGCGACCATTGATCCAACTCTAATGTAAGTAAATAGAATCAGACAGTGAAATATTACACAAGGCACTGTTTGTTACAATGGTCATTTGACACGTGCCTGATAGTATTGTAACCTGTCCAATGAATCTTATGAGTCACAAAGTTGTGACTGTCTGTCAGTTTGATTGTTACCTGAATGTCAGTACATGTATGCTAACTACAGTTGTCTCTCGCTATTTCAAACTCGCTTATCTCGAAGTGAAAATCTGGTCCCTGCCTAAACATGAAAATCTAACAACAGGTAAAAAATATTGTGGAAAAGAGGAGAAATTGCTCCTAAGGAGCAATTTCTCCTCTTTTCCACAATATTTTCAATATATCTCTAACTTCAAGAGTCTAATTCATATATATTTATTGAATGTGGTTAATCAAATTATTTTTGCCTGAACTCTGCAAATCTGATAGGTCAAGATACGTATATCTCGAAGTATTTCAGAGAGTCCCTTGGAATTCGAGATAACGAGAGTCAACTGTAATTTTATTCTGGAGACCCCTAAAAGGGTAATTGGCAGACACCGCAGAATGAGTCTGATCAGTTTCCACTACATGTATTTGCAAATAGTTTAGCCATTTGTTTTTGCTGCTAGGAATATCTAAATCACACAGCCTGACATACCTAACATTAAAAATTGACTCTTTCTATATATAGTGTGGGGAGAGTTTATTCAGTCTGAACTGGTTTAAAAACTTACATGTAGGTAACTGAGTTAGTTTTATACGACTCAGATGAAGCAAATACACAGTTGTCTGGAATCCAAGTCAACATCATTGCTTTGAAAACAAAACGTAAGAAACTCCATTGCATAAATCTTTATGTAGATCTCAGTGCTCAAACAGTAAATTTGGACAAAACCACACAAAAATCTGTTCAGTTCAGTATAAAATGCAGTCTTATACAAACCAAGATTGTGTCTGTGTGTCTGGCCGGCCTCATTGGCTTATTTGGATGCACGTCCGACCAGTAATCAGGAGGTCATTGGTGTGATCCCTGCCAAGTTTGGCTACATTCGTGGAGATTAATTGTGAAATATTTTCTTCGGTCATTCTCCCCCTCTTGCTGATTCAAGAAGGGCAGTTTACAGTTTCTGACAAAAGAATGTGCACAAGTACTGCTAAGTGTGTTGGATAAAATGGCCAGCTTGACATGACCTTAATGGGTTGATTGGGCCGTAAAACTTCAACTCAAAGAAAAAAAAAAGAAAAAGGAACTGCACGTCTGGTTGAGGGTTTTGATTATTACCTGACTGTCAGTATGTTAAAAATTCTGCCTGAATTACATAAAAGAAGAACAATTTATGAAATATGAACATTGAAGTCACTGTGATTTAAAAATTTTACTTGCTTTATAGAGTTGGAAAGTTGACAGGTAGGTTACCGTAACTGGGTTACCAGGATCTAATGCATCTACCCTAAAACTTCCATGACTCCTGGCTGTACTTACCCTAAACTTTAAACCATACCATTTGACAACTTGATGATGTGTCAAACATCAGTATGGCAAACAGTGTTGCCCCTAAACTCAGACAGCTCTCTTAGGAGCTGTTTGATCATGGTCTACCCAGTCAGAAGAGGAGGTAGTCGCATAATATTTTTTTATTTTTCCATGAAGACATATCTTGTGGGTTCTCATTTGGATCGGCTCTATGAGGCGCTCCTAATCTAACAAGTACCCAAAACATTTGTTGTCATGGAGAAAAACGAAAAATATCAGTACTTTTGGGTTAGAAAGGGGCCTTATCTGGAGCTATGATAAGCAGGGTAATTACCATAATTGAAATTTTGATTTGTTATAGAGTGAAAAAGAGCATGAAGTAAAGATTACAGAACAGAGAGAGAAACAGAGAGAACTGATAACTCAGCTCAAGTCACAGTTAGAAGATTTAGAGACCTACGCATATGAGGTACATCTTTTTTGGCAAGATAATGTTTAGACAAACTTGAAATTATGATGTGGACAGTGGACAGGTCTGAAATTAGGATGCCATGGATGAATGAAACAAAAGTACAAAATGTTTTCTGAAGCAGCAAATGAAAATTGGTACTTTTGAAAAAAAAAAAAGCAAAAAGAATATTTATACTTCAGCTTGAAAAAAAACTTGATTATACTGCTTTTGCATTGTGTAAACTTTTGTTCACTATATCATATGGGCCATGCCATGTCAAAACATGTCTTCAGGCATATGTGGACAGCGAAGTCCCAGATCAGACTGCACTTCTGTGCCATCTCATCTTGGCCTTCATTGTCACCTAACAGAATCATTGCATACTACAGAATGTATTAATGGAGAGGAAAAGGCCGGATGATACTTTGCGCATTTACAGTATGGTCTGAATTGCTCATTTTGCCCATGTTAGAAGGCACTTTTTTGCTTGATGCGACCCATATTACATTGCACCTTAAAACCTGAATTGTACCTCTGGTGTCACACAAAAACCCATATTGATCATGAAGTCATTTCTACAGCTATTTTTCCACAGATTCATGAAGTTGTCAGTTACTGGCAAAAAGTGTGCACATGTGAACTGACCAGTCGCGAGGTCTTAGCAGTGTTGATTGGACCTTAAGTTCAAATTCAAACTCAAATTTATAACTTGGGCTGATATGGGAGTCTTCGGTTGATATGAAAAATGCCATATAAAAATATTATAATCTATATATATCATAGAATTATCAACAACTGCTTGTCCTTAATAAGCCTTTGATATTTGCCTATTGCAGACAGGAGATGTGAAGGAATTACCAACCAGTAAACAGATTGAGAAACAGAAAGTTGTCTTAGAACAGCTAACAAACACGCTGGATCTTCCCATTGATAAATTAGATGCTTTAAGGTAGTAATATTTATTCCTCTTATCAAGTATTTCATTGCGTATTTCATGTGCCTGCGTGTTACATACCCCATAAATTTTTGTAGAAAAAAAAAGCAATGTACCTATATATAACACAAAGTGCTTTTCGGTACATTATTGACTAGGTTCAGAGGTGCAAAACTCTGTCATATTTTAGGATCAAGTGGAAATTGGCCACATTTTAGGCAGGGTACAAGCCAAATCCGCCTGAATTTACGATAAGAGACAAGTTGGCCAGGGCTGGGATATCTTGATACCTTATTGCCCAAGTGCTGAGGTGCAAAATTATGTCATATTTAACTTGGATAGAGTTACAAATGGGTGAATTCTGGGAAAGGTTCAAGGAGATACCGACTGAATTTTTCATAAGAGGCTAGTTGGTCAGGGCTGATATGTTTTGATACCTTAATTTTCAATTGAAGTCTTGCAGATTACCAGAGGATACTGAAAGGATATTACTGCAAATCAGATCAAGTAACTTGTTTTGAGCTGATAGAACCACAGTATGGGTGAGATAGGTAGCCAGAAATATATATAGCTTACTCTGTTTGATCCACATCTCATTTATGAAGTTTGGTTGCAGTTGTAAGCAGTTGTGTCCCTATTTATGTGTTCCTATAAATAATAAGCACTGGGTTTTTTAAAATGTTATCCTAGTGAAAAAGAGAATGCAATATGCAGTTACATATGGTACATGATGCATGTGAAGGATGGAAGGAATTATTTTGGGTATCCTGAAAATATTTGTCATATTGGTTCATGGCTGTAGATAGAAGAGACATCCTGATAATTGTTTTTCTTATTTCAGTTGTTTAATATTTTATTGTGGTGTAAGAAAATTGTTCATTTGTTTAGTTATATGCAGACAGAGTGGGAGAGAATAGAAAAAAAAAACATGCAAGAAATTTTACTGTATTTACCCTAAGTATTGGACCATCCTGAGTAAACAGTGTAGAGCCAGATCAGACATTGCAGAATGCTGCAACTGATCAGGGTCTATGCTGTTTGTGTATCATCTACCAGTTATACACACATCAACGATTCGGCTATAAGTCCATTCGGATATAAGTCGAGGGCCTTTTTTTGGAGGTTCTAACCTGGTATTTTACTAATATACTCCTTTATAAGACGGGTCAGATTTTTGCCATGTCTGTTGGGGTCCTCTGCTACCGCCAGATGTGGTCTAGATACATGACAAATCGGTCCGAAATTTCACAAACCTGAGCGAGACAGTAATTGTTCAGTCACACAAGTGGATTTTCCTTGAGTTTCTTCGACAAGTCATTGAAGCAGTACTTGTATGATTAAGCAATTAAATCATACCTTCCTCAGGTTTTCAGACAGGCCGATGTATCCATGTCTTTTTATTTGTTTTGTTTTTTATTAGAAAATCCCATTACTTTCCGCGCACATGGTTTGTTTATATCTGCTCTTCCAGCAGTTTCAAAGAGAGACAACTCCTACTGAAATTGAATCTGGATAACTGCATGTGCTATGCAGAGGAAACAAGGTGATAATATATGTAACATTTTGTTAATATTTTATCTTGAAAGAATAATATATTTCTGTGAAAGAAATATTTATTGGAGTTTCTATAAGCAACAGAAATTTATTATCGGCGAACACAGTACTTAGCTATTCAGATATAGAACATTTCAGTACATTTGCAGCACTTCGCCGCTGTTTATTTTTGGCCTTGTTTGGCGACTGAACACAGTTTGTGAAAGTACAAACATTACTGTCAGAGCATTTTGGCGACACCGTAAAATACTGTCGTAATTTGTTGTTACGGTGAATAGATACAGTCTTGCCTTGCAGCCAAAATGATCAGTCTTCGTTTAATAAAGTGAACAAAAGAAAATAAAAGTTTGTTTTTTATTTTATTTCAATTTTTAACATGTTAAACAAAGGATTTTACAAAGGTTTGATCTACGCTCAAATCTTACGCTCAACAAAAGTAAAAACTACACGCTATGCGTTGATTGTTTTTACGGTGATTTACTTGATTAAACATGACCTCAAACCACACCCCGGTAATTAGAAATCCAATCGGTTCAATACATGACATACCTTGATTATGATTGGTGTATATCCTTCAAAGATCAGTAATTTAAGACACGCCTTATTTGAATATAAATTGGTCATGATTATCAGTGACGACAACCATAAACGGTTCGTTTACGCATGAGCCGGCAAAGATCAAATGTAGTTATAATAACTGTTTGTGTTGCTCAGTAAGATTTAATGCCAATTAGAGGAGTACAACTGCGTAATTTATTGCTAATGTTGGCATTGTTTTCAACACTTGAAATTAAAGTGAATGCAAGATTAAAAGATCAACAGCTTGTTTACTTTGCTCAAGGTCTAATTGCATTAAGAAATTGGCATATCGGTAAGTACAAAGCCTTTAATTACGATCATAGAGCATCATGCCGACTATGATTATTTTTTTTCTTTTCAAAAGCATCATCGATCGGCTTTTTCCATATGTCTTGCCTTCGCCGGACATTGCCGGAAAAAGGGCTGCAGCCCATGACCTCGGTTATAAGAGTGGGTCATTTTTTGGGGCTCATTTTGGAGGGAAAAATCCTCGACTTAGAGCCGAATCATTACGGTATTCAAATATTTTACATACAGAAATGAATTAAGGTCTCCTAATACTTAGGGTATAGTACAGTATTAACACTTAGCACTCTTGGTAAAATTTCCAGCAGATGACATTTAGAAATATTTTTCTTATTTTCCCCAGAAAACAGGATTTGATGTTTCATGCAAATTGCCTGAGACAATTTGCATGAAATGTTAAATCCTGTTTTCTGGGGAAAATAAAAAAAAAAAAAAAAATCACCAATTTATCATCTATTGAATTAGACCTGAGAGTGGTTATGGTTATATATTCTCTACTGGTATATTTCAGCACTGAGGAGTTGCGGCAAGTGGTTGATCATGCCGTGGGACAGGTAATTCTTTTATTCTCATTTATGCTGTTCTCATAATCACATTAATGGCACTACATCTACTTGGTAGCTTTTCTGCCATTTTCTACAAGGGACCTTTTTTGACTTCCTGTTTGTCTTTCTGCATGCTAATCCCTTCTGAAAAGGGGTCTGCTCTAAAAGGAACAAATTTGTTCCTCCTTTTTGGAAAGGAAGCAAAAATATTTTGACAGAGTTGCCTCCTCTAAAAGTAAAGCTGTCTTACCTAATGTATACTATAGCTTTAGGTAAGAGCGGTATCTAGATAAACTTTTTTCTCTGTTTACTCACAACAAATGCTTTTATGAAGAGAGAAGAAAAATATCAGTACTTCCTGGTTGAAAAAAAAATGTAAAAAACAAAAACGTATGTCATAACTTCTGATAGGCACTTTTTCAGACAAAAATGATTGACATTTTTCTTATTTCTCCATGCAAACAGATGTTGTGGTACTCATCAGAAAATATTTTCCCAATGCCTCCTCTTATCTAGAGCTATGTTATCTGGAAGATCCAAGGCCCAGATTAGCTTTCACATTTTTAATTTGAGAAAAGCCTTTGTTTTTTAACATTAGACTCTGGAGTCATCAGGCTTCCTCCTTATAAACACTATATGTTTTCTTATAGCTTGTAAGATACACAAGATGAGTCTCTTATTTCTCATTGAAAACATATGTTGTGGGTACTCATTAGAAGTGCCTCAATGAGGCACTTCTAATGATCACAACGTATGATTTCAAAGAGAAATAAGAAAAATATCAGTACTTTTCGATTGAAAAAAAGAAAGTACCTTTTCTGGAGGTATGGTGAACAAAGAACTCATTAAAGAGGAGTATTTGATAATTCTGAAATAAGTTCCTCTATACATGCGCAAACGAGCTGACATTTGTTCCTGACAGAAAATCAGCTGTCTTCAGGGTGCTGGCAGACCTTTCAGAATGGGAGCAAAGAATGAGACTGCATGAATATTTCTTTGGTCAGGACAAAGAGGAGGAGAAACCAGAGGAGAAGTTTACAGAGAATAAGAAAAGTGAGTTTACACGGGACAAGGGAAGGGATACATGGCTTGATAAGTATATAGAGGTGGTAAAAAGCGACGTCATAGCAGGGTTGACAAGAGCAAAGACATTAGACCTCTCAAAGCAGGAGAATTCAGCAATGCATGAGTTGCTGCACAATGATAACCTACTGATCGGACCCTCTGACAAGGGCTCGGGTATTGTCATTGTTAACAGAGAAGACTATATCAGCAAGTTGAAAAGAGAAATGAACAACAGTGATTCTTACCAGGATACAGAGGGAAACCGAGTTGACAGAGCAATAAAAGAGGTTAAGAAGCTGGTTAACAGAATGTACAGGGAGGGTGCAATTTCAAAGGACTTGCAGCAATACCTGATTCCAAGATACCCACGGGCAGGAGAACTATAAGGAAATCCTAAGCTGCACAAACAAGGAGCCTCAATGCATAACATAGTTAATGGAATAAGTACCGCTACAGAAAGCCTAGCAGAGGTAGCTGAACATGAGCTAAATGAGTTTGTGTAAAGCAGCCCATCATACATCCAGGATACAACGGATTTCCTCAAGAAGTTGTCCGAGGTGCAGCAACCCTTACCAGAAGGCACTATTCTCATTTGCTTTGATGTTATGAAGTTGTAACCCTCAAGCCCTAAGGAAGAAGGAATTCAAGCATGTAAAGAAGCTCTAAAGTTAAGAAAGAGGCCACTTGTACCCACACAGAATGTTATAGAAATGATACAAACAGTCTTAGATAATAATATGCTTGCCTTCGACAACACTAGCTATATTCAGACAGAAGGAATAGTCATTCATTCCAGGCTGGTTAAGAATTTTGCATGCGCATATATGCGCAAATGGGATGAGAAACTGGACAACTTTGAAAAGCGGCCCTTCTTCTACAAGAGATTCATTGACAATGGGTTTGGGCTGTGGACAGAAGGAGAATCATCACTACCAGCATTTGTGGAGTATGCAAACAGCATTCACAAGAATATCAAGATATACATGTAGTTGCTCTCAGGTAGAGTTCCTGGATACGCTCGTATGACTAAAACATGGCAGACTAGAGACAGACCTTTACAATAAGCCGACAGATAAACATATTTACCTCCAGTACAAGTCTAACCACCCACCTCATACGAAAAAGGCTGTGCCATACAGCCTTGGTATAAAGATTAAGAGGATATGCCAGAATGAGAAAGACTACAAGACCAGGAGGCAAGAACTGAAGGCTCAACTCAGAAAGAGAGGTTACTCTGGGAAACATACAGAAGGCCAGCTATGCAAGATAGATTCAATTCCAAGGGAGCAGCTTCTGCTGTATAAGAAGAAGGACAAATCTGAGAGGGTGCCGCTGCTACTGACTTATTCAAAGTGTTTGACCGACATGTCTAAGATACTTTGCAGACACATGAGCATTCTGCACAAGTCAGAGAGAATGCAGGAGCTGTTTAGAGAAGAACCAATGGCGGCCTACAGGAGAGATAGCAACCTGTCAGATATGCACGGCAAGCTGAGGAGAGACATGCCCCGCCAGAGACCAGCCTGTAAAGCAGACTGCAGAGTTTGTACCATACAGGCCGGACAAGACTCCATGTGTACAGAAAGGGACGTCATATTTGGGCTGACATGTACTGAGTGTAGGAAAGTGGTGTATGTGGGGGAAACTGAATGACAACTGAAGGAGAGGGTCGAGGAGCATCTAGGAAACATCAGACTCAACAGGGACAAACCAGTGGCAGTGTATTTCAACTCAAACAGACATTCAATCCACAATGTGCAAGTCTCAGTTCTTGAGAAAGTCCATGGACAATTAAAAGCACTATGTCTAATTAGGGAAAGTGAATGGATAAACACACTTTACACCAAGTTTCTTGCAAGATTCAATTCTAAGGAAGTACGCCAACTGTGATGGCATGTTTTGACGTCGTAACGTCACTTCCTACAAGAAGATTGGGAAATGACTTCATGACATCATAACATCTTCAGAATTGTGGAAAGGTATAGCAAAGACCATGTAAAGTGATTAATTGCTCTATTTCTCTCGAAAAAGATGCCCATAGGGTTGAAATATTGAGTCAGAGTGACTTTTATTAAATTAAGTTTCTCCAGTTCACCATGAAAATGTATGTTTTGGATACTCATTAGAAGTGCCTCACTGAGGCACTTCTAATGAGTACCCACAACATACATTTTTATGGAGAAATAATATATTCTAACATTATCGACAAATACTCCTCTATCACAAAACCTGGTGTTCTTGACTTACATGCTAATCATGAACATATAAGACAGAAGTGTGTGAAAAAATAGAGCAGACCCAGCTGTAGGTGTACATTGTTTGCCATACTTTTGCGCACTTTATTAGGAGGTGAAATCAACTCATTTAAATGTTTGGAGAGTTACAACATGATAAGGCGCCCCAGTCTTAGGCTCTTTATGGTATAATTGGGATCTTCTTGGGTGATTTGAGCTGGGATCCATAGGTAACCCATCTTACTGCAGATCCAGGTGTCACAAGGTTAAATTCCACCTCGGTCATAAAACTTTAATGGAGATTGATCATGAACAGTCATTCTCCCCTTTCCACTGATTAAAGAAGGGCAGTTGTCCATTACTGGCAAAAGTATGTGCAAAAGTGCTGGTTAACTTCTTAGAGGGGAAAGAAATGTGCCATCCAGCAAATAAGTGTGACTGGCTCATTATGACCTTAACAGTGTTGACTGGGCTGTAAAACTGTAGCTCAAACAGACAACCGCCTCAGTTATCACCTTATCAAGAACTATGAATTCACTGGAATTTATTTTCTCCTATAACTGATGATTTGCATTTGATTTTGAAAATTGTCATGTCATAACTGATAATTTCAATGGAAAATCAGACACTTTTTGTTTTTGACAGAAAATAAAGAAACCAGGTTGTCTAAGTTTTGCCTGCTGTAGTTAAGAGGCTCAGTGTACTTTGTAAATTTTCTGCCATGTTTTATAACGGAGACAACTTTTGTGATTTCTGTTTACTTTCCTACATATCATGCCCCTTCTGAAATGGGGTCTACCCTGTTAGAGTAGGCCCTTTTCTAAAGAGAAGCAGAAATCATTTTCGTTTACCTTCCACTGAAAGTTTACCCACTCCTTTCAAATGTAATACTGCCATAGTGAGAAGACTGGGTCACAGTAGTTGTCTGGTTTTCGGTTTTTCTGATACAGAGCTCCAGACAAGAAGAGTAACCAGATAGATATTTTTCTTATTTCTTTGTGAAAACATATGTTTTGGGTACTCATTAGAAGTGCTTCACTGAGGCACTTCTGATGAGTACCCACAACATATATTTTAGTGGAGAAATATGGAAAATATCACTACTTTTTGGTCCAAAAATGCTCCTTAACTGAAGATGCATGGGTGAAAGTTTTCAGGAGTATTCCTGCTTTCAGGATTTTGGGACTTGCTGTGCCTATATGAAGTATAGGCAAATTTGGCATTTCAGGATTGTGAAACCTGGATTTCAGGATTTTTGAATTTTACAACTTTCACCCATGAAGATGTGTGATCATTATAATTATAGAGATAATTATTGGTTTCTCTTCCTTTAATTTTAGTCCTACTTAGATGACCTTTGCAGAGATTACAAATGATAGCTGATGCAAACATTTGCTCCAGATAAAGTGTCTGATAATTATAATTGAGATAATATGGGGCAGTGTTTGCCAGAAAAAATATCCCACAATTATCACCAAGTATTCCTGCTTAATGAGTCTTCTGATTCATTAGAATCATACTGGTGACAGTCCTCATGAGTACCACATTTTCCCTAAGTAAACAGAGTAGATTTAGATCAGACTGCAGAATGTGGTGTCTGATCATGGTCTACACTGTTTGCCTGGTCATCCAGAGGTTTGATTCATTAGAATCATACTGGTGACAGTCCTCCTGAGTACCGTATTTTCCCTAAGTAAACAGAGTATAGTTAGATCAGACTGCAGAATGTGGTGTCTGATCATGGTCTACACTGTTTGCCAGGTCATCCAGAGGTTTGTAGACAAAAACATATAATCATATGGACGTTTAACTTGTAGGACAAATATGGTAGAGAGTTAAATTGTCCCAATATTTAGGGTGAATATCATCACCACAAAATACGTTTTAGTTCAAAATAACATATGATTTTTTAACCCATTTGTGCCTAGCATCCCATAAATGGGACATTTGCAAACAGTGTAGACCCAGATCAGACACTGCAGAATGCAGTGTCTGATCTGGGTCTACATTGTTTGCATTCAGTTCAGATATTTCTACAAAACATGACAATAATATTAACTAACCAGACATCCCTTATATAAGAAATGAACTTGTCCAAAGAGTTAAAGTAGAAGAATCCACTCGGCATAAATGGGTTAATACCCATTTTCTGGGGCTGTATTTGTGCTGTACTTGGCAAAATGGGGTCTTATAGCAATAACTTTAGTTCCAGATAAGGCATTTTCCAGGCAAAAATTACTGATATTTTTCTTATTTTTTGATGAAAACATATGTTGTGATGTGCTTCTAATGAGTGCCCACAACATATGTTTTCATGAAGAAATAAGAAAAATATTAAGTGATACCCCCTGTTATCTGGAGCTATGAATAACGGAATGCAGAGATCCAATGTATACAGACTAGTCAGCACAGTATTGATCAAGCCGTCACTGCTCAGTTACAGAATTGGTGGCAATTGCAAATGTCATGATCAGGCAATATATAGAGGGTGGTATAGTCCTTCATTGTACATAGACACAGCCCCTTTTTATCTTCAACTAGGTGGTGGTTAGGTGGTGCAAAGGTGTCATGTATCGCATCACCAGGGCGTCCAACTGATATTGGCTTACAGTTGGGCAAGGCCTGCTATCCTTGTAGCAGGAAAGGGTAGAGGGGGAATGTTTTTATTTCTTCTGTTTCTTTACTTTCATTCCTGTTCCTCTTTCCTCCCTGTCCCTCTCTTTCATCTCCTCTACTATCTCTTTGATCTCTTTTCTCCCTTTCTCTGGGAGATGACACAAAATGACCCACAAGGGCTGACGTGTCGTTAAACCGCAACAATCAATCAATCCAGATCTTTGCAATCAAAAAGTATTGATATTTTTTTTCTTATTTCTCAAAGAAAAGATGCTGTGGGTACTCATTAGAAGCACCTTGCTGAGACACTTTTAGTGAGTACCTACAACATGTTTTCATGGAGAAATTAGAACAATATGCCCCTCTTATCTGGAGATATTGGACTGTTTATTTTTTGTTGGAACTAACTAAAACCAGAATGTGCTGTGTATGATATGAGAAAAAGTCTTCATTAATAGTGAACAAGGTGCCCTGGATCAACCTGTACTTTGGAGCCTTATTATCTGCTTACAGTATGATTGGATACTGTAGAAAACACGGTATTTACCTGAAATATTGGATCACATTGACTCCCAACCATACTTCTGCAAAGAATTGAACAAATTAACTTTTGTTTGTGTTGAAGTTGTACGCACAGTCAACCCAGTGGGGTCATGTCGAGCGCGATCAGTTTACCTAACCACACTTTTACTGGGCAGGCTTAGTCCTCTATGTCGTTAACCAATATTGTGTACAGTCTTTTGCCAAAAACTGACAACTACCCTTCTTGAATCAGCAGAAGGGAGAGAATGACCGTAGAAAATCTGTCATGACCACGAAAGAATGTTGCCGACCTGGCGGGGATCTAACCCACAACCACTTGATCACCAGTCGGACACACATCAAACCGAACCACCAAGGCCAGCCAAATTAAGTTTTCTACCTGTTGATGTATCTAAAAACAGTTGGATGATAGTGTAGACCCTGATCAGATGCTGTATATGCAGCATCTGATCAGGGTCTACACTGTTTGCTTAGGTAAATCTGTCCCAATACTTAGGACAAATATGGTAGTAACCCTAGTCCTGCTGAACCCGAATGTGTCCTGCCTTTGCAAATAGTATAGATCCAGATCATTTGGCTTCTGACCTGACTCTGCATTGTTTGTCAAAATGTCGAGCCTGCTCTGGATCCAAACTGTTTGACACTCTGATGGTATTCCTAAAAGATTTTTTTTGAAAAAGTAATAAATTTAAAAAAAAAAAGATCCACAGACAAAAAAAAAAAAAAAAAAAGCATGCAGAATTACCCAGCATGCAAAGAGTTTTAAAAAGTAATTTGTTTAGCTGAAAATTAGAAGTAGGTATGGCTTTTTAATTTTAAGCAGGACATGCGTTAACAATTTCGCTTGTGTTCTGGTGTACGTTATTGTCTCCACCCATGGGCGTAGACAGTCTTAATGTTTATCATTGCTCCAAAAACACTTTATGAAAGATCATGGACTAGACCAATTCTATTTTCTTTGGACTACTCAACACTTTATAACCAAGTATTAGCTTTCACAAATAGCTTGGTCGAGACTTAGCAAAGCGTAGACCAAGCCTATTGTGTAAGCTAATACTTGTGATTGATTCCAGATTGTTAATCCAGCTAAGGTGAAGGAGAAGTTGGTGGGTCAGTTGAAGACACAGATCACAGACCTAGAAAGGTTTATAGAATTCCTGCAGGGTGAGGCAACGAGTCCTGGGCCCCTCGGCAAGGAGAGATGTACTTGTTCTGTCCATGGTAGCAGTAAAGGAAAGGTATTCAACATAACGGGGCTGTTACAAGCCAGAAGAGTACCTTGTTATTCATAGTGCTAGATAATGTGCTTTTTGCCCCACCTGTGTTACCATGGGCAACTTAGGCATGCTAAACTTATGTTTCCATCTGTTCAGTTGTCTTTGTATTTATGGCCACCCAGGTGTCTAAATGAAGTCTGCATACTGTAAAATTTTACAGTTACACTTCATTGACTGTTTTATCTCACTGAGCTAACAAGGATGGCAATATTTACTCTTCATTTTAATATGCAGATATGACATAAATGTCAACATTTTTCATTTTTAATACCCGCCACACAATAGTGGTAGGGTATTATGGTTTACCCATCCAGTGTCTGTCCGTCCTTCTGCACTTCATTTCCAGAATACTCCTCCTACATTTTTCATCGTATCATGTTGAAACATTGGTGGATGGTTAGAACATGAGGTAGTAAAGTGCATAGTGTTTTGAGGTTACAGTACGCCAAATTTTGACAGAGTTAATACTCTTTTTAACCATTTTTGGACTTGACTTTGTTTTCTGGATAACTTTTCCACAGTTTTCATCTGATCAAGTTGAAACATGGTGGACAGTTAGCACATATGATTTTGAGATTACAGTACGCCAAATTTTGATGTAGCTCTTTTAAAGATTGTTCAAGCATGATTTCATTTCCAGCTCACTCCTTCTATAGTTTTAATCTGTCAAGCTGTTATTTGTATGTTGTTGGATAAAAAGATGTGGAGAATTGCAGCCAGGTTATATTACACTAAATTTTCTTATTCTTTCAAGGTTACAGTACACCAAATTTTCATAGTTATTACTTATTAAAGCATCCTCACTTGCTTTCAGACTAACTCCTATAGTTTTCACCAATACCAGTTAAGACTATCATGTGATACAACAGATATTGTTTTGAGGTTACAGTACACCAGTTTTTTGGCCAAATTATTACACAAACACAGCCATCTTCTCTACATGTTTTGTTACCCAGTAGTGGCGGGGTATCATACAGTGTCTGTGAATACACTATTTTATATATTTTCTGTGTAAACATGTGTTGTTAGTACTCATAAAAAGTGCTGTTGAAGACTCATCTTATGAGTACTCACATTGTATGTGTGCTCAGTAGGGGATGTGCACTGCTAGCAGACACCTGTTGTTAATAAAATTTATTTCCAGGGTTTAGTGCCAATAGTGAAGTTAAAAAATGAAAAGGAGGTATCCTCCAACACACTAAAATTGTTGATACGTATTATGTTTTGAACACCTGTCTTAACCCATTGTGGACTGAATGAGCTCCCCACACTGTATATTGGAAGGTTCTAATTTCAATGTTAGGTATGTCAGGCTATGTTGTATAGATATTCTGAGAGTAAAATCGTTGAACTATTTGCAAACAGTGGAGACCCTGATTTAGGGGTCTCCAGACTACAATGGGTTAACTGGAGCTATTGTTATGGTTATTTATGTGAAATTTGCACATATATAGCCTAAAAGAGGCTGAAAAATTGTGTTAAAACCCCAAATCATCCTCTCCCTACCCGTCTTTGCACCCTTTTGGTTCATTTGAATTAACCCGTTTTATCTAAATTTTGCATACAGATGATTAAAAAAAGTCTGTGATTGGTATGCAGCTATTTAAATCACCAAGTTTAAGGCATTAGATAATATATTCCTTAGATAATGTACATATTCCTTAGATAATGTACTTGTACATATTCCTTAGATAATGTACTTGTATATATCCTTTAGATAATGTACTTGTACCTTAAATAGATAGGTAATATGTACATGTTCCTTAGATAATGATTATGTACATATTTTGTAGATAATGTACATATTCCTTAGAATATGTACTTGTACATATTCCTTAGATAATGTACATATTCCTTAGATAATGTACTTGTACATATTCCTTAGATAATGTACTTGTACATACCCCTTAGATAATGTACTTATACCTTAAATAGATAGATAATATGTACATGTTCCTTAGATAATGATTATGTACATATTTTATAGATAGTGTACACAGTGCTCCAGCTAGGATTTGAAAATAGAGGGGCGCAGGGTAGGGACATAACGCGCGACATTTATTTACAAGGGCAAATTCTTCTTAATGTTTGGCATAACATTATACCAGATTTTTTGTCTATCTATCTATATATATATATTTATATTTAAGTTTATTTGCAGGTACAGCTAGAAATTGCCAGTTCTAGTATCTCATCTTATGTACTCAGTTGTTTGACCTCACCTTGAACACACCATCAAAGTATCAGGATATGCTTTCATAACAATGTTTTTACATTATCATCAACTTTTATCATGTACATATATATTCAAGAAGCAGGTGTCATCATCAATTCTGGGACTCGTACACAGGATTGGAAGACAACAAAACAAGCTTAAGAAGAAGTATTTTTTTATGTTTCGAGTGGCAGTTATTGAAAGTGAAACAATAGAATAATTTTTAAAATACATAAAGAAGTACTTTGTTTGTTGTTTTGGAATCATTTCAGTTTTTTTCTCTATAAACAATATATAGAAAAAAAACTAAAAAGAACTAAAAACAAATAACAGAGATGAAAATAAAAAGCAATGTTGACAACGAGACATTTACTGTCCTCCTTCTTTCTTGATAAAAGGAACAACTCTCTCTCTCTCTCTCTTTCTCTCTCACACGCATACACTCACACACAAGCAAACATGAACGCATGCTCCCGCAGACCCGCAAGCTACGCTATAAGGACCAGTCAACAGCGAAATTATATACATTAGCATTTTTGCGCTTGAAAATTTGGGCATACAATGTATGTATTCAAATAAAAAACTGTTTCGTATTTTATTAAAAAAAAATTATAGTTGATGTTTACTATTCGGGACATTCTCATTTCCAGTATAGATTACAAAAATATATGTGCAAAACCCAGAAAATGTAGCAGTCACATTCCCTTGCCCGGCATGATGAGACCGCGTGCTCGTAATGGTAACGTCACGAGAAATCGTGGCGGAAACCGCTTAGAGAGAAAAACACACGTACGTACGTTAAATTATAGAGCATCTTTTTCGTCAGAAATGCATATGAAACTAGCATATATTAAAATTAGAGCCTAAGTATTGAGACAGATAGGCCTATGCAAACTGTAAACTCAGATCAGACGCCGCAAAGAAAGAGGGAATGAAACTAGTTTGGGGGAACACGTAAATGGAAATTTGGAAAACACTTTCAGGACATAAGACATGCGACCAGTGGAGACTCCAATCATCTTCCGATGCAAGGGCGGTCAGATTTTGCCGTTTTGAACAGTGCTTCTGCTTGTGGTGACAAACAGGCATGTAAACTCCAGTTCTTGGAGAGATTACAAACAGCACCGTTTTAATGAAGGTTTAAATGTGTTTTGCAGCATCTGATCTGGGTCTACACTGTTTGCTCAGGCCTGTCTGCCGGAATATGTAGAGTAAGTACTGAAATTCAATCAAATTGAACCCCTTCAGAAATCATCCTGAATCTGCCCTCGATTCATAAAAAATATTGTGTTCCACTCGTAAAATTCATTAGCAAGGCATACGCAATTAGCTCCCTTTAAACAGTTAAACCTAAAGAGTGAGAACCTTACCCCACATTTACCGAGGATATAAATAAATATTAGTACTGTAATCCTTTTACATTATCTATATATTGAGACCATTATAATTATTTAAATATCCAGAAAATGAAACAGTCACAAAGCAACATTTCCCTTGCCCCGTATGAAGAAACCACGTGGTCATTGCAGTAACGTGACATGAAGTCGTGGCGGGAAACCGCTTCGGGAGAAAAACAAATTTAATTTATAGAGCTTTTTCTCGTCTGAAATGCATACGAAACTGACACCTATTAAAAATTTAAGAACCTAAATATTGGGACAGAGAGGCCTATGCAAACAGTATAGACCCAGATCAGACGCTGCAGAGAACAAGGGAATGAAACTAATTTTGAGGAACAGAAAAAAATTCAGTATTGGTTTAGGTAGTATTCCGGTATTTCGGTAAGTCGTATGACCGCTTATGCCCTGCCTAAGTTTAGAATATGCATGCGATGGGCTCCTCTGCTGCTGTGCACACGCCCGAACATGGCAGTGGCTAATAAATCACAATTATTAAAAATAATCGGGCACTGAAGCATCGCCGAAAAACAAAGAAATCGTATAGTTAGTTTTTTTCTAATCTTCACTCTGTCTCTTTCATCCTCTTTTAACTTTCTCTTTTTTGTTGGCATTTTTACTGTAACAAGTTACGAGTCGGTTGAGAATAATTGTGATTTACCGAACATAGTCATTTAAATAAAAGATACTATGCAAATTATACATGAATTTATTGCTCAGTTTTATTTTTGCAATAAAATTTAAAGACACCGATTAGAAGTAAACGAAAGCAGGCTCTATCCAGAGATACTCGCAGTGTCTGTAATATTCCAGCATCAAAGATACCGACAAGACTGCTCATCGAGTCATATTGTGCCCCACAGTGTTCATCTAACCACCACTAGTCTGTTCACAGTGTGACAAATTACTACGGCGAGTGTCGCATGATTAATCAATAATTACATCTACGTATGATGTCTTCTTAACGGTCTTAAATTACACATAAGAGGATGCTAATTGGCGATAATTATGAATAGACATGAAACAGGAACATCTTAGAAAAGGCAACAGGACAATTAGAGAGGGCAAGGGGGCGGAAGACCAGGGCATGAGGGGCGGCCCGGGAGGGCACGAGGGGTGGCCCGCCCCTCTGAAAGTAGCTAGCTGGGGCACTGTGTACATATTCCTTAGATTATGTACGTATTCTTCAGATAATGTACAAATCACACCACAAATTCTTTATAACACTACTGCTGGGATCCAAAGCAAAAACAGTGTTAGCGAAAGAACTGTGCTGTATCTATACAAAATTGTATAGATTTTATAGAAAAATGACCATAAATAGTCATTTTTATCGTACCTCTATTAGCATGGGTGATTTGGGCTTACAGACTTCTGTCTGTTTGTCTGTGTACTTACATCCACCCTAGCGTCTGCCTTAGTGAACACCCTAGTGTTCACCCTGTTTGAGGTCTACAAACTATAAAAGTTTACAGTTAGTTTCACTACACTATCTCACTGACCTAAACAAGGATGACACATCTCACTCTTCTTGTTTTTACATTTTAGTATGCAGATGTGACATAAACTTCAATAAAGTTCTATTTTTCTATATACTCTATACATTTTGTTTGGATATGACACTTTTTGGGTTCACAACTAAGCTGTATTATATCCAAAACCATCTAATAATAAACCATCTTATAAAGAGGTTGTATTGTACTTAGATGATGTACATATCCAGAAATGGTACAGAATGTTGTAGACAATTAAAGTTTTGACTTGAAGCACACTATTCACATACAGTGAACCCTAGTTACAATGACAGCATTTGTTCCCAAAGTAGACATCGCCATAAAAACAAATTTGCTGTTGTACAGAATACTAAATGAGCAGATTTATATGTAAGAAAGGTCTTGTTTTGTTGTTATTTCCTCTCATAGAACATATGTTTTGGATATTTGTTAAAATCACCTGAGGCGATTCTAAAAAATATCCAAAATATAACAATATTCTTGCATAGTTTGTTACTAATTGTTACCTCTAAAGCGAAGGTTTCGTGACAGTCAAATTGTCATTATAATGAATTTTGTCATTGTATTGAGTGTCGGTTAAAGAAGGTTGTCTGTACATAGGACAAACTTTATAGTGTGATTTATTTTTTCTCTTCCAGTTTCAGTTCAGCAAGTCTGCTGTCAGTAAAGAACACAAACACAAACATGTACAGGAGAAGGTAAACTTATTCTGAAATTATTTTGTATTGGTTTCTTTTATTTTAATACCCCGCCACACGAAAGTGGTGGGGTATAATGGTTTCATGTTAGTGTCTGCCTGTGCATCCGTCTGTCGTATGTTCATCTGACAGTCAGTATTTTCGTTTCCAGGCAATAAGTACTTGAGTAAATGTCAGTGGAATTTTACCAAACCTTGTAAGTGCATTGATGTAGTGGAGATCTGGTTTGGGATCCCTAACGAACAAATTTCATCAATTTTTATAGAATTGTCCATGACATGTCCATATTTTATTTCTGGTGGATAACTTGAGTAAATATTGATGCATTTTCACCAAAATTGGTTTGTGCATTGATAATGTGGTTTGGGATTGCTATAGGCAAATTCTATCTTTTTGACAGAGTTATCTGCCCATGACATGCCCTATTTTCATTTCTTGATGATAACTTGAGTATGGATTTTTTACCAAACTTGGTATGTGCATTGATATTGTGGAGATCTAGTTTGGGATTACTAATAGGCAAATTCCGTCAATTTTTGACAGAGTTATCTGCCTGCGACACATTTGTATTTTCATTTCAGGACAATAACTTGAGTAAATCTCAATGGATTTTCACCAAACTTGATATGTGCATTGATATTATAGAGATCTGGTTTAGTATTGCTAATGGGCAAATTTCATCAATTTTTGATAAAGTTATCTGCCGGTGACATGGTAATGATGGGGTATTGTCATTTCATGTATTTATTTAGTAGTTTGGATACACTTTTCAGTTTAGCTTTATACTTACATGCATTTTGAGGCAAGAGCTTTGAAAATTTAACTAATGTCTGGGCAGCTGTGAAATTATGTAAGTGCTTGTGCTTAATTGCTACATACATGCAGTTAAATATTTGCATCAAGTACACATACATGTACATGTATTAAATGCCTATGATTTTTATGTATGGAACTTTGATTATGATTTTACACACACATATATTCTGAAATTTCTTCTGCTTTTCTGGTAAGTCTTTTATGTGGTATTTCAGGATGTTCACGAATCAAATATCAAATTGATAAAGAAGACTATTCATATGTTACAAATCTTTATCATCACACAACTTGGATGTGGAAGCCGGGAGTTTAAAAGAAATGCAATGAAAAAGACTACAAAAGGCAATCATTGGGGGTAAGTGTTCATCTTGAGATACGTGTAGATATATTAAAATTTTTTACATTAATTATTGGAGGGGCATGCCTGAGTAAACATTGCAGACCCTGGTTGAACTTCTTAAGGAGCATTCTGATCAGGGTATACATTGTTTTCTTTTCAGCCAGCACTTGTTAGACACTTCACCAGTTTGTCAGATGGACATGTTGAAACTTAACAGTAGGTATAGTAAGAAGATGTCCAAATATTTCCTGATTATGGTGTAAAATCTCCAACTGGTCTGTGTGGCTCAGTCTGATCACATCCGACTTGTGATCAGGTAGTAGGTTCAATCCCCATCGGGCTAATCAACAGTCTTTTATGGAGATTGATCGTGAAATATTTTCTGCAGCCATTCACTCCCTTCTACTGATTCACAAAGGGCACTTGTCAGTTACTGGCAAAAGAATGTGCTTAAGTACTGGTTAATCACTTAGAGGGCAAAGCCTGCCCAAAAAAGTGTGGTTAGGTAAACAGACTGGCTTGATATGACCTAAATAGCGTTGACTGGGCCATTAAACTCTCAAACAACCACCGAAATAATCTCTGACTCTTGTCCGGAGACATAACCAGGGAAGAGGAACGAATTGTGAACAAGCAAGATACAGTCTTCTGGCTACTGTCTTTTTCTTTTTGATACTATCCCATGCCCTTAACCTAGATTTTGCACTCCAGTAACTTTGTCATAATTTTACTTCAAGTCTAGCGTTTAAGTGCATTTCTCTGTAGCGGTGACAGCTGCGAGTGTCAAACTGTCAAACTTTGCATAGTCATTTTCCTCAACATACTTTCCAAGCACGCACTATGACCCGGTACTTCTGACCTAGATTTCATACTCCAGTGACTGCCTAGTGCAGGTTAAACATCAACTTCCTTGGTATTCTTAGAGACAATTTACATGAAATGCCAAAATCTGTTTTCTGGGAAAAATAAGAAAAAAAATCTGAAAATTTTACCAAACATATTTAAGCTGTGTCAGGCGGAGCATACTTAGGGTTCGTTAAACTGTGTCAGGAGAAAATGACCCTTATTGCACATGTGGGCAGCAAAGGCCCAGATCAGCCCGTGCATCTGTCAGGGCTTCCTGGTGGGCTTACAGAATTATTTCGTAATGTATATTGTAATGATAAAATCTCGAAGGCACTAGTTAGATTGCTCAGATGCACAGGCTGATCTGGGCTTTCAGTATTTGCATATGACACAGTGACTATTTCTCACTACTCAGGGCCCAGTTGTTCAGTGTCATTAGCTTAACGAGCTCGTTAAGGGTCATTTCGTTAACTGTTTTAGTGGATTCAATATACAATATTCCGATAATTTTTGCTGAAAAAATGTGAGTAGCTTTTCCACTGCAAAAGCTACTCACATTTTTTCAGCAAAAAATTTCAGCATATTTGCGTATCACTCGATGTAAATTTTAACGAATCGTTAACTAACGACGTCGTTAGCTTTGAACAACTGGGCCCAGATATTTCTATAACAGTAAAAAAAAACCTGCAGTCACAAATGAATCACAGGGAAGGGGGACATATTTATTTTGGTGCAGATCTCATTGGTATCGGCGTTGGTGTCACACTTTCTTGTCTGCACAATATCTTGTGAACCAGTGGTTGGATTCTGGATTCTTACCAAATTTTCATGAATGTATAATTGAGACATAACAAAAAACTGATTAGATTTTGATGACCTTGACATAGTCTTCAGGGTCACAGCAGCAGAAAAATTGAAAATTTTAGGGGTGAGGGACATCTGTTTTTTCTGAAAACACTGTTATTAGTTTTTGTCTTCTATTTTAACAGTAAAGTATGGACTGGAGTTGCCTACAAATGATGTAATGATTTGTATTTTAGTGATTTAAGAGCACGATTAGAAGTGGCGATAGATAAAACAGTTTCCTTGGCCAAGCAACAGGAAGAAGAACATGATAAAGATACCAGTGATGACTATAACAGTGATTCAGAAGAGGTATATCAATCCATATCTATTTAACCCTTTCACTGCTGAGTTTCTGAAATGGGCTCTTCCATCTCTGAATTTGGACACAACCATTGCTGCAAATAATCAGTCAAATAATCAATAACTGGATTGCAAATTGTGTAGATCCTGATGAGACTGCTCATAACGATCTGCACTGTTTGCAAAGGTATCTGTACTGGACTGCAGGGTTGAAAGGTTTAGTGGAATTGGTAAACTTTCAGGGAGGCAACTCTTGCCAGAATTGTTTTTGTGTCCTTTCTGAGAAGTGTGTATTTGGAGTAAATTCTTTCCTTTTAGAGTAGATTTCCTTTCAGAAGGGGCTTGTGGTGCAGGAAAGCAAACAGAAGGTCACAAAACTTGTCTTGCTTATAAACTATATGGCTGAAAATCTACCAACTATATTGAATCCCCTTAAATATTAGATACACACAGTTGACTGTCGTTATCTCAAAGTCACTTCGAGACATCTGTATCTCAACATATCAGATTTTGAAGACGTGAGGAAAACTAAATAGAACGGCCACATTTCACAAATATATATGTGATCTGACTTCTAAATTTAGAGATATATTGAAATTGTGGAAAAGGGGAGAAATTGCTCCTTAGTTTCTCCTCTTTTCCACAATATTTTGTCATCTGTTGTTAGATTTTCATGCTTAAACAGGGACCAGATTATTACTTTGAGATAAGCAGTCATTCACGATAAGCGAGGTTGAGATAACGTGAGTCGACTATATATTCTAACTTGATGAGACATGGATATCTTGAATGTTGGAGCGTGTGTCTTCTTGTCCTTCTGTCCATGTGTGTTGGTTTATATGATTGATGCTGTCTCATTCTATGTTATTAGCAGGGCTCCATAGCACAGTGGGTAGCTCATCTTATTGCGGATCCAAGGGTCACAAGTTTGAATTTGTGTTGGCCACATAATTTTGATGGCGAATGATCATGAAATCATTTCTAAGGTTATCTGCTTCCTTGTGCTGATTCAAGAAGGGCAGTTACTGTTGTCAGTAACTTGCAAAAGTATGTGCACAAGTACTGGTTAATCTCTAAGAGGACTAAGCCTGCCCAGGAAAAGGGAACAGGTTAACTGACTGGTTCGATATGACCTTAAATTCAAACTCAGCAAACAAGGTCATTAGAAGCTTGCAAATGGACGGGTGTGTGCATATCAGAATTTTGATCCAACCTCTGGAGGACTGGACCAGATTGTAGAGTGAAGTGGGGGTGGTAAGAGACATAGCACTAGTTATGGTGCTTTATTCAGTTCAAAAGTATTGATATTTTTCTTATTTCTCCACAAAAACATATGTTGTGGGTACTCATTAGAAGTACCTCACCGAGGCACTTCTAATGAGTACCAACAGCATACGTTTTCGTGGAGAAATAAGAAAAACCCTCCATTATCTAGGCCTGTGAAGAGAGCAGAGTTTTAATATTACACTTTTTAGAACATGTTCATATAGGTTATCAAATGGAACCATGTAAAGCGTAGAATATACTTTCATTAAATGATTTCTTCTAGACTGATCAGGGCTAGTGGGGATGTGGGTGTGTAGCAGAGGGTCAGGGAATGTCACAACTAAACTGATCAGAATATGTCATGTACATGTAACTTATCAGCTAGAATGGGATGCAGAGTAGAACTGGTTTTAACTAAATTGTTTGCCTTGAGGCAGTTCATCGTGAAAGTTTAGGGATTTTTTTATGGTGTGCCATCAAGTGCACCATCTAGGTGTTCTTGTCAGTTTTTGTTTTTACAGATACAAGTCCTTGTCCATCACTTAACTTTATTCCAGTGGAACTTGTATGCACTAAGAGGATAATATTGTGCACGAGAAAGGCCTTTCTTACCTCATAGTATCATTTGAAAATCAACATGAAAAAATGTATCTTTGAACTTATGTACCCAGCAAACACGTAGATCAGTCTGTCATATTTATCTGTTCTACATACAGTACTTTCTGCATAGCTGCAGGGTTTTTTTTAAACCAAAAATTATTGATGTTTTTCTTATTTCTCCACAAAAACATACACATTGTGGTACTTGTTAAAAGCATCTCACTGAGGTGCTTCTTATGAGTACACACAACGTATGTTTTTGTGGAGAACTAAGAAAAATATTTACCCGATACCTCCTTAACGCTTAGCACTCTGGGTAAAATTTTCAGCAGATGACATTTTGAAATATTCTTCTTATTTTTCCCAGAAAACAGGATATGACATTTCATGCAAATTAGGAGACAATTTGCATGAAATGTCAAATCCTGTTTTTTGGGAAAAATAAGAAAAATATCATCAGTTTGTCATCTGCTGAAAATGCCCAGAGAGTGGTAAAGGTTAATAGGAGCTACATGTATGCTTTCTGAATGCTTTGCTGGAATTGGTTTGTGCTAACTGAAAATGCTGGCTTAAACTGACTGTTTTAATGTTTAGCACTGCAGGTAAAATTTTCAGCAGACAACATAAATTTTCTTATCCTTCTAGATTTTTACTGTTTTCTGGGAAAAGTAAGAAAAAGTATCATAAATTTGTTGTCTGCTGAATTAGTCGAGAGAGTGGTAAAGGTTATGCAAGAACATAACATTTTCCATAAGAGCAATTCTAGTATTAAATATATAGCAGGAGTGCGAGGCACTTGAAATTGTATGGAGTTGCAATTTTATATTAAGCGAACTCAGAATTATATAAATTCTGTATAAAGTATAAAGTAATCACCTGTATCTATTCACCTTGAGCCTCATTATTGCAACCCACATCTACAGTTTATGTTAATTCCATAAGAGTTATTAACCCTTTCATCTCTGCAGACCAGAACAGATACTTTTGCAAACACTGTATATTCAGATGAGATGGTTTGTAACAAGCCGTCTCATCTGGATCCACAATGTTTGCCATTCTGTTTCTCGTTTTGAGCATTGTTCACAGCTCTTGTGTGCAGAGTGCAGTGCTTCATGCTAGTGAGATTTGGCCATTGACAAAGACAAACCTCCAACGTCTGCAGCAAAATGACAGGGCAATGATCAGAGAGATCTGCAATGTCAAGCTGCAAGACATTGTCACCAGTGTGGGTTGCACGGCTTGGCATTGAGGATCTGGACCTCATTCTGGAGGAGAGAAGGCTTCGCTGGTATGGACATGTAGAACGCTCCAATGGCGCAGTCAGAAAAGCCTGTGACATACAAGTTGATGGAAAGCATGGGCCTGGGAGGCCCAAAATGACATGGAAGCAGCTGACAAAGAGGGATTGCAGAGAATGGAAGCTCTCGGCTATCAACCCTCATGGAGATCTGGTGTGAGATCTGCCATGCTTGCAGCAAGCCAGCTACCTGGAAGGGGGCTGTCTGATGTGGATATTGCCCCTGTACCTACATGTTAATCAAATATATGATGATCATGATGATGAGCTAACACCCCTATTTTTAACAATTGACATGCCAAAACTCAAAGGTGGAAGAGTCCAACTTAGAAACTAAGAGTTGAAAGGGTTAAGAAGGAGTATTAAATTTGATGAAAAGTCTGCTGGTAACTCTGGGATAAATTTCTCAAGTTTTCAGTTTTTCATTTGTCTGTCATGGTTTGTTGCTCATGTACTTGGTGTCAAATTCTGTGATTGTGGCTCTTCCAGGCTGTCTTCTGTACTATTTTCCATAAAAAAGTGTTTGGTTGTGGGTACCCATTAGAAGTGCTTAGTCAAGGCGCTTCTAATGTAAATCTAGTGTTACCCCAGTCATTTCTGTCTGCACTGGAGATGACGTTAGTAATTTGCATTTGAGTTTTTCAGGCATTAGCAATTCACATTTAAGTTTTTCAGGTGGGGCCATCTGTGTCCTTTAGACACATTTCTAGTTTATGGAGAAATAAAAACTATCCTAGAATTATCATCAAATACTCTTCACTAACAAGTCCTCTGTTTAAATTCTGTTTAGAGCCAAGAGATGAGTAGCCCATTGTTGACACAAGCTGTGAGACGAGACCTGGCCATGGCTATCAGAGATCTTGTACAGCATGGTTTGGTTGAGGTAAGTTTGAATTTCAGACCACTGTGATGTTTAGGAGTTTTTTATTTAACCAGTGTTTCAGAGATAACAGTATGCTGGATGGTCTAGCTTTTGACTTGGAAATACGAGGGGTGATAAATAATATGTGGAAAAGTGTCATAATTTTCTAAATTCTTTAGCAAAAGCGATCATTTTTTGCATTTAAGTAAAAATAATGTATACTGAGTTAGAATGTGATATTAACATGTAAAATATTGTCAAGAATGTGACTATAACCATTGCTATCACAATGTAGGGTAGCAGGACCAGGCAAACCACCTCCATATAAAGTCATTTTTCGCTGTCCATAGCAAATATTTATCTTACAAATGTTGAGTCATTACTTCTTGACATAACCACTCTTTAATGCTGTGCATTTTCTAGAACATTCAATCTAAGATTCGGGAATTTCTGAGATGCCAGCTCTACTGTACATGGAAGATAACTCCTGTCCTTGAATTGCATTCCACTCAGAACCCCTTTTGATCAAAGCAAAAGAAAAAAATCACAAGACGCCAAGTCTGGGGTATATGGGAGATGCTCTAAAAGTTCAATCTTCAGAGCTTTTTGATTGTTTCTTGTGTCACTGCTGCTGTTTGGGGCAGTGTAAAGCAAGCCTCTTCTTCCTGAAGACATGGATAAGATCACGTCTCAGAATCTGAAAGAAAGGATTTTATCTGCATTTCATTGTGTTTGCATTTTAAAAGAATAAAATGTGTTGTAAGTCAGCATGAAACATACCTTTGAGTTATATGATGCAGTTATATTCCTCCCCTCCTGAACAGTATAGCATAGGATAACTGCTTTCATGTGGAGGAACACTGAACATTCTTTTCTACACTGTTTTGCCCATTTTGAATTTCTTTGGAGATGGTGAATCAAGTGCTTTCCACATTGATGATTCTTACTTAGTTTCTTGCTCATACATGTTAACCCATGTTCCAGCGACAGTTACAATGCATTCTAAGAAGTCCATTTCATTCTTAACCCCTTGCTCGGTGAACTTTTCTGACAACTCAACTCAATCCTCCACTTCATTTGTTCATTATCAAGCATTTTTGGGATCCACCTAGCACACAGCCTCCTCATGCTCATTATGAATAATTGAAAACAGTGTCCCTATTTTCTCAGAAAAATAGGAAAATGGTCACAAATCTGTCATCTGCTTATTTCATGATAAACATAACAAGGGTTTATAAAATGTGAAACTATAATACCCTGCCACTATCCTGTGGCAGGCAGATAACACTGTCAAAAATTGACAAAATTTGTGTATTAGCAATCCCAAACCAGATCTCCACAATAAATATGCACATACCAAGTTTGATGAAAATACATTTATATTAACTTAAGTTATTGTCTGGAAATGAAAATAGGGTTGGACGGGCATACGACAAGTGGATGGACAGACACACTGACAGCCAACAAGAAAGTATGATACCCTGTCACTATCATGTGGCTAGGTAAAAAAAGGTAAAAAAAAATAATTTATAATTTGTTGCTAGTAAAATGCTTGATTTTAAGCTGTCAATTCTTTTGATCTGTAGCTTGGTCAGAGCAGGAGTCTTGTGCCTTGGGGATGTTTACCGGCAAGATCGTCAGCTGTAACACAGGAGATGCATGCCTGGGATCTGTTGTTGAAGTTCTACGACATGAAGGTAAGGTACCACTTCTAATAAAACATTTATCACTTACAGTACCTTTCACAGGGCTATGGAAATACCATGCCCAAATTGTCCAACGCCCAATATCCTTGAAGACAAGTAGGATTTTTATTAATATAGTTGTCCTGGGACAAGGACGTCATAGCTCTAGCTAAGAAGAGTATCCAGATTATGAGGTGTGTATATTTCTTATTTCACGAAGAGAACAAGTTGTGAGTACTCATTAGAAGTGCTCACCCAACTGCTTCTAAAGAGTACCCACAATATACTTTTTCACAAAAAAATAAGAAAAATGTCAATTTTCAGGCAAGTTAATCATGGTTAGACAAGTTGATTTTGACCATTTCCTTGTTTGTGGACAAGTAATAAAATTTGATAATTCCACAACCCTGCCTTCCAGAATTGTTACAGATGACATTCTGAGATGACCTGCATAAAATCAAAGAATTTTTATTCTTGCATACTAGATAAAGAAATCCAAGGTTTTCTCTTCGGATAATAATTCTTATCCAACGCACCCATTTCACCAGCGGGTAAGATAAAAAATGAAAACTTCACATGGTCAACAGTGCATTGGTTGTATAGGACATTGTTTGAATTATTACCCCGGCATACAAAGTATGTCAAGGGTATCCTAGTTTTCATCTTTCTGTTTGTTCTGTATGTATGTTTGTCCGTCAGTTAGTTAACATCTAAGTCAAAGTTTTATGTTAAAGTTTCTTACATTTTGGTTAGCACTTTCAACTTCAGATAACAAGGTCAGAGGTTCAAATGCCAATGGTGGTGGATTTGAGTTCATGATTGTGCTTCATTGCACAATGCCTTCCATTATCACCCTCTATTGTCTTGATATGACTTAAGTAATGTTGAAAGGGACGTAAAACACCAATCACCACCCCTGCCCTTGACCTCAGGGTCAAGGTCACTGATTTAGAACTTTTGGCAATTTTAGCCAGCTTAAGAGTTTGTTTAAGAATCTGTTTTAACTTAAACTTGGAAACAACGTATGCAGTTAGTTGGTCAGACATGGCTCAGCCTTATGACATGGACTTGCGGGTCATGAAGTAAAGGTCAGCATGACCCATATTTCATGGTCCAGTGATTTTGTCTTATATCTTGAAGTCTGTTTCATGTATGTACATCATAGTTCGGGATTATGAATCTGTATGACCCGAAGTTTGACCTAAAATTTAATGTAGGTCACTGTGACTTATATTTCATGGTCCAGTGATTTTGCCTTATTTCTTGAATGTTATTTGATGTCTGTTTCATGTATGTACATCATAGTTCAGGATTTTGAATCTGTATGACCTGAGGTTTGACCAAAATTAATGTCGGTCACTGTGACCTTTATTTCCTGATCCAGTGATTTGTTCAGGATTTTTAATCTGTATGACCCAAGGTTTGACCAAAATTAATATAGGTCACTATGACCTTTATTTCATGATCCAGTGATTTGGCCTTATATCTTGAATATTATTTGATGTATGAACTTCCTTATTTTGGATTATGAATCAGTATGACCCAATGTTTGACCTCAAAGTAGATGTAGGTCAGTGTGACCTATATTCCATGGTCCAATGATTTTGCATTACATCTTGAAGACAGTTTGATGTTTGAACATTATACTTTGAGATTATGGGTCAGTATGACAAGACATTTGACCTCAAAATAAATGTATGTCTTTGTGTGTAGTGATTTTGTCTTATATCTCCAACACTGTTTGATGCATGTGTGTCATAGTTTCAAATAATGAGACAGTGTGACCCAAACTTTAACCTCAAAGTAAATATAAGACAACATGACCTATATTTCATGGTCTAGTGATCTTGTTTGATATCTTCTTGATTATTTGATGGATTAACATCATAGTTGGTATAGTGGATCAGTGTGACTCATCAGATTGATCATATCAAGAATATATAGGTCAGTGGCCTATATTTTAAGGTCCAGTGATTTTGCTTCATATTTTGAAGACTGTTTGATGGAGAAATGTTGTGCTTTTGATAATGGATAAGTGTCACTCAAAGATCGACCTTGTAAGCTGTATGTGTGTCAGTGACCTATATTTCATGATCCATAGATTCCATGTATCATTATCATAGACTTAAATTATTTCATAATTAAGAAGGGGCACCAACCAAGGGTATTGCTGGTCCTCTAGGCACTTGCTCTAGTTACCCAAGCAGAAAAGAGTCTTTCTGTGTGAATTCTGTCTGACAACAGTGAACATTTGCTCCAGATGATTATCAAAATGGTTATTGTCATATATAAATTTGATATTATAAAACAGTAATGCATTCATCTAATATTGTGCTCAGATTCTTTCTTTTGTCACAAAATGTCAAATACCTGCTAAACTACAGTTGCTTTTTCTCTTTTGTCTGCAGCATGGTCTTGAGTACAATCAGTCTCCAGCGAGAAAATTGTCACAGTCGTTTCATCTTGAGATGGTTGGTGGAAAGGCAATCACATCTAAACAGACATTGTTAGGTGCAGTTGACACAGTCATCTCTTCTCACACACCGCTGAAGAGGTCAGAGGATTCACATTTTAAGGCCTTCATTTCACTGGCATTAAAGTAAGTAAAGACACGTACTAACCAGTTTGAAAGTTGGAAATATACTGTTTGAAAATTTGAAATTTTGTTGTTTACCCAATATACGTATAGTTTTGCTGTGCCAGTAGAAGAAGTATACAGATTGTTGAAATATTAATCATTGTTTCAGTGAGGGTTTGCTGCCAACCTGGTTAAAATTGATCTTCCGTACCCAGAGTCTCGTAGATAACTACTACCAAGACTGGAGTTATGTGGCGAGAACAGGTAATACTGTCTTGTAATCATTAACTGTCAGAGCAATGTCTGTGAAAAAAATCTTTAGTAGGACTGGTTTGCTCATGTTAACTTATGCTTACTCATTATATAAAAAGATTTCTAATTCTGTTTGTAATTGCATGTGTATTAAATCACAAAAGAATCCCCATAAAATAACAGTTGAAACTTAATTTATTGAAACTTACGTAAGTATTGAAATGGCCAAAGTGATAAAAAAATGTCTCCTGTCTATTAGTTTTGAATTTTCCATGTCATGATTTTCTGTTCACATTTACCTTTTCCCCTTAGTTATGATGATTATCAAATATTTGTTGTTGCTTCAAAAGAAGCATTCAGTCGACTCTTGTTATCTGGAAGTCCAAGGGACTCTCTGAAATACTTCAAGATATCCGTACCTCAACATATTAGATTTGCAGAATGCAGGGAAGAAAAAATAGAATGACCACATTTCACAAACAAATATGCAATTTGACTTCTGAAATTAGAGATATATTCAAAACATTGCAGAAAAGAGGAGAATGAGCAATTTCTCCTCTTTTCCACAATATTTTGTTACCTGTTGTTAGACATCCATGTTAAAACAGGGACCAGATTTTCACTTCGAGATAAGCGATTATTTGAGATAAGCAAAGTTGAGATAATGAGAGCCGACTGTATGTATGCCAGCAATAACAAAGAATGATAAAGAAGATGTCATGCAAACCCAACTTAAAACTCTGTACTGGGGGAAGAATGAAGCGAAGACCCAGACATATCTACTCAGCACAGCCCTGTCTAAAATATGGATTGTAATCTTCAGCACCCACTGGACAAAATCAACAGAGATCAAATAAATATTTTTCTTATTTTGTGCAGAAAAATGGAGAAAATTTGCATGAATATCATACCCTATTGCCTGAATTTTTTTTTAAAAAATATGTAAACTGCTGAAAATATTTGTCCAGCTGGCTAAGCGTTAATTGGAAAATTGATGTATCTCCATTTACTCTCGGATACTTTCTCATCATAACTCCAAATAAGGCATTTTTATACCTACCACAAACTGTTTAAGGGACATATACTGTTTTCAAGTTGTTTTTCTGTATGTCTGTCTGTCCATTACGTTTTGGTTTCTGAGTTGTGGGGGAGGATCTAATAAGCACTGCTTATTGGCATTTCTTGTTTATCCCAAAAAGTATGCATTATTTGTCTTATTTCTCCATGAAAACATATTGCTGGTACTCATTAGAAGTGCCTCATTGAGGCACTTCTAATGAGTACCCACAACATGATTTCATGGATAATAAGAAAATTATCTATTTGGATACCCTTATCTAGAGCTACGTCTTATCTTAATTGACAGGTTTTGATGATGCTATCAAATCACTAGAGAAGTTGAATGCCATAAAATTCCGTCTGCCAGTTGACCTTGCAGTCAGACCATTCAGCAATATCAGAGATGCATTTTGAGAAAGTTCAGAATTCAAGGGTAACACAGTAGAAGAAGGCATGCATATGGATGGCGGAAAAAGTCTACTGGGTTTGGTGATCAAATGAGGCACAGATCAGCTGAAGATTTCAGTTCTGCATCAAAGACCTGCATCAAGACAGCTTTTATTTCTTACATGGATGATTACAAATATGGTAAATGTCCTAAAATTTCAAACACCTAAGTGCCTGATAATATGGCATATGCAAACAGTGCTGACACAGATCAGACTGCACATAAGGAGCAGTCTGATAAGGGTCTACACTGTTTGCCAATCCACTAAGTATTTTAAGAGACAGCTGCATAAATAGCAAACTTAAAGCCAAAAACAACATGGAATAGAGTGTTAGAAATTTTAGGACATCTACTGTACTAAAAATCACGTCAGCCAACACATCTACATCTATGTGGGGGTAGGGTGGGTAAATGTGTCTTCCCATAGCAAGCCTCATGATGTTCTGTGTTCTATGAATACCATAATTAACATATTTACCTTAAATATTGGGACACATAAACTCCTTACCATATGTATCCTTAAATTGAAACCAGTCCCTTTAACTACCTGCTGTTGGATCTAAAAAATGTTGGATGAGAGGCAAACTGTAGACCCTGATCAGATTCCCCATTCTCTGGAGTTTGATCTGGGTCTACACTGTTTGCTCAGGCCAATACTTAAAATAAATACAGTACCCTAAATGTTTGGGTTCCTTACAACTTTTTGCCATCCTTAGTTTTACAATATAACAATTCTGAAGAAGCATTCAGATGGCCGAGTGGTTAGCACTTTCAACTTCAGATCACAAGGTCAGAGGTTCAAATGCCAGTGGTGGTGGAAATCAGCTCATGATCGTGCTTCATTGCACAATGCCTTCCATTATCACCCTCTTTTGTCTTTATATGACTTAAGTAATGTTGAAAGGGACGTAAAACACCTAATCATCATTATAGATTCTGAAAAGAATGACCCTTGTGAACAATGAAAACAGTCACAAAATTAAAACAGCTGAACTGTCATGTTTCCTGGGCCAACATTCCCAGAATGGAATCAATGATTACAAACAATCAGAGCTAACGATATTGTTAGTTAACGATTCGTTAAAATTTACATTGAGTGATATGCAAATATGCTGAAATTTTTTGCTGAAAAAATGTGAGTAGCTTTTGCAGTGCAAAAGCTACTCACATTTTTTCAGCAAAAAATATCAGAATATTGTATATTGAATCCACTAAAACAGTTAACGAAATGACCATTTACAAGCTCGTTAAGCTAATGACGCTTTGAACAACTGGGCCCAGAAATATTACTTACACTATAGTGAAGTATAGGGAGACAATTTATGGCCACCACATGGCACTGCTGTAGTGAAGACCTGTTTTGACTGTTTTCAGGTGTCTAAATTCTTGTGATGGTATAGTAAACAATGTTAACACTGATTAGCTTTCTCCTTTATGAGTAATTTGATCTGAGTCAGCACTATTTGGTCAGGACTGTCTGTCCAAATATTTAGGGTAGATACCATCAAAAAGTACAGACTGAATCTGTCTGCAGTTTGTGTCATATTCAGTTGTCAAACCACTCTGGTATAGAATTAACTCCTGATACTTATTTTAACATAGTTCCAGATAAAGGGGATAGAAGATAATTTTATTTATTTTTGCCCCAACACATATGCTCTGACATTTGTTAGAATTGTCTCATTGAGTTTCATTGAGTATCCACACTGTTTTGATTAAAATGACCATGTTTATCGTCAGTTATCACCCAAATTTCCACCCCATAGCTATAGATAAGAGGGGTATCCAAATACAGTGGACTCTAATTATCTCGAATAACATTTATCTTGAAGTGAAAATCTTGTCCCTGATTTATCAAGGAAATCTAACAACAGGTAACAAAATATTATGGAAAAGAGAAGAAATTGCTCCTCAGGAGAAATTTCTCCTCTTTTCCACAATATTTACAATATATTTCTAATCTAGGTGTCGAATTACATATTCATTCGTTAAATGTGGTTGTTCGATTTATTTTTTTTTCTCAATTCTGCAAAACCGATATGTTGCGGTACGGATATCTCAAGGTATTTCAGAGAGTCCCTTTGACATTGAGATAATGAGTCGACTTTGGTTTGCCACAGAAATAACAATAATACGAAGTCTGTGACTGGTCAGAGAAGCTCTGTTGGTAGAGTTTCTGCCTTTAAAGAGGGAGGTTGTGGGTTTGGTATCATACTTTTGTGACAGAGATACATGTACTACCCATCTCCCGCTTCCTTTTTCCTGCTTCCTCTCCAAAAATTGTGGGCATAAAATTATTTTCTGATTACTTTTATCTTGACCTATGTTATCATTAAGCCTTTCCATGGATGTGTGTGCTATGTTGATAGTGGCTTAGTAAATTTTTGTCGTTCTGTATTTGGTCTGATATCTGCACAGTGTGCTAATAAGTTCCATTTCTATGAAGACATAAATTCACATAATAATGTAGGTGAAAATGTTACTAAAATCTTTGTATGAGAGACTTATTTGACAAGTAATAAACTATTTATTTTCATTTGAGGAGCATTTGTAATGGCTTCAGTTGTAATTGTCTTAGAATAATGTTTTTTGTATGTAGAAATTAGTTACTTGAAGAAGTGACTTCCATCCGATCAAATTCTAAGTTGTTCAGGAACAGCTTTCTTCTGGGTAAGGTGCTTGTTCCAACAAAAAAGAATTGAAAGTTTTCTTATTTTTACCTGAAAACATACGAGGGCTGTTCAAAAAGTTCCTGACCTCACCCACTTCTGATGGATCTGTGCATACCAACTTAATATGAGTGTAATTAGGAGTCTTTCACTAGATTTTTGAAAAAGTTCCAAGTTTTTCTTATATTACCCCTCAAACACAAGAAAGGTAGTCGATGTTTCAAAAGTGTATCTATGTTTAATTGTCTCTCACTTTGACATTTCATTTCTCATACACAACATAAGTTTTATGTTCTGGGCCCAGTTGTTCAAAGCTAACGACGTCGTTAGTTAACGATTCATTAAAATTTACATCGAGTGATACACAAATATGCTGAAATTTTTTGCTGAAAAATGTGAGTAGCTTTTGCAGTGCAAAAGCTACTCACATTTTTTCAGCAAAAAATATCAGAATATTATATATTGAATCTGCTAAAACAGTTAACGAAATGACCCTTAACAAGCTCGTTGAGCTAACAACGCTTTGAACAACTGGGCCCTGTTTTTGCTGTAAAAGTAAATTTGATCATTTGCTGATGGTTTGATTAACAAAACAAAAGCTATTTAATTCACATATATCAGCAATACCGTAAACCCCCAAATAATGCACCTTGAAATTTAAAAATAACTGTCATATTTATGCCTTTATTGAAAATTCTGTCCATAAATCCAAGAAAATGATCTTACACAGATAAACATTAACATAAACTTTGCCGTTAAGACTTTGATATTTTAAATTCCTGGGCATTCACAGAACGGTTTCGGAGTGTGGTTTCTCTGCTGGAATTATTAAAAATTAACCAATCTTGGCATTTAAATTTGTGCCTAGAATTTTTGAATGACCTTAACCACAAATAAATACATCAGCGCTTACAGAGATACCCTTATATATATTATGGCCAAAATTTTAATGCAAACATTTGATTATACAAAAGTTGTGGGTGGTTAAAAATGTACACTATAGAGTATGGAGGCTTAATGTAGTCTTAGCAAATTAAAACTTAAGATGAATTCTGACAATTTGGTGATTATTGGTCTGTAGAATAGCTGCATAGAATTAGCAATTCAAATGTCCTCTAAACTGTTAAGAAGGTGGTAGGGCTGGGAACTTTTTTGAATGTCCCTCATATGTTGTGGTACTCATTAGAAGTGCCTCAATAAGGCACTTCAAATGAGTACCCACAACAGATGTTTTCATGGAGAAATAACAAAAAAAAAAATTTTTTTTTTTTGGATACTATTATCTAGAGCAATGTGGCAGAAATAAGTTCTATGAGCTTATTGTACACTTTGGGCATGTGCAGATATTAGGGTAAATATGCATGAGTTGAGTATTTGAAATGTACATTCCTTGTTGAATCATTGAAATCCTCATTACATCACCGTGCAATAAATTGTAAATACGAGATTATTGTTGATTCTCATTCATATCATCTTTATAGATTCGTTTGTGATGAATGTTACTTACATGGAATTTTGTTGTTTGTCTCTTAACTCTTAAAGGACTATACAAAATTGTAAAGATGACATTTTAATCATTATTTTTGTTTAAATTTAGAGGAAATAAGGCATGATATTTTGTGTGAATCATCTTCTCTCAATGAAATATAAAGCCTTGTTTTCCTGAAAAATTCAAAAAAGTGTTTCAGTGTGTTGTCTGCTACTGATGTGATTGGTGCTTTAAGGGTTAATCATACATGTATTTTAGTATCACAATGACAGAACTTGTGATGTACAGTGTGCGAAAGGTCCCTTATGCAGTTTGTAAAAAGCAAACTTCCGGACAGGGAAATTCAAGTCATATTTTCTGAAAGAAAAAATAATAAGAAATATCAGTTTATCTGTTGATTTTGCCCAAACTGTACTAAGTATTAAGGTATATTATATATTTCAACAATATGGTATTTTGATGGAGAAGACATGTGCATGACCAATCAAGGCACTGTCTGTGCCTTTGTATGTACAGTCTGGTCAGGGCTTGCACAGTTTGAGTATAAGTCAGAAATTTTACCATATGTCATCTTAAAAAGAAGTAAATTAGCCTTGTCATGTAAGAACAAGGACATCTTAAACCAGCTTATTTGTCTGTTATCTCGTCAGACCTGCTTGCATATTATGTGGTGTATGCAGGGTCTTTGATATTTGCCACTTTATCGAATAAAAATGTGGCTTACAGAATTGATTGGTTTGTATTTCTTTTTTTCCTTTTTTTGAGAATGGGGGTTATTCCATAAAAAAATAGTGAAAGTCTGATGAAACTGCATGGGTGTGCAGCCTGACCTGAGCCTGCACTTTTTGCATGTGCATATTACCCCCCCCCCTTTCTGCAGGTTTCCTGGAATGATTTAGGTTTATATAATTCTGATATAAAATCTGTGTTTCTGTGTTCTGATAATTGTATGGTTTATATCTCTAGTCAAAAACTATAGAAATGTAGCATATTAATATATAATATGTAGATTCTTATGATATATACACTGTTGTTATTTATTTTAGGAACTTCACCCTTGTCATGCCGAATAAATTAAGATGCCACACTCATTTCTAATTTTCAGCCAATCAGACTACTTAATACAGATTGTTGATATAAATTTACATACTGAATGAAAAACAGTGCAGATCCAGATCAGTTGGCTTCTTCAGAAGCCAGCTGATCTGGATCTACACTGTTTGCAAAGGCAGGGTATATCCAGCAGGACAAGGGTTAAAACTGGCATTAATTTATGGAAAAATAACTAACAAATAAGGTGCTAAAGAACTATTATAATTGTTTGCTCAGTTTTCTGTAGATTTCTTCATGTTTACAAAAGGATATGTTCTTTTTTGTTTTCGCAATATTGGATCTTTGCTGAATGAAAAAGCAAACATTGCAGATCCTGACCAGACTGAATGTATCCTGGTCTGTATCTGTCACATTTTATAGTCTTTTGCTGTATTCTGTCTCAGAATATATGTTTAGATAGCCTGTAATGCTTTGCATGCTATGTCTCAGTAGACGTCATTTTGAAATATATTTTATATTTTTTTTTTACCAGGAAAGGGAGCTTGACATTACATTCACTTTGTCAGGTCCTGTTTTCTGTTAAATATATATATATATATATATATATATATATATATATATATATATATATATATATATATATATATATATATATATATATATATATATATCAGTTTGTTGTCTGCTGCATTTTTGCAAATGCTAAAGGAAAAAATATTCAGTAGTAATATTTCATGCACATTTTCTCAATCAACAAAATGTGTGTGGACATAAGTATGTCTATAAATATATGTGTCCGGGTAAGAAGGGTGGGTATCATTTACTCAAAAAAAAAATTAATAAATAAATAAATAAAAGAATAAATAAACTGCTGTTTTCCTCATAAGACTCATCTCAGAATCTCAGAAAAGCAATTTTATTGAGTACCAACAGTTTTCCAGGAGAATAAGAAAATACCACCTTTACATAGCTCTAAGCCCTTTTTTACAACCAAAAGGTATTGAAATTTAAAAAAAAAAAAATGTTGTGGTTACTCATTAGAAGTGCCTCATTGAGGCACTTCTAATGAGTACCCACAACTTATGTTTTTATGGAGATATATGAAAAACACATATGTGGATACCATCATTATCTAGAGCTATGCTTTGGGTTAAAAAACAAAACAAAAATGTTTTATTTGTAATCATATTGTAATGCTGAACATTAGGTTGTATTGTCTACTTTTAATAACAAAGACGGGTTTAAATGCAAATATTTTATGTTGTTTTCTGTATGTAATGTTACTCACTCCATTAACATGAAATTTAACCCATTTTAGACTGTCAAAATGAACTCCCCCACACTATATATTGGAAGAGTTGAATTCCACTTGAAGGGCACGTCAGACTATGTGATTTAGATATTCCTAGAGAAAAATGGCTGAACTATTTTCAAACAGTAGAGATCCTGATCAGATGCCGCATTCTGATCTGGGTCTGCACTGTTTGCCAGTTACCTTTTTGGGAGTCTTCAGAATAAAATGGGTTACTCTGTGATTGAGAGGCACATTGTTTGATGTTTGACGGAATAATTCTGTATACAAGTGCATGTCACACAGTGTAAATATTAGGGACACATTTAATTAAATTAACATTTTTCCCATATTCAAAATATGAAGTTCAAGGTCAGCTGGTAATTGTCCCAAAATTGTGTACCGAAGGTTTTTGGACAAAATGGTATATGCAAACAGTGAGGACTCAGATCAGACTGCTACTTATCAGGATCTACACTGTTTGTCATTCACCAAGTATGTTAGTGAAACAAAAGCATAAAAAGAATTAGGAGAAAAGTACAAGATAAGTTGTTCAAAATTTTAGGATATTCACCATATTGTCTGATCAGAATCCTTGCTCTTGTTCCTATATGAGCCAGAGCATGACAAAACCTACAGTAAGACATGTCAAAAGCCTTTTAGGAAAAAAAGGTCTCATAGATTTCAGAATATTTTTGGGTTTGGGAAAAGAGCAATTATAGCTGTCACATTGGCAAAGGACAATGGTTTAGGCGAGCCTGCATATCAGTGCAGTCTTGCCAGAACCTATGCTGTTCACTTATATAAGTGGTAGGCCCAGGGAAAACTTCAGTCAAAGAGGAAAACATGACCTTGCTAAGGAGCTGTGTATGGGCATTGAAAGATTGATTTGACCAAAAGTCATAAGAGCCTTTTTCTTGTGATGTGCATGTTAGCTTGTCAGTCTGTTCAGTTTTTAACTTGCCTGTACAAAATTATAGGAAGATTATTGAACTACTCCCGAGGTTGGCATTGGCATCAGCATTAATATTCACCAGTGTTGAAGTTATATGAAAAGATTTTAAAGATCTATATCTCCTGGATGCTTGGATGGATTTAATTGATACTTGGATTGTTGTTAGATACCGATCCAACGTTTTATTCCATACAAGCCACAGGTGTTGAACTTAAAAAATACTGGTAAGATGAGCAAGTTCTAATTCAGGCCTGCCACACTGTCTACTACAAATTTTAATGTTACATTTGTATAGTTAAAAAGCTAAATGAAAAATGTAATTTTTTTGTTTCACACAATAACTTTACATTGACACAAATCTGTCAAAAAAACTGTATAAATATTTAATTATTTTGAATATACATACACCGGGTATATGTTACTGCAGTGCTGTTTATGTTAATGGGAACTGTTTATTTTAAATTTTGTGCTGAGTTGATTCCAAGGAAACTGATTTAAATTTTGTGCTGAACACATCCTGGGCCCAGTTGTTCAAAGCGTCGTTAGCTTAACAAGCTCATTAGTAGTCATAATGTTAACTGTTCTAGTAAGTACAATATCTAATTCACAAGTATTTTTGCTGAAAAATGTGAGTAGCTTTTGCAAATGCAAAAGCTTCAGCAAAAATATTAGCATATATGCCATATTTGATGATCAAAATTTTAACGATACATTAACTAAGGACATTGTTAGTTTTGAACAACCGGGCCCTGATGTTCTAAGGATAGTTTTGTTGGTTGCATCTCTCATTTAGCTTTTTAATCAAATCAAACATTTTTATGAATGGGTCTTGTAACTAATTTTCTCACAAATATGAATATGAAATGTCCATGGGAAATTGTTTTTTGGGGAACTCTTTTGAACAGTGACTGTGTTGAATGAAGTGTATATGTGCCTGTACCTTAGACAAAAAAGCAAACAAAAAAAAACAAAAAAAAAACTATCGTGTATTAGAATATATTTTCATTATTTGAAATGTACATAAAAGCACATATATTTTCATGAATCTGTACATACATGTGTGTTATTTACAAGGTGATGGTCAGAAATCAGTGTACCATATTTACCCTGAGCATTTGGACAGACAGGGCAGAGCAAACAGTGTAAACACAGATCAGAATATTCTGTCTGATCAGAGTCTACACTGTTTGCCACTCTTCCAGCAATTTTAGGCACATTAACAGGTAGAAAACTGGACTCATTCCAATTTTAATACAAATATGGTAAGATGATAAAGTGTTAGAATATTTAGGGTAAATACCGTACATGCATATATGTTATTGACAAGGTGATGGTAAGAAGACTAGAAGAAGTCCATTATACATGTAGAAATGTAGTACAGGGAAACTGGTATTTTCCTGTATTTAACCTTTACCACTCTTGGGCTTATTCAGCAGACGACAAATTAATGATACTTTTCTTATTTTTCACACAAAACAGGAGTTGACATTTCATGCAAATTGTCTCCATCGGAGATAATTTGCTTGAAATGTCAAAATCTGTTTTCAGGGAAAAATGAAGATATTTCAATATGTTATCTGCTTAAAATTTTACCCAGAGCGCCAAACATTGAATATAAACCTTGCCATCATTAATTTGCATTTAATGCCATTATTTAAGGCACCACAAGCAGGTAGATGCCATACCACATTTATGCATAGCACTGACACTGATTTGACTGCATGGTTAAATAGTCTGATCAAGGTCTAAGCTGTGTGCTATATAATTTCTGCTGCTACAAGAGATTGTGTTAGCAAAATTGACATTCCTTACTTTTGCTTTTTTGGGTCCAGTTGGTAACTCAGGATGGGTTTGCTAGACACACTTGGTAGATCTACCATCATTTCTACAAAGGGAGACAACCTCTGTGACTTGCAGAATGCTTTATTGCATTCCAAGCTGCTTCCAAAAATGGGTTTTCTTCATTTAGAAAGAATTTGCTTCCAAAGGGATTAGGACGTAGATTAGATCCATTTTTTCAGAAGTGGACAAAAACAATTTTGACAATTTCTCCCTGAAGCTTAAGTGATAATTAAGGATAATTTTGTTTATTGTTTTTAACCCATTTAAGCCACAGTGTCCCTTAAAAGGGATTTTGGCAAACATTGTTGGCCCAGATCAGATGCCACAGAATGAGGCATCTGATCAGGGTCTACACTGTTTGAATTAAGTTCAGAAAATCCTACAAAACATGATACACTACAACCTCTTTATAACACAGTTCTTTATAACACAGTTCTTTATAACACGGTTCTTTATAACACGGTTTTGGATATAACACGGTTCAAAAATGGATCCCAAAATTGTATAGATTATATTGAAAAATGACCATAAATGGTCATTTTTCAATATAATCTATACATTTTTGTTTGGATATAACAGTTGTTTAACTAACATGGTTTATGCTATGGACCCCAACAATAGTGTTATAAAGAGGTTGTGGTGTAATAATAAAAACTAACCAGACACCCCCTATATGCTGGCCTCGGTGGCTCAGTTGGATGCGCGTTCGACTTGTGATCAGGAGGTTGTGGATTCAACCCCTGCCAGGTCGGCAACATTCTTTCGTGGAGACCTGATCATGAAATACTTTCTACGGTCATTCTCTCCCTTCCACTGATTCAAGAAGGGCAGTTATCAGTTTCTGGCAAAAGAATGTGCACAATACTGGTAAACCACTTGGAGGACTAAGCCTGCCCAGTAAAAGTGTGGTGAGGTAAACTGACTGCATTTGACATGACCCCATTGGGTTGACTGGGCCCTAAAACCTCAACACAAACAAACAGACACCCCCTATATAGGAAATGAACCTGTCCAAAGAGGTGACCTAGAAGACTCCACATGGCATAAATGGGTTAAACAAAACATATATTTTGGATGCACATTGGAATGCTGCAAAGGCAATTTCAGTTAGTATGCACAAGATAACAGTTTGATGCAAAAATATCATAAAATATTCCCTGTATCTTGACTGAATACACTACAACTTCTTTATAACAAGGTTCATTATAACACAATTTTGGATATAACACGGTTCAAACATGGATCCCAAAAATGTATAGATTATATTGAAAAATGATCATAAATGGTCATTTTTCAATACATACATTTTTGCTTGGATATGACACGGTTGTTTAATTAACATGGTTTATGCTATGGACCCCAACAATAGTGTTACAAAGAGGTTATGGTGTACCAAGTGATTCCAAGCATGTTAGTTTGGCCTTAACAATTTTGTTAAGTTCTTGTGATGTTAAATTCGTTAACATATAGAATGTTAAGTACAGGTTTTTCTAATGAAAAAAATGTGAGGGTCTTTAACTGTTTGCATTACTGTTCTTAACATCACATTAATTTAACAGCTTTAATGCCTGAGATGCTAGGAAAATATTTCAGCAGAAGACATTTTTCATATTTTTTTCCACAAAATGGGGTTTGACATTTCATGCAGATAACTACCAGAAGAGACAATTTGCATAAAATGCCAAACTTTATTTAGATGGAAGAATTTAAAAAAAAATAAAATGTCATCATTTTGTTGTGGCTGAATTTACATAGAGGTTTCAATAGTGCTTTAAATAACTAAGCCCAAAACTTTAATTGGTTAATGGAATGCCTGACTGTCTGAAGAAATTAAATGGTAAAATAGATCCATGAGTTTCTGAAGTGGACTCTTCCATACTTAAATCTGGACATCTCCACTGATGCAAATAGGGTTTTCAGTCTAAAATCAAAAACAGAATGGTAAACAGTGTAGATCCTGATGAGACAGCTCATTACAAGCCGTCTCGTCTGGTTCTACATTGTTTCCACAGGTACACCACAACCTCTTTATAACACCATTGTTAGGGTCCATAGCATAAACCGTGTTAGTTAAACAATCGTGTTATATCCAAACAAAAATGTATAGATTATATTGAAAAATGACCATTTATGGTCATTTTTCAATATAATCTATACATTTTTGGGATCCATCTTTGAACCGTGTTATATCCAAAACTGTGTTATAAGGAACTGTGTTATAAAGAGGTTATAGTGTATCTGTTTTGGTCTGCAAGAATAAAAGGGTTAAAGCACTGTTAATATAAAACAAACCAATTTTCCATGCCAATTATAAATGTGAAAAAGTGGCAAACAGCTGAAAAAAAAAATCAGCATACATTCCTGTGCATTAGTATGTATATAGGTATGACCTTTTTGTCATACACAAACCATTTCTGTCTTTGATACTGTAATTTTCTATCATTCCTTTTCACCATTCCTGCATCTTTTTGTTATATATACATGTATATATTTCTATACTGCGAGACCCTCAGTAGTATTACGCGTAGGTCTTCCTGGGTAGATACCAGTAAGCAATGTGGATAAAGTGTCTGATACAAGGACACAAAACTTGGTGCTCGCTGGGATCGAACTGGCTAACCCACAACCTTGAATCCATTGCTTTAACACTGCACCACAGCGCCCCACGATGCGTCATACAGTTCATCACTCATAATTCACGGTATTTAGCTTTAGTTGGACTTTTCTCTCAATATTAGTTTCTATGGTTGTGTTTTGTTATTTGTTTCTATTTATTTACTTTCTGTATTTAGCATCAGTCATGTATATCATCAGAAAAATTAAAAAAAAAATAAATAAATAAATAAATAAAATGAAATAAAGACCACAGTCCAAGGATTATTTCTTGGAATGTGACAATATCTGAGGCACTTCTAAGCAAGAATTGTAGACCCAGATCACATGCTACAGTATTACGACATCTGAACAGGGTCTACACTGTTTTCCACTAAACCAGCAATTTTTTGACACCAACTGGTAGTAAAATGGTCTTGTTTAACCCTTTCAACCCTGTGGACTGGTACAAACACCTTTGCAAACAGCGTAGATCCAGATGAGACGGCTCATAATGAGCCATCTCATCAGGATCGACACTGTTTGCCAGTCTGTTAATTATTTTGGGTAAAAAACCCTACTAGTCATGATGAAATACAAAGATGGAAGAATCTGCTTCAGAAATTCAAGGATGAAAGGGTTAAATTTTATGACAGTCGTGGTAAGAAGGTGAGGTGTCCCAATATTTAGCATTAATATGTTACTCGGTCTGGTATTGAAATAATAATCTCAGTGTGATCATTTTCAAGAAATCCAATGTTTTATAAAATTGGAATGTAGTTATTAGAATTTGTTTCTGAAATCCATGTCATTCTTTACACATGTATACTGCCAATTTTCTTTAGCATAATTTTTGTTTTCAAGAAATCCATTCAGGGATTGAAACCATAAAAATCACTGTATAGTTACTCTATTTTCAGTCACTCTATTTTATTGTTTCTTTTTTCTTTTTCATCTTTTTTTGATCTTATTGTATAAGACCTGCCTTCTGGAGGAGCAGTTTGATCAGGGTCTGTACTATTTGTGATTCACCCAGCTCTTTTTACATACTTCATGAAGTACAGATGTAGTCAAATTAACTTGTTCAAATTTTAGAATAAGTACAACAAGGAAGTACTGATTCTAGATATTTAGTGTATTGTACATTATACAGTGAATGTCATAAAATTTCTTACTCTACTTTGTCCTATAAAATGGCATTAAAACAATGTAGACCCAGATCAGACTGCTCCTTAGGGAGCAGTCTGATCCGGGTCTACACAGTTTGCCAATTCACTACATTTATTTATTTTTTTTATTTTTTTATTTTTTTTTTTAATAAATGCATAAAAAACAAAATTTATATAAAATATAATATAGCATAAAATGTTCAACATGTTAGGCCGTTTACCTTTAAATGAGCTCTATCATGCCAAAAAGAGCTAAGTGCACACAGGGACGGATTAGGCCAAGGTCTGCCTGCTCTTCTACATAATCTGATCAGGGTTTTTATTATTGTTTTTCTGGAGGGTCTAGATACTGTGAAATCTACTAGGCATGATGTAATTTACACTGAAGTGTTTTTATTATTGTTTGTCTGGAGGGTCTAGAGACTGCAAAATCTACTAGGCATTCTGTAATTTACACTGCAGGGTTTTTATTATTGTTTGTCTGGAGGGTCTAGATACTGCAAAATCTACTAGGCATGCTGTAATTTACACTGCAGGATTTTTATTATCATTTGTCTGGAGGGTCTAGATACTGCAAAATCTACTAGGCATGTTGTAATTTACACTGCAGGGTTTTTATTATCATTTGTCTGGAGGGTCTAGATACTGCGAAATCTACTAGGCATGCTGTAATTCACACTACCAAGCAGTGGTCAGTGGCATGTTGCTGTTCAGTTGTAGCTTAAAAAAAACATTTCCCAGTGATGCACCTCAGACATTTCTACATATTTTATTGTATTGAAAATGTAAAGAAATTGTATGTGATCCATCTCTACAGAGCATCCATTCCCTCTGACAGTTTTGTGCAGTTTTATTGTAGTTCAGAGGTTTAAACGCGAAGGGGAAGGGATACAGTTTAGTGGGCAGCAGCTCTGTTAGCCTTTCTGAAAAGGTTTCTTTTCTAAAAGGAAAGAATTTGCTCCCCATAGGGATCTGCTAAAAAAGGAAAGAATTGCCTCCCTGGAAAGCATATCCATTCCTCTTAATAACAAAAGGCATGTGTGTTTTATCCCATTTTAGACTGAATAAACTTCCCCACTCTATATATTGGAAGAGTCAAATTTCAATTTTTGGTATATCAGGCTATGTGATTTAGATATTCCTAGGGAAACGTGGCTAAACTCTTTGCAAATAGTTGAGACCCTGATCAATGCCGCATTCTGTGGTGTCTGATCTGGGTCTGCACTGTTTGCCAATTACCCTTTTTGGGGTCTCCTTACTAAAATGGCTTATATAATGTAAATTATTTGAGAACAAAAAATCAAAAAAAACAAAAAAACAAACATATGTTATGCATTTCTGTGGTAAAAGCTAAACTTCTCATCTAACAGATATTGAAATTCCATTGGGTTATTGAAATTCCAGTCGGCTAGTAGTGTGATTAGAAAGGGAAAAGTTTTTGAGACTGAAGTCATTCTCATCTGTTTTTTGGATGCCTCTGTTGACTGCTTTGACTTTGAACTTGCCATTTTACAGCTCAATTAATTGCATATACATGTATTAATATATTATATTTCATTTATTTTGTTAACATATTCCATTTTATGGTTTCTATCAAAATGCATTCCATTGTGTGCACATTATATGGTCACTTCATTTTGTTTAACGGGACTGAATACACACTTGGTAGATTCCCTGCCATTTCTGCCACTGGAGATAACGTTTGTGACTTCCTGTTTGCTTTACTGCATGCCAAACCCCTTCTGAAAAGGGGTCTGCACTAAAAGGAAAGAATTTGCTCCCATGGGGAGCAAATTCTCTCCTTTTAGAGTAGACCCTTTAGAAGGGAGAGAAAAACAATTGTACAAGAGTTACCCCCCCCCCCCCTTGAAAGTGTATTCAGTCCCTGTTAAAAATTTTCTTTTCTTTTGTTGAAATATTCTTGTACAATTTCTTCGCAATTCTATTTGGTTGTTATCTCAGATTCCATTATTATTACTATATACATGTATCAGTGTGCTCTCCAGATAGAAAACGACCTTATGAAATATACGACCAACCTGTACAGATCAGCCTGTAAAGCCATGCAGTCTTATCAGAGTCTTTGCTGTTTGCTAATAGAGTGTTTACTGTCCTTACATTATGTTAGCAACAAGAGTAGACACTGATCAGACTTCTAGGATGCACAGGTTAATCCAAGTCTATGCTGGTTGCATAAGAGTTAGGCCTTTTTATACACCCGTTTGAAAAACGGGACGTATTATGTTATGGGGTTTGGCGTCCGTTCGTCCGTAAACTTTTTCGTTTCCGGCTAACTCCTCCTACAGTTTACATCCGATCAAGCTGAAACTTGGTATATAGTTAGACCATGATGTGGCGCAGCGCATATTGTTTCGGGGTTACAGTCCACCAAATGTTTGCAGAGTTATGCCCCTTAGAAAATTTCTGTAAACTTTTCATTTCCGGTTAACTCCACCTACATTTTACACCCGATCAAGCTGAAACTTCATATATAGTTAAACCATGATGTGGAGCAGCGCATATTGTTTCGAGGTTACAGTCCACCAAATATTAGCAGAGTTATGCCCCTTTGAAAATTTCAACAGACTTTTCGTTTCCGGCTAACTCCTCCTACAGTTTACATCAGATCAAGCTGAAACTTGGTATATAGTTAGACTATGATGTGGCGCAGCGCATATTGTTTCGGGGTTACAGTCCACCAAATTTTTGCAGAGTTATGCCCCTTAGAAAATTTCTGTAAACTTTTGATTTCCGGTTAACTCCTCCTACATTTTACATCTGATCAAGCTGAAACTTCATGTATAGTTAGACCATGATGTGGAGCAGCGCATATTTTTTCGAGGTTACAGTCCACCAAATATTAGCAGAGTTATGCCTCTTTGAAAATTTCAGTAGACTTTTCGTTTCCGGCTAACTCCTCCTACAGTTTAGCAGAGTTATACTTCTTTGAAAATTTCGATCAATTTTTAGTTTATGGCTAAATCCTCCTACAGTTTACATCCAATCAAGCTGAAACTTCATTTACAGTTAGACCATGATGTGGAGCAGCGCATATTGTTTCGAGGTTACAGTCCACCAAATATTAGCAGAGTTAAACCCCTTCGAAAATGTCTATTAATTTTTTGTTTCCAGCTAAATCCTCCTACAGTTTACATCCGATCAAGCTGAAACTTGATTTGTAGTAAGACCATGATGTGGAGCAGCGCATATTGTTTCAAGGTTACAGTCCACCAAATATTAGCAGAGTTAAACCCCTTTGAAAATTTCTATTAATTTTTTGTTTCCGGCTAAATCCTCCTACAGTTTACATCCTAAAGCTGAAACTTCATAAATACTTACATGATGATGTGGAGCAGCACATTATTTTTAGGTTACAGTGTACCAAATATTTGCAGATTTATGCGCCTTTGAAAGTTTTTGTGAACTTTTCACAGCATATTGTTTAGAGGTAATAGTGTGCCAAAGGCTCATATGAGCTTATAATATAGCCATGCTTCTGTGGTGTGTCCTCCATCAGAAAGCACTTCTCCCTAGAAGCAGCAAACTTCTCCCTTAATTTCTTGGCCAGCTTGGACCCTTAGGTTACAGTTCACCAAATATCAGCAGAGATTATGCCCCAATGAATTTTTTTTTGAATTTTTTTTTTTTTGTAATTCCATTTACAGTTTATATCCGGAGCACTGAATTATACAGGAGCCAGTTAATGTGCTGCATCTTATTACTTGCCACGGGCGTATAATGCCCCGCTTGGCGGAGCTCTTGTTCTATTTATAAAATGCATTTTTTTTTCTTTGTTTTTGATTTTTTATCTTTCAAGTATTTTATAGTTTATTATAAATTATTGAGTTTATACAATTCTATTTCAAGCTCACTTGGACTATTACTGGCATATTTGTAAAGTGTAGTCCAAACTACCATATTCTGCCAGATAAACACACCAGACACATGACTCAACATTTTCAGCCATTTTACTAGTTAAGTGATATGATCCTGTCTGGGATACAGTTGTGAGAAACAGGTTTTACTGTTACTACTGATTTAACCTAAGTATATGGACAGAAAGGCTTGAGCAAACAGTGTAGACCCGGATAGAAAATTACAGAATCATGGCTCTAGGTAAGAGTGGGTATCAAGATAATATATTTCTTATTTCTCAATGAAAACATATGATATGGGTACTCATTAGAAGGCCTCATCGAGGAGCTTCTAATGAGAACCCACAACATATATTTTTATGGAGGAAGAAATAAGAAAAATACATGTATTAATACTTTTTAGTTGAAAAAAGCACCTTATCAAGAGCTGTGAGAACATGGCATCTGATCAGGGTCTACATTTTTTGCCACACATTCAGTAAATTTTAGGCAAATCAGAATAAACTTGTTCAAATTTTAGGACAAGTATGGTAAGGAGATATGGTGTCTTAATATTTCAGGTAAATATGATAATTTGGCTAACAGTGGTACAGTTAGGCATGCAGTTAGATTTTTCCAGGTCTCTTGTTTTGTCTCACATGAACCATGTCTCTGGCTTTTCACAAAATTCCTAATGAAAAATGAATAATTCTGATACAGGAAGGGTTTGATTGAAACAATTTTATCCCCACACTTTAGCGATGGGGATATTGTAAACGTCTCTGTCCATCCGTCAGTCAGGCTAACTCCTCCTAAACCACTGGGTAGAATTTAACCAAACTTGCTTTCTTGTCTGGTAAGGGTGTGCAAGAGCAACATCATTTTTAGCTCACCTGTATGAAAGTATAGGAAGAGCTATTACAGCATCAGCGTTGGCATCTGCATTAACAAAAATGTTGAGCATGGACTTAGAAATATTATGTTAAAGGTTTGTGTCAAAGTTTTTAAGATCTGATAGATTTGCGCAAGTTTAGGTGAGCTGTCCTGTCAGACTGTGTTCACTCTGCCCCATGTGACCTTAGGGTGGGGTCAAAGATCACTGTCTGTCCATCTGACCTTCATGCTGTCTCCTCCTAAACCTCTGGGTGGAATTTTACAAAACTTGCTTCATGACTTAACCCTCGTGGTAAGGATTAAAAGGGTTAAATTCAGCTAAAGTGCCAACTTGCATGCTTTTATTTTCAGTTTAATCAAGATCCTGTTTTATACCTACATCTAGACTCTGTTTATACCCAAATATTCAAGAACCATACTCCTTTTACTTAGCCGTCAATCTACCTGTTAGTTCTGGCTTGATAGCAAACAGTGTAAACTCTTATCAAAACTGCTAATTTATTAACTGTTTGATCCTAGTCTGCACTGTTTGCTCAGGCAGCCTTGTCCACATTTTTAGGGTATGTACGGTAGTCTGTTTTCATGGTTCTATGATTTTGACATTTTTTCTGACCTGGCTGCAAACAAAATTTATTAATTTATTGTTATTTGATGGTTTATGGGACTAAATCATATTGTTACTAAATAAAATCTAGCACTCTGATATTTGTTGTTGTCATTCAGAAACAAGCAGCATGTATTGAACAGAAGTGGTCAGTCTGAATAAACCAAAAGTTAGTCAGAAAACCCACAAAAGGGTAAATTCACAAACAGTACAGACTCAACTCAGATGCCGCAGAACACAACACATGATCACTTAATATCTTCCAGCAGATGTTGCTTAGTTTTAGTTCTACTGGACTACCTTGCTGTGAAAGAGGATATTCTAGTGTCCATCCATCTGTCCTTTAGTCTATAGACGTATTTGTGTGTTAGCGCATCTCTTCCATGGGAAAGAAACTACATACTTGAGACATTGACTTTGTTAAGAAAATTTGTATCAACAGACATGGTTTGATAATAAAATGAATCCTCATTACAATGACAGCATTTGTTCCCAAAGATGTTGCCATTAAAATGAATTTGATGCAGAGAATCCTTTATGAGCAGAATATGTAAGAAATGCCTTGTTTCATTCTTATTATCTCTAAGAACATGTTTTCGATATTTGTTAGAATTGCCTCAGTGAGGCAGTTATAACAAATATCCAAAACATAATTATGTTCTGGAATTATTAAATACAATGTTCTTGCATAGTTATGATTAACTGTCATCTCTTGAGTGAAGGTTGCATGCCAATTAAATTACCATTATAAATAATATTTTTGTTGTATCAAGATTCAGTATAAAGAGGGTTGACTGTATAAGAGAAAAGGAAGTGTCATGTGCCACATATTTCTGCTGGCTACTCTAGAACAAGCATGCTTTTGGCAAGAAGGGGCTATTAAAAGTCAACACAAAGAAAAGCCTGAAGTCCAGGGGAATGAACCACCTGCACATTTATTCAGACAATGTGGGTAGGAAATTAAAAAATAAGCCTGAACGGACAAATACACCACAACGTTATTGACGTTATTGTTAGGAACCTAAGCAAAACTGTTAGCTACATGTTGTATCGAAATGAAAATGTATTGATCATATACAAAAATGACCATTTATGGTTATTTTTCTATATAATCTTTACATCTTTGTTTGAATACAGCACCTTTGGGTCCAACTTTAAATGTCTTATATCCAAAACTGTCTTACAATGAACTGTGTTAGTTGAAAAACCGTGTTCTATTCAAGCAAAAACGTATAGATAATGTAGAAAAATGACCCCTCATCGAAGCGTCCATGAAGGATGAGAGGCATTATTGGAGTTAAAGCCTGATCAAGGCTGGAAGCACATATACAGCATCTTCACCCAACGCGACTGACCGACGCTCTTTTTAAAAGTTAAACTTGTTCACTAATTACACCATACCGGTCACACATGGTCCAGTGATTATGCCTTATATCTCGATGATTATTTGATGGAGAATTTTCATACCTTGGATATTAGTTCCATGTGACATGAAGAGTGACCTCAAAATATAATTAGGTCAGTGTGATCTATATTTCATGATCCAGTGATTATGCCTCATATCTCGAAGACTATTTGATAGAGAAATGTCATACCTTGGATAATAGTTTCATGTGACACTAAGAGTGACCTCAAAGTATATGCAGATCAATTTGACCTATATTTCATGGACCAGTGATTATGCCTTATATCTCGAAGACTATTTGATAAAGAAATGTCATATCATGGATATTAGTTCCATGTGACATGAAGAGTGACCTCAAAATATATATAGATCAATGTGACCTATATTTCATGAACCAGTGATTATGCCTTGTAACTCGAAGGCGTTTTGATAGAGAAATGTCATACCTTAGATATTAGTTCCATGTGACACAAACAGTGACCTCAATACATATATAGGTCAATGTGACCCATATTTCATGGTCCAGTGATTATTCCTTATATCTTGATGACTATTTGATAAGAGAAATGTCATACCTTGGATATTAGTTCCATGTGACACTTAGAGTGACATCAAAATATATACATGTCAGTGTGACCTATATTTCATGGTCCAGTGTTTTTTTGCTTATATTTCAAAGACTATTGATGGAGAAATATCATACTATGAATATTAGTCCCATGTGACACTAAGAGTAACCTAAAAATATATGTAAGTCATTGTGACTTACATTTCACAGTCCAGTGATTTTACATTATATCTCAAAGACTGGAGAAATTTCATACCAGGAACATTAGTTTCATGTGATGCGATGATCAACCTCAAAAAATATCTAGGTCAGTGTGACCTATATTTCATCGTTCAGTGATTTTGCCTAATTGCTGGAAGACTATTTAATGAAGTAATTTCATACCAGGAACATTAGTTCCATGTGATGCGATGATCAACCTAAAAAAATATATAGGTCAGTGTTCCATGTAACACATAGATTTGCATTAAAATTGATAGAGGGATGTGTGATTAATATTTCAACTCACAAAACTTATTGTATTTGGAATAGAATCATATAAAAATACTAAATACACCTTCTGACATGTTAATGTGAAAATATAGGTAGACAAGACGCAAACAGGTGAGCTATGCTGTCATGCAACAGCTCTTGTTCTCAGATATAATGCCATAATAAGAATGAACTTTATTTGTACAACTTCTTGGCTGCATTTGCTGTGATAATATGTAATAATATTTTTTTCAATATTACATTTCACAGTGGGGTGACTTTGCTTAACTCCCAATAACTGATGAAGTATGAAAGCTAGAGATAATGTTTGCAGCTTTGGAAAAAGTATTTAAACACATTTTTCATATGTTTCAAAATTATGGTCATATGGACCTGCATAATCTAAGAAAAAGAACTATTGGAGCTAAAATCCACAATTCTAAAGGTATAGTAGAAAATATAACATAAGTAACGTCATCTAAGGCCAAAAAGAACTTTCAAACATCTTAGTTTGCTGCTAATTGGCTCAGCTGTAACTGCATATATTTAGTTGAAACATATAATTACTTTTACTTCAATTCTCATCGGTTTGATAGCTTCCTATGTTATTACATGTTTTGTAGGGGTAATGAATGTAACAGGCTGTTACTAGGTAACGCCCCCATCACCAGATGGCTAACATGCTGCAAAATAGTTAAATACTCGCAAGATAATAGGCTTTAAGAAAAACATAGTCTACAAAATTACCCCTGTGGGGGAGATAAACCATAGCTGGCCTGCGGCCTAACTAACTGAAATTTTACAGGCTGTCAGGTGCCACATTTTATTATTGTACTAATACCATATATCAATTAAACCTTCTTGGAAAATAAAATGTCTATTTTTTGAGGAATATGATGCCTTTAAGTAAGACTATGTAAAACAAGTGACCCCTGGGGAGGGGCCATTTTTTAACCCAGGGTTATAGTTTGAACAATCTTAGTTTCGGACAAGAAGAGATTTAAAGTTTTTCCATATATGTATCTATGTAAAACAAGTGACCCTCAGGACAGGGCCATTTTGACCCCATGGCTATAATTTGAACAATATTGGCAGAGGCTCATTAGATGAAATTACATACTAAATATCAAAGGCATTAGCCTTCTAGTTTCAGACAAGAATATATTGAATGTTTTCCCCTATATGGGTCTATGTAAAACAAGTGACCCCTGGGACTGGCCATTTTTGAACCCAGAGTTGTTATTTGAAAAATCTTGGTAGATGTCCACTAGATGAAGCTGCATCCCAAATACCAAAGGCCTGCATGTGCCTTCAAGTTTCACACAAGAAGATGGTCCAATGGAGAAGACATTTGAAGAATTTTCCCTATATGAATCTATATATAAAACAAGTGATCCCTGGGGCAGGACCATTTTTGACCTCAGGGCTGTAATTCGAACAACCTTGATAGGGGTCCACAAGATAAAGCTACATACCAAATATCAAAGGCCTGGACCTTCTAGTTTTCGACAAGAAAAGTTTTAAAGTTTTGCTCATAGGAGTCCATGTAAAACAAAATGGCCTTTCCGTAAAAAGGTCAAGGTCAACCCAAGGTCATCATATTTTCAAACTTTATTGGGCCCATGTCCCCAATGCTGTATACCAAGTCCCAGAATCATTGGCCCTTGGGTTCCAGAGAAGATTTTCAAAGGGTATTTTATCATATATGGGCTTGGCGGCCATCTTGGTCATGTGACATAAAAATTTTTGTTCCCCGTACCCATTGAGGTTCCATATGAAATTTGGCTTTAGCTGACCCAGTAGTTTCTGATGAGAAGACGTTTCAAGAGTGTGGACGACGACGGATGAACAACAGAGCCTGTCTATACTATAAGCTCAAGGCTCAGGTGAGCTTAACAAAACTAGGTAAGGCAGTTAGGATTTTTTTCTTCTTTATTCTTTATTATGTAGATTTATACCATAATTATTACATATGTATTTGGACTATGCACCATAATTAACATAAAAGTTTACCAAGTCTATTTTACTACCCTTTTTTTGTGTTTAAAAGTATTGATAGAATGGAGGAGCAGTTTGATCTGGGTCTACACTGTTTGCTTAGACCTACTTTAGCATAAATATTCCTGTAACACCATTAAAATATGAAAAGAACATAGAAAATGCTAGTTTTCACAAGGAAAATTAGGTTCAATTGCTTGGTGCTGTAAGGGTTTAAGGTTAATTGCCTAAAGCTTCCCATTGTTCCTTAACAGACATAAAATGGTTTTATTGATTCTTAGCAACCTTCGACTTGTACATTTATATATAATTAAATCTGTTATTAGCTGAAAACCACACACACATACACACACACAAAAACCACACACACACTAAAATTTTTAACATTTTATTCCATACTTTTTTTACCTAACTTTGTTTTTTATACTAAACCTGTCCTGTAAAAGTGTATATAGAGGATCTTACACTCGTGGTCATTTTATATGAAATTTATGAAACGAGCCATCGGCGAGTTTCATAAATTTCATATGAAATGACCACGAGTGTAAGATTCTGTTTATCATGTGACCTTTTTAAATTGGATTTCATTGCCTTTAAAGCTGACAATTGTTCAACTAAAAACGCATGGTTGACGTGGATGTCGTCATGACGTTACTTGTTCCCGCAGACGTGGATGTCGTCATGACGTTACTTGTTCCCGCAAAAGTGTTACGTAACGTGTGGTCATACGATTTTTATAACATGATGTTATCCACTGAATTATAGCGACATCATATGATAAATATAGTTAGGTAAACTGACCGCGCTCGACATTACCCCATTCGTAAAACCTCAACACAAACAAACTGTTTGTATATGCCATTTTCGAGACGCTTTGGCGAACTAAATATTCCGACATTTACTGTGTATATCAGTGTAGTCTGCTACCAAGTTCAGCTTACTGGTCATTTTGGCTGATTGCCACGGCACCTAAAACTTGCCATAAACTTAGGTATAATGGGCAAATGATGACATAACATCTCCAAAGTGATTAAATAAAAAACAACAACGGGTTCCGACCAAATAATTGGTAGTTTTGTAGTGTTCTTTTTTTTTTTTTTTTTTTTACACAAAATCTGTATATACCTGTAGGATACCTGTATGACATGATGGTTGTCAGGCTCAGATGTAAGGACAAAGTCCTTGTTGAGCCCTCCATCATGTGGTCTTTTGATACGTCTTCATGTAGGTCTCTCACATCATATAGTGTGGTGTGGCATCACGAAAACATGCCTATATAATTTTGACCCCCTTAAACCACACTTATATATAGTAAAACTGAAAACTGGGGTTAACAGGGTATACATTATTTGTCTTACTTCTGCTCAAAAATATAGATTGTGGTACTCGTTAGAACTGCCTCAGTGAGGCGGTTCTAACGAGTACCCACTACCTATGTTTTGAGCAGAAATATGAAAAATATCAGAAATTTTTTTATCTAAAAACTGTCAGTTTTTGGTGGTGAAATTTTCAATATATTTGAATAGGCGTGTTTTCGTAATGGTGACGGATTTATGTAAAATTTGGTACTGCAGATAATTATTATTTATTAAGCAAAATAGATATCTTATTTATTATATCAGATATCTTATATAGGATATAAGATATCTAATATAGGATATAAGATATCTGATATGCCAATTCAGATATCTTATATCCTATATAAGATATCTGATATAATATATGAGATATCTTATTTAATTCTGCATATAAGATATATAATTTACTATATAAGATATCTTATTTGTTAAATAAGATATCTTATTTTATTAATATAGATATCTCATATACTAAATAAGATATCTGATATACTAAATGAGATATCTTATTTGATTCAATAAATGAGATATCTTCTTTAGTAAATAAGATATCTTATATCCTATATGAGATATCTTATATAGCATATCAGATATCTTATATAGCATATTAGATATCTTATATGTCAGTTCAGATATCTAATATAGCATATTAGATATCTTAATTGACATATTAGATATCTATTTTATATAAGATATCTGATATAATATAGCAGATATCTTATATATTTTATAAGATATCTGATATATTAAATCAGATATCTGATTTATAGAATAAATAGTAAAACGGCTTGCTGGAATGCTGTTTTACTATTTATTGTTCATTATATCAGATATCTTATATAGGATATAAGATATCTAATATAGGATATATCTGAATAAGTATATCAGATATCTTATATCCTATATAAGATATCTTATATCCTATATAAGATATCTGATATATCATATTAGATATCTTATTTAATTCCACATATAAGATATCTTATTTACCATATAAGATATCTTATTTGTAAAATAAGATATCTAATATATTAATATAGATATCTGATATACTAAATAAGATATCTGATATACTAAATGAGATATCTTATTTAATTGAATAAATGAGATACTCTCATATGCCAATTAAGATATCTTATATAGCATATCAGATATCTGATATAGCATATAAGATATCTTAATTGACATATAATATATCTTATTTATATAAGATATCTGATATAATATATCAGATATCATATATATTATATAAGATATCTGATATATTAAATCAGATATCTGATTTATAGAATAAATAGTAAAACGGCTTGCCATAGATAATTACTAATCATTCTTAGTAGATTTTTTTTTTCTTTTTCAGTTAATTGATACTCATATGATAGCCTACGTTTCCTTGCCAGTGCTTATCCAACCTTGTGTCTCTGCATCCATATTTAACACACTGAGGGAAGCTATTCCATACATTTATCACTTATGAGAATCGGTTCAAAGTAAATAATCATGAGCATCTTGGTTTTTCTATAGCTTGAAAGAATGTCCTCTCTTATTGTAATAATTAAATGTGAAGAAATTTTCTAACAGGCAGTCATCAAGCCCTTAATTTATCTATCTGCCGTAGCACCTTAACCTCCGAAGAGGATTTCAGATGGGGTTCCGGTAAAACCAAGTGCTAAAGGGAATAAAAGGGGGGAAGAAAAGTAGGTGAAATGAGTTTGTACAGTGCGATCAAGAGTGTTAATATAGTTAAAAGATAAAAAGAGTTTCTGGTATCTAAGGTGTTGAATGGACTACCTGGCAGACAGCTGTACTAAACTGTGCCAGGGTAGGGAGGACAGGTATGTAGGCTGGAAGGGCATTCCAGTGGATGATAGTGCGGGGAAAGAATGTGAACTTGTAGTAGTATTTCAGAGTGGAGATCTGTCTGTATGCAAGAGAATGAGTTGTTGTAGAAGGACGGGTGTTCCGGACCAGGTAGTCAGCAGCAGGTATCGCAGCAAGGTCATATGTGACCTTATGTAGAAGGACCAGCCGTCTGTCAATGCGTCGTTGGTCAAGGTTGCGCCACTTGAGATCCTGAAGCATAGCAGAGACGCTAGATGTAGCTAAGGATTTTACCAGTAGCAAAAGATAACTACACATCCAGAGGCTTATGATTCTCAAAAACAACAAAAACAAAACTTTTTTTGCGGGGTTCAAAGCTCAGGAATATGCCGCATTAGGCCTATGGAGGCCCTCTAAGGGGGCTACCTGTTCCCTTGTTCCCCTGAAAAAAAAATTCGGCATTTTCCCTTGTTCCCCAAAATCAAAATCTTGATTTTCTATGTTCCTTGTTCTCCAAAATTGCCTTTGTTCCCCTGAAATAAAAGGCCTTATTCCCATGTTCCCCATAACCCCTGGGAGGGCCTCATTGTGCTGTCGTGGGCGTTCATCAGGGCATGTGCGTTTATTATAATTTTATGGTAGGTAACTGGCCGTGGGAATGTGCTAACGGTTAAATCGGAAGTCAACCGAAAAGCCATTACGAACCTGTTCTCGGCTTGTGACATATATCTATAGGTGCGAACGGATTCTACGCAGGGTACCATGAATACTGCAAACAGAAAGTAGATCACGTTTTGTTTTGAATCATTCTCAACCTGAACAAATTTTATACAGTCTATCTTCGTACACTCATTGTAAGCTGCTTGATCTAGGATTTGGTCAGTTTATCATTCCCTGGCGCTTTTCATTTATGAATGATATAAACAAGGCAAGATACGTTGTGATTTAGAAGTACATCTGTACCGGCGATGAACTAAAATGACCTCTTTTGTACCGCTGCATGTCATTATTGCAAAATAGAACGTTGACAGCAGTCACTCGTGTTTTACAAGGATTCTATTTCTATTATGGCACACAGTGTTTACATACTGCTTCTGACTGGATTAACTTTCAGTTATTTCTCATATGTATCTACTCAGCAGCTTTCATATGGACAAAGAATTACCAAATTGAACAAACTTATCCATTCAGTACAGAAGTCCCAAATAATAACCTCTGAGGGAAATAGTTACGGAGAAGAATTATTTGATTATGTGCGAGAAAACTGGCAAACAGCTTTATTGACAATAGCTGCAGCTGATCATCAGGAGTATACAATTGCCAGTGTGTCGACAACATGTATAAATCACCTCGAATTGATACCTCGTCATCTCGATCAGACATGGGCACAGCGTAGTAAGTACTGGCACTTTCAAATTAGCAAGAGCAAGCATTTCCAACAAGATTGATTCTGCAAGGGTGGGGATGGGGGGGAATACTCAGACCAGCCTGGCAGAGCCTGGGCATCTGCACAGGTTGATCAGTGTCTTCACTGTTCATCTAAAGATGCTTTGCATCCTTGGCTATATCTACATAGTACCTGCAAAGACTGATCAGATAGCACTGAGGCACAGGCTGATCTGGGTCTTTGCTCAGCACATGCAGTCTGGTAGATAATGTGCCCTACCCACTCAAATATTGATGCGTGGAAGTCAGGACCTCCAGTTTTAAAACATATATACCGTTATTTATATAGCAGATTTAGCATGAGTTCGTATTTTATTACCATGTTTAAATGGTTCTCTATAGAAACTATATGGCAAGCTGTTTTACTATTTATTATGCACAATAGATATCTTATATATTATATCAGATATCTTATATAGGATATGATACCTAATATAGGAAATAAGATATCTGGCATACTAATTCAGATATCTTATATCCTAATTAAAGATTGGCAAAGAAGTGTAAAAAAATGTGTTGTTAGAAGGACAGTAGTTATGACTAAACAGAATTAAGCAGCTTGCCATAAACCAAGCTAATAAAAATGGCTGCAGATTATGCAGAAATCAGTTGGGTAGGTATACATTGAAAGCAAATTCCACTTAATTGTTCAATTTTTCTGCAATGTTGCCAATATATGTTCAAGTCTTCTGCAATGTTCACAATATTGTCATGAAGCAATAATAATTAAAGAATTAAGCAGTTCTGATACCCCATCAAAATTTAATGGCAATGGCAGCCATTTTAAAAATTGAAACATATACCCTTCAAGGATCTGTATTGCAACTTAGCATTTGTATTCCTTTAATTATGTTTGTTTGTGTCTTTACAGTTTGTTCTGATCTGCCATCCAAGATGGTGGTATACAGGGGCTTATAATCTTGAAAGCTGCCCCATAAGGGCCTGAATTGCATTATTGTTATTACATAGATCTTCTTTGGCAGACTAGGCAGGTTTTCTCGAAAATTGCTATGGAAAGTACACTCCTTGGAATCTACATTGTAACTGTGTCTAAACAAAACAGAACTGACTCCCCAAGAAGCTGAGGCCATTCAAATGAGTTCCTACAACATATGCTTTTATAAAGAAAACTAGAAAAAGTATTACATAAGCATCACTTAAAACAGCCCTCATGAATTCATCATTCTGCTGATCAGCCGGCCTCGGTGGCTCGGTTGGATGCGCGTCTGAATGGCATCAGAAGATTGTTGGTTCAACCCAGGCTGGGTCGACAACATTCTTTGGTGGAGATTGACGATAAAATATTTTTTATGGTCATTCTCTCTCTTCTGCTTTTGTCAGTTGTCAGTTTCTGGCGAAAGAATGAGCACAATAGTGATTAACTGCTTAGAGGACTAAGCCTGCCTAGTAAAAGTGTGGTTAGGTAAACTGACCACACTCGATATGGCCCCATTGGGTTGACTGGGCCGTAAAACCTCAACACAAACAAGTATCTGCTGATCTTCCTTTTAAGTGTGCCCTTGTTGTGTGGATACTCAACTACAAGTTTCCCTGTAATTTTGAAAAACCTAAGCACACATTGCAGTAATTACAGTCGAACTCTAATGGCTCAAACATCTTTGGGACCATTGAAAACTGTTCGAGACATAGGGTGGTTCGAGCCAATGAGGGTTAATCATGGTGCCAGGTCATGAAGCAAATAATGAAATTATTTTGGATTTTCAACACAATATTTGTATGTTGAGTATACTCATTAGAATTGCCTCAATGAGGCAATTCTAATGAGTACACACAACATACAAGATCATGACAAAATAAGAAAATTTTCCTAAATATTTGTTTCCTTGAGCTATCAGAAGAAGTTCAAAAACAAGTTCAAATTAGCCATGGTAAACAAACCATCACTGTTCGAGCTATAGTGGTTTGACTGTAGGTTTAATATGGTAATTATAATATGCTTATTATATTACAGTGTTAGATTCTCTACCAAAGATACCATCAGGTTTCTTCAATGGGAACTTACTGTGGACTGGTTCCTATGATGAGTGTGTCAACGAAACAGCCATTGTTTACTTGGGACAGAACAATACCAATGCTACCTACCCCTTCAAGGCACAGTATTGTCGCGTTGGCATTCCTTTAGGCCCAGTAATGTCTCGTGGAGGTTTGGGAGTAAGTAAACTAAACTGCTGTACATGTACCATGATAAAGTGATTTAAAGCATAATTCCAGATATGTGCTAAAAAGTGTTGATATTTTTCTTATTTCTCCATGAATACATGTATGTTGTAGAGCTCATTAGAAGTGCCTCAGTGATGTGCTTCTAATGAGTACCCACAACATATGTTTTTGTGGAGAAATAAGTAAAATACTCATTACTAACCTGATGCCCTCTTAGCTGGAGGTTTTTTCATTTTGTAGAGTTCAAAAGATTTAAAAGATATCATGTATTTGACCTAAATGCCACACTGTGCGCTTAGGGTTTTCAAAATTACTGGAAAACATGCAGTAAAATGTCCACCTTATAAGGGCACACTTCAAAGAAAGATTAGCAGAGGACTTTTTAATGATGCTTATGCCAGATTATTTCCTGAGTTTCTTCATAAAAGCATATGTTGTGGGTACTCGTTTGAATTGCCTCAACTTGACTTGTTGAGGCAATTCAAACAAGTACTCATAACAAATGAATTTATAAAGAAGTAGATTAAAGTACATTGGCTGTAATCTAAAGACTACTAAATTGCTTGACTGTGCGCTTATAGGAGTATGTCCGGTAATTAGGTCAAATACGGTAGATAGTGTCTCATAGCAGTGCAGCCATTGGGGTGGTGAGAGTTTTAGCATAATGAAGGCCGTGGGCACTTGGCCAAATTGTCAACTTTCAGCACCATAGTCAAACACTCTAAATGCTTGGCTATATTGCCAAGCGATTCAAATAGGGTAAAATTAAAAAAAAAATACTGTATTCTACCTAATTACCCCATTGTGCAGTTAGGATTTTCAAAATAACTTGTAAAATATCCACCTTACATCAGCATTGGGCTTATTGATAGGATTGTTTATTGATGCTTATGTGATAATCACATTTTTCTGATTTTCTTTTAAAAGCATATGTTGTGGGCACTCATTTAAATTGCCTCAATAAGCCTTTAAAAACATATGTTGTTGGTTCTCATTTGAATTGCCTCAATTTATCAAGGCAATTCAAATGAGTGACAACAATTTATGCTATTATAGAGAAGCCAATAAAAATACTTGGCTGTAATCTGAAGACTATGAAATGCTCGACTATGTGCTTATAAGGATATGTGCGTAATAAGATCGAATATGGTACTTGTTTCCAATATCCCATTTACCTTTAAAATGTACCATGTTGTTTGTAGATGGTAAGTGAAAAATGGTGCAAGTTTTTGTTAATATTGCCTTGATATTTATGCCCCACCAAACAAGTTTGGCAGCTGGGTAAGTGGGTAGGGAGGCGCTATAAAGGAATCGCTTCATCTTGTCCCATCCTGTCACATCCAAAATCATCTTTTTTAAATCTGAACTTATAATTTTAATAAACATCATAATATATTTTGGAAGTATTGTGTATAATAAATTAACGTTCATGTCAGTATTTGCTCTGAATTTTAAACTTTAAAAACATGAAGTGCATGCAATTTTGGCTTAAAAGTTTATGTTCTCAAATTTTATTCTGTTTAAGAAAATGATGTAAGCTGTTTTGACCTGTTTTTCCTAAAAGTAAATTTTGCTGCATCTGATCTATGTCTACACTGTTTCCTCAGGCTGTCTGTCTCAAAACTGAGGGTAAATCCCTTTTCTCTTAGTATGACTCAGTTAACTTCTAAAACTCCAAGCAAAATTTGTAGCAGATGACATTCTATTTTTTTTCCTAGAAAATAAGTCTTGACATTTCATGTGAATCATCTGACAGATGATTCACATGAAATGTCAAGACTTATTTTCTAGGAAAAATAAAAAAACACATATTTAAAAATGCCATTAGCTAAGGTTGTGACTGGCGCTTTAAGGGTTTAGCAATACACCAGATGGTATTTAGTTCACTGTTAAAAATAAAATTTAACCTTTATGGCTCTCTGGGCTAATTCAGCAGATGACAAACTAATATTTTTCTTATTTTCCCAGAAAACCCAGAAAACCAGATTTGATATTTCATGCAAATTGCCTCCACTGGAGACAATTTGCATGAAATGTCAAAGCCTATTTTCTGGGAAACATAAGAGAAATATTATCAATTTGTTGTCTGCTGAATTTGCCCAGAGAATGATAAAGGTTAATGTACTCTTAGTTGTTTATATTATAAGATATTGGTCATATTCTGTCAATATACACCAGTCCCTTTTAATAAAACTATATACAACCAGGATCTGAGGCATAAAATTGTGTTAGCTAAACAACAACAAAATTTTATCTATACATATAATCTGGACAGCTATATTAATTATATGTTTTTTTTGTTTGTTTGAAAACAACATTTTTGCAGTCCATTTTTAAATTATGTTACAGTGTTATATGAATAAGTGTTCGAACCATGTTTGAAATCTTGCCATTATGAACCATGATACATTATGAACCATGATATAAAGAGATTTCCGTGTAAAGAGGACTGATGATCTCAGACTTCACCAATATTATCCAGGGGTTGCATGCTATGGGCATTCTCCCTATTCTGTTGAGTCAAGATGGCAGTGGTCAGTTTCTGGCAAAAGTATGCACACAAAGTACTGGTTAACGTCTTAGAGGACTAAGCCTGTCCTGGAAAAAACTGACAGGCTTCACATGACTTTGGTTGAAAATTACTAAATCAAACAAACTCACACTTCACCGAGAGCTATGGTTGTTTGGTCCCTGAGTACACAAATGATAGGAACATAGCTCATTAATGGCATTTTATTCCCAAATGATTTTTCTATCAGCTAATTGGTTTCCCGGCAGATTGTTGTCTCTGTAAAATTAATTAAAAAGGGTATTAACTGATGATCAAGAATTTCATGGAAATGAAAGCTCTCAATGAGATTCTGAAGACTCTACAAACTTATTGTGAAATAAATGTCTATCTTAGCATGATAAATTGATGTGGCCGAGCTGGGATTGGAACTCGCAAGTTTGAAGGGGACTGGGAGCAAATTCTTTGACCCAAGGGAAGCAAAGTCTTCCTTTTAGAGTAGACTCCATTTAAAAAAAGAGCTTAAACTAAATTTTGAAAGTGTTGCCTCCCTTAAGTGCTATTGTAACAGTGGCAGATGACTTTATTTTCTGAGAAAATAAGACGTAATGATTCATGTGAATTGTCTATATGGCAGATGATTTGTGTTAAATATATTTAAAAATGTTTTAGAATGTTGTCTGCTACTATTCTGAATTGGCTCAGAAGGTGACTGCATGGATACCAAAAGTAGATTTTCTGCTATTTTTGACAAGGGAGACAACTTTTGTGACTTCCTGTTTGCTATCTTGCCCACCAAGCCCTTTCAGAAAAGGAGTACTCTGAAAGGAAAGGAGCAAATTCTTTCCTTTCAGAGTAGACCCTTTTTCAGTAGGCAGCAAAAACTTATATTGAAAGATTTGTCTCCCTTTAAATGTTTCATTTTCCATTTAATGTTATCACAACAAAATTACATGACTGCACGTTTTCTGAAGAAAAAATAAGGCTTAACATTTCATGTCGATTATCTACAAACTGAAATACAGTCATCTCCCATTGTCTCAAACCTCAAGGAACCGAAGGTTTTGGTATGAGAGTAGTTTGAGATAAAGTTGAAATGGAAGTATTGTTATATCAAACTAAACCAAATTATGCAGTTATTATAGCCCCGCTTTGTAAAAGTTGGGCTATACTGGATTTGCTGTGTCCTTCCTTGATTCCGTGACTCCGTAATGCTGTGTCTCCCTGATTTCATCATTCTGTGATTCTTTGACTGCAAAGTTTGCTTAATAGCTTTTATATTTATGGTCCTACTTCAATGAAACTTGTACCACACTTGGTCTCTGAGGTAAGGAAGGTGTAATGGTAGAATGGTGGCCAAGGGCCCATCACTGTTGGAGTTATGTCCCTTGGTAGGTTTTCAAAATTTAAAATGCATTTTGCTTAATAACTTTTACGTTTGTGGTCCTACTTCAATGAAACTAATACCACACTTGGTCTCTGAAGTAAGGAAGGTGTATTGGCAAAATGGTGGCCAAGGGCCCATAACTCTTGGAGTTATGTTTCTTAGTAGGTTTTCTAAATTTGAAATGCATTTTGCCTAATAACTTTATTGTTTGTGGTCCTACATAAATGAAACTAATACTACACTTGGTATCTGAGGGAAGGAAGTTGTAATAGCAGAATGGTGGCAAAGGGCCTGTAACTTGGAGTTATATCCCTTGGTAGGTTTTCAAAATTTGAAATGCATTTTGCTTAATAACTTTAATGTTTGTGGTCATACTGCAATGAAACTAATACCACACTTGGTCTCTGAGGTAAGGAAGGTGTAGTGGAAAATGGTGGCCAAGAGCCCATAACTCTTACAGTTATGACTCTTCACAGATTTTCAAATTTTGCCATTCTTGAAAATTTTCGTAACAGATTTCTCAGGAACTGTGAAATCTGGAAAGCTGAAAGTTTGTATAAACATGGACAATGATTAGATGTATAGTGTATACTGGAATAAGGGCCAGTGCTCCATAACTCTTGGAGTTGTGTCCCTTGGTAGGTTTTCAGAAAATTAAAATGCATATTGCTCCTTAACTTTTATGTTTGTGGTCCTAATTTGATGAACCTTATATCACACTTGATCTCTAAGGTAAGTGACATGTAGCTGCAGAATGGTAGCCAAGGGCCCATAACTCTTGGAGATATGTCCCTTCATAGGTTTTCAAATTTTGCCATTCTTGAAAACTTTCGTAACAGATTTCTCAGGAACTATGAAAGCTAAAAAGCTGAAAGTTTGTATAAACATGGACAATGACTGGATGTTTTGTGTTTACCAGAATAAGGGCCAAGGGTCCATAACTCATAGAGTTATGTCCCCTTGTAGGTTTTCAATAACTTACATTTGTGGTCCTACTTCAGTGAAACTTATACCACACTTGGTCTCTAAGGTAAGAAAGGTGTAATGGCAGAATGGTGGCCAAAACCTATAACTTTTGGAGTTATGTCCCTTTATAGATTTTTCAAATTTTGCCATTCTTGAGAAAATTTTCATAACAGATTTCTAAGAAACTATGAAAGCTAGACAGCTGAAAGCTCTTATCAATATGGACAATGACAAGATGTATCCTGTATACCAGAATTGGGGCAAAGGGTCCATAACTCTTGGAGTTATATCCCTTGGTAGGTTTTCAAAAAATTAAAATGCATTTTGCTCAATAACGTTTATGTTTGTGGTCCTACTTTGATGGAACTTGTACCATATTTGGTCTTTGAAAAAGTGGTACATGCATGGACAGTGGGTTGATGTATCGTGTATTTAGGAATCAGGGCCAAGGGCCTATAACTCATGGATTAAAATCCCTTGATAGGTTTTAGGATGACATGTTACCATGCCTACAGTGGTGTTACTTGGTAAGGATGAATTCAGAGTATTTCAACACTATATGTAGTTCTCCTCCGATAGAGCTGCAGCGGGGATATAGTCAGATTCTCTGACAGCTCTAGTTTCATGCCTGTTTGTGGAATGGTCAAAATAACTGCCATTGGTTCGGTGGAGAGCTCGATGCCGGAGGCCTCGGGCAATAGTACATTGAGCTGTCCAGGGTACCGAGGGGAGTAGTTTTGACTATTCTTCCAAAACAGCCATGAAATAAAAGTTCTAATACCCAACTAATGCTAAAACATTATTGCACGCGATGTGGGTACGTCAACGTCATTCCTGTGAAAGTTGACGTCACCAGCTGTTGTATTGTCAAAACTATTGCCCAACTTTTGCATTGGGTCAAATGGATGACTTCATCAACACTGGTATAATCAAAATCATTGAATGGCTGGTGATGTCAGCATTGCATGAGTTTGTTGACATAGCTCTGGCGCGCGCCAGTTAAATAGACAAAACTATTTCATTGAGCTATATATAGTAGGTTGGGTAATAACCCCTAGTTCAACTGCAGCATTAGTTTGAGTTATACATGTTTGAGAATATTAGAGTCAGCTATATATTAACCCTTATCCTGCTGAATAATTTAATTAGCCACACCCATGTATGGCAAAGGTAGACGTTGTTGTGAACAGCAGCATAAGGGTTAAAATATTGCCTAGTGCAGTTTTGAATGGCTCTTACTTAACCTTTACTTCTCTCTAGACTAATTCAGCAGACAACAACTTAATAATGTTTTTCTTATTTTCCCCAGAGCATTTCATGCAAATTGTCTCCCTTGAAGACAATCTGCTTGAAGTGTCAAATCCTGTTTCCTCAGAAAAAAAAAAAAAAAGAAAATTACTTCAAAATGTTGTCTGCTGAAAATATTATCTGGAGTGCTAAGCATTAAACAATTTTAAAGGAAGGTAAAATACAATGTATTTTGTAGGAGCAGCCAATTATGCCTGGAGAGCTAGCAGTGGGGCTGTGTATACCGAATACTTGTTCCAAAGAAGATATCAGGAACTTAATGAATAAGGGTGAGTGTCTCCACAGTTACATTGTGTACCCAAAATATACTCAGAGGCAAAAGAAAGTACATATCAAGGGTTGAGCGCAAGACTGGCGTAAGTCAAATGGTTGTTTTTCCCCAAACCTAATCTCCTCACCATGAAGGCGTTAAGAAGATTACAACATTTCTTTCTGTAAACAATGAAAATTTAGGTGCCATTGCTCGTATGAGCAATGGCACCTAAATTTGCATTGTTTACAAAGGGGTCCAAGTTGCCCCTAAACAAGGGTTTCAAAAATATGTTTGAGTTACCATAGTCTTGCGCTCAACCCTCGATATATACATCTTTAGCAAAAGCTGATCAATTGAGACTAGCATGTTGCATTAGTTGATCCATAAACTGCTTAGAGTTGCCAACCTGAAACATTACAAAGGCATGACTTCTAGCTATCACTACTAATCGAAATTAGTATACTGTTTTGACGTAAATGACCCTTAAGGGTTGACATGTCATTAAACCTGAACTCATCATTGAGAGTCCTGCCATCATGTAAATGAAACATAAACATTTTGTTTTGTTTAGAAAAACAACCAAGAATTCTTATCATGATTAACAGCAAAATATGATTGTCCAAAATGGTGCATGTAACCAAAGTTCAAAATGGACAGTTATGTACAGCGTTGCAAGTCAAGCTGTTGTTCACGACAACCCCTACCCTCATTTAGCGATTTTCACACTGCATCTTGCTGAATAATTTAATTAGCCACACCCATTTCTGACTCAGCCTATCAGATTACATCGTATAATGTTTTCATTCAGATTCACAAACTGAATGACAAATAGTGTAGATCCTGATCAGATGGCTTCTTCAGAAGCCATCTGATCTGGATCTACCCTGTTTGCAAAGGTAGGGGTTGTCGTGAACAGCAGGATAAGGGTTAATACTTTGCATGCTGGGTGACAACATTTTGAAATATTTGTATTTAGGATTCGACTTTTCATGCAACTTATCTTCTTAAGAGACAATATACTTTCAGTGTCTGATCCTGTTTTTCAGGAAAAATAAGAAAAATATCATCAGTTTGTCATCTGCTAAATTTGCCCATAGCATAGTAAGTGTTAATTTCAGATCTATGCAGTGAAAAATAAGAAAAATACTGGCCTTCGAAAAGCGTATACTTTCTTTTGCCTCCACTTATAGTTAGATAAATATTATGCGAAACAAACAGTGTAGGTCCAGATTAAACAGCAAATGATACAGGTCTGCATGGATTACCATTCTGATTGCTTATTGACACATACTGTAATGATGTAACAGACTTACTGTATTTTCTTTAATCCATAATGTACCAAGCAAATTTGCTGCACTCACTCAGAATACATTCTCAATTTTTATACCCCGCCACACGATAGTGGCGGGGTATTACAGTTTCACCTTGGACGTCCGTGCGTCTGTTCATCCGCCCGTCAGTCGTCCATCCCTCCTTCCGTATTTCGTTTCCGGATGATAACTTGAGTAAAAATTAATGGATTTTCACCAAATTCGGTATGTGCATTGATTTTGAAGAGATCTGGTTTGGGATTGCTGATGGGCAAATTTTGTCAAATTTTGACAGAGTTATCTGCCCAAGACACACCCAATTTTCGTTTCCAGATGATAACTTGAGTAAACTCCAATGGATTTTTACCAAACTTGGTATGTACATTGGTATTGTGGAAATCTGGTTTGGGATTGCCAAGGGTAAATATCGTCAAATTTTGACGGAGTTATCAGCTCGGGACATGTCCATATTTTCGTTTCCAGACGTTAACTTGAGTAATTGTCAAGGGATTTTAACCAAACTTGGTACATGCATTGATATGAAGTAGATCTGGTTTGGGATTGCTAATGGGCAAATTTTTGTTAATGTTTGACAGAATTATCCACCCACAACAGGATTGGCAGAGTATTATAGTTTAATGTTTTTATTTTCGTTTGACCTCTTTAGCAAACAGGAGCAACATATGGATCACTCTCCAGAGTTGTTGTTTGCATTGTCGTCATTGTTGGTATCAATTCCTCATTTAGAATCCCACTGGAGGTGGAATTCAGCTCATGACTGTACGGCTTTTCATTGCACAGAGCCTTTCATCAACATTCTTCCATTGTCACCATATGACTTGAATAATGTTGAAAGGGGCATAAAACACCAACTTGTCATTGTCATTTGTCAGCGTCAACAATGTTAAGTCTGTGCGTTCACCTCCATTTCTCAAACAACAAGGCTTCTAGGCTAATGAAATTGCATACATACATCTGTCATGATACACCCTGCCCACTGCCATCAACCATTACTGACCTTGACCTACTTTTAACACATGGCTGAACAGGGTTTAGTCTTGCATTTAGCCCATTTTCTTGAACACCACCAGTACTCACAACCATTTGACGAATTTCTTGTTTATATTTTTGCATAGAAAGAGGACATTTTAGAAAATAAGACTGACATTTAGCAGATGATTCACATGAAATATCAAGTCTTATTTACTCTGAAAAATGCAAAAAAATTAGATTATCATCAGCTGCAGTTGTGATTGATGCTTTAATGGTTAAGTATGTAGGTCATGGACAAAGTCACAAAAAGTCACGAAGTCATTGAAGTCACAAAAAGTCACGAAGTCATTGAAGTCACAGTCACAAAAAGCCACAAAGTCATTGAAGTCACAAAGTCACAAAAAGCCACAAAGTCATTGAAGTCACAAAGTCACAATAGGTCACAAAGTCATTGAAGTCACAAAAAGTCACAAAGTCATTGAAGTCACAGTCACAAAAAGCCACAAAGTCATTGAAGTCACAAAGTCACAAAAACCACAAAGTCATTGAAGTCACAAAGTCACAAAAACCACAAAGTCATTGAAGTCACAAAGTCACAAAAAGCCACAAAGTCATTGAAGTCACAAAGTCACAAAAACCACAAAAGCATGGGGAATTTGCAGTGGCATGCCATTGATATACTTATTATTCATATTTTCATAGAAGTTGCATAGCTTTTGATGAGGCACTTTTGTCAACCAAAAAAAATATCTATATTTTGTTTTTTCGACAAAAACATATGTTGTGGGTACTCATCAGAAGCGCCTCTTGACAAGGCGCTTCTGATGAGTACCCACAACATATGTTTTCGTCGAGAAATTAGAAAGCTATTTACCTGATACCCACTCTTATCTAGACCTATGGAACTGTAGCAAGAAGAAACTTCACGATAGGTTCCTTGCTTTAATTACTCCAGTATCACCATTTTTTCTCTGACCATGACAATATTTCACAGTTGACTAGTTTCCTCAGCTTCAGGTTAAGCATATCATGTGTTATTTTGAAATTTTTGGTGTGGGTGAGGCGAGCAAATTAAATACTTAGCATGTCCCTAAAACCTGCTGACTGACTAGCATGCAACCCTGACCAAACAATTTTGTTGTATTGGCTCGAGATCTGTGCTGTTTGCTCGGGCATGTCTGTTCAAGTAAATGGGGGGCATTAATGATACTGGCATTGGGATTAGTATAACTGTTGAGTTCCGAAAGTTTGTCTCCTACATCTCTTCTCATTCATGACTACCATGAGCTTCTTGTTATATTAGATATCTTGTCAATATGATAGAAATTGAAGGTTGAATTCATTTTAGTGAACAGTCTGTTTAGTAGATATCTTCTGCTAGGAATTTACTGGCTCCCATATGTCTGTCATATAATGTTTTAAACTTCAACACTGTTTTGGAGTTCACCATATCATAGTTATTACATTCAATTTGTTTAAAGTTCTTATACAAAATGAATTAATTCCAAAAAGTTTTCAAAGCTCTTGGTTTCATTAACTTTATATATTATTCAAGTACCTTTGATATGTTATTTTGATGATATCACTGTGTGGTATATGTACTGAATGTCACGCATACCATCTGCATATGGCCTGAGATGGAAATGAAGTATTTCCAAATAAAGTCTTGCTCTGTTCAGTTTGATTTTACTAGAGCCAAAACCTCTATCAAGCCAAAACCTGTAACTTTGCACAAGGATGAATGTCTATGAGTACTGTATTCACCCTGAGTGTTTGGAGGAGAAGGCCTGAGCAAACAGTGTAGACTCAGATCAGACATCACAGAACATGTCATCCAGTAAGGCCCTGCACTGTTTTGCAATTTTAAGTTACATAACAGTGCAGGGCCTGACTGGATGCCATGTTCTGTGACATCTGATCTATCCAGCAGTTTTTAGACATTTGACCAGATAGCAAATGGACTTGGTCAAAATTTAACCCTTGTCCTGCTGAACCTGGATATATCCTACCTTCGCAGTAGTAGATCCAGATCAGTTGGCTTCTTCAGAAGCCAACTGATCTCGATCTGCGCTGTTTGCCATTAAGTATGTGAATTTATAGCAATAATTTGGAACAAGTAATCTGACTGGCTGAAAATCAGAAGTGGGCGTGGCATATTAATTTATTCAGCAGGACAAGGGTTAATATAAGCATGGTAAGGGATTAAATTGTTCGAATATATAGGGTAAGAAGGACAGTAGAGGATCATCATGGGCTGCTTGACTGATGCTTATTGGGAGCAATCGGGCGACTGTCAAAATTCATCTACTTCCCTTCTTAAAATGGGCTCTATTTTAACCTTAGTCCTGCTGAACCTGGATATGTCCTGCCTTTGCAGACAGTGTAGATCCAGATCAGTTGGCTTCTGAAGAAGTCAGCTGATCTGTACCTGCACTGTTTGCCATTATTTATGTGAATTTATATCAATTGTCTGGATCAAGTAATCTGATTGGCTGAAAATTGGAAATGGGTGTGGCATCTTAATTTATTCAGCATGACAAGGGTTAATTAAAAGAAAAAGAATTGCTTCCCATGGGAGCAAATTCTGTCCTTTCATAGTAGGTCCCTTGACAAAAGTTGTCCCCCTTGCCTAAAATGATTGACAGTCTACTAATCTAGTTCCTTTTAGTTCTGTGTAAGAAGTAGATCCTGGAGTTGTCTTTTAAGGACTGACTATTTCATTTTTATGAGGGTGGGGGTTAGGGAGGGGGTTGGAATGGAGGGAAGATGTTTTCAGACTTTGAAATCTTTTTCTTCTGAGATAAGAGCCTATCTTTTTAATAGCATTTAAACAAAGTGTACCTTGGTCCTGGCAAAATATCAAAAAATCTTCCCATCCCCTTAAATTTGTACTGCAGCATCATAACCATCATCTTATTTATATATTTTCTGGTTCAGTGACTTTGATACAGAGATTATTCTTATTCTCACAATGTCCAGATTTGCTGTAGGATTCAGACTTTGCACTTAGTGTGACTTGTGTTTAGACATTGGGTCACAATTCTATCTCATGTCCTAGAATGAATATGGTTCATATCTGCAGTTTATCATAATCATATGAGACATAGATAACTTTAACACTCTATATTTGGGAGAAATTTCAGCAGACCATTGATTTTTTTTTTTTTTTTTTTATTTTTACCCAGGAAACAAATTTTGACATTTCATGCAAATTGTCTCCCGAGGAGACAGTTTGCATGACATGTCAAAGCCTATTTTCTGTGAAAAAAAACAACAAAAAAAAAAACTAAGAATTTGTTGTCTGCTGAATGAGCCAGAAAGTGGTAAAGGATATTTTAAAAACTGAGTCACAAAATGGTTATAAATTTAGCATAAGTAATGTTGGTAGCTTAATAAAAGTATGTCATTAAATATCTTTTATAGACAGTAAATAGAAACATTTCAATGTCACCGAGGCATAAATCACCCTAAGAATAGATAGCTGTGAATTTAACCTTTACCACTCTCTGGGCTAATTCAGCAGACAACAGATTGGTGATAGTTTCTTATTTTTCTCAGAAAATGTTCTGACATTTCATGCAAATTGTCTCTTGATTTTTTCCAGAAAACAAGTTTGACATTTCATGCAAATTGTCTCCTCAGGAGACAGTTTGCATGAAATGTCAGAACTTGTTTTCTGGGAAAAAATAAGAAAAATACTTTATAGTATGGTCTTCTGAAACTTTTGCCCAGAATGCTAAGCATTTAAAAATATGATGAGGTCTTTGTTGTTTCATGTAAATATTCTTGAAGAGCCAAAAAACTGTGGTGACCTGACCATACTGTGGAATTTGTAGGCTGGTCTAGGTCTTTTGATTTTTGCACATGAGTACGCGTGATTTTTCTGCAATTTGGCTTATTTACGTCATGTCGGAGTCAACGATGGTATGAGTGATAAGTGATATTTATACACATGACATCTTAACTGAGCTTGTCAAACACTTGATCCTTGATACAAGGCCCTATGTAAATCATAGCAATATCTAAATAAGAAAAAAGGAAACTAGATTGTGAGGTTGATGGCATGCCATCACAAATCCTCATGCTTCATCATTTCAAACTCTAGTTACAGTTCGGGTGACAATAATGTTGCTCTTGCACACCCTTGCCACACTGGGAAGTCATGGAGCAAGTTTGGTTAAATTCTGTATAGTGGTTTAGGAGAAGATAGATTGACAGATGGATGGACAGACGGCGGGATGGAGCCATTCACAATCTCCCCATTGCTTTTTTTTTTCTTCAAAAAACATAGATATTGATCATTGAATGTATCTTGAATATGTTCAAGTATGTTCTTGGTTGGTTTTTGTTGTTGTTTTATATGAATAATTATTATTAGTTCTCACCTGTATTTTTAATTTCAAGATTCTAAAGTAACATTCTAAAATTAGGCCGTCCATCGTCTTTGAGCTACCCAAGTACAATGGATAGTATGACCATGTAAATTTTTTAACCCTTGTCCTGCTGAATAAATTAAGATGCCACATCCTTTTCAAATTTTCAGCCAATCAGATTACTTGATCCAGATTGTTGATATAAATTCACATTCTGATTGGCAAACAGTGCAGATCCAGATCAGTTGGCTTCTTCAGAAGCTAACTGATCTGGATCTACACTGTTTGCAGGCAGGGTATATCCGGGCTCAGCAGGACAAGGGTTAATAAGTAGATATCTAGTATGTTTGAATGTATGTCCCTTTAATATTCTTACATATAATGAGAAAAAAAAAAAGCTGTGATAAAGCCGTGATGGTGAAATGTTGATGTTAACACATGATAAAGATTATTTTGTGTTGGTGTTGATTTACTATACAAAATTTTACATATAATGATATAAATAGGTACTAGTATATTGTCTAACTATTGCCTAATATTTTTGTGTGGGGCAGTGGGGAGGGGTAGTATGCATAGCTCAAGATAAGAGGGTTATCCACATAGAATTTTTTCTTATTTTCCATGTAAACATATGTTGTGGGGACTCGTTAAAAGCGCCTCAACAAGGTGCTTCTTTAGAAGCACCTCAACAAGGTGTTTCTAATGAGTCCCCCAACATATTATGTTTTTATGGAGAAATAAGAAAAATATCAGAACTTTTTGGTTGAAAAACAGGCCTTATCTGGAGCTAGGGTTGTACTGACGATCTTAGGGTTTGGAGAGGATGAACAAGATAATAAAGAAATATTGAAATTGTAAATTAATCATTTGATGGTACTTAACCCAATAGACATCTTGACATGCAGGAGTGAATAACAGCTGAATTACCTGTATGTGGATGTGCATCATGAATTAATAGTCTGACCAATTATTATTTAATGTGACACCTGAATGATTTTGGCAAAGGGAGAAAACTTTTGCTGACAGGAGGTTGCCCCATTTATGTTTGCCCCTCTGCTGAACCTTCTTTAGAGTGTGCCGTTATTAGGTGCATTCTTTGCTACAAGTTTTTCCAGTAATTTTGAAAAACCTTAGAATACAAGTGCAGTAATTAGGTTAAATATAGTTAGGGTGAACATGGTATAATGATTGCTTTGTGACTAGTATCTGAAGAGACTTGAGTAGATTGCATTTGAAAAATGTTAAAAAAAAGGTAAATAATCAGCAAATATAAATAAACTTTTACCTTTAGCACTCCAAGGGCATATTATAATAAATTGGTGGTATTTTTTTTTTTTTTTTTCATTTTTTTTTCTCAGAAAATAGTGGTTTGGAGAAACTTTATGCAATTGCATGCAACATTAGGATCATTGGCAGGGATAATATTAATACAGTGCACCATCTTGCAGATTGCAATGTTAACTGAAGGAGGGCCTCTCAGCAGGGAGAAACATCTCCTGTAAAATAGTTAACAACCCCACTGGTTAAAATTATACTCCCTCAAAACTGGCCCACTGTGGGTAATGGTTGAATAAGACCAATTGCAGCCCATGTAGAAAAAAAATATAAGAAATGTGAAATAAAATCTATAATGGTTATCACTGGAAACAAAGAACACACACATACAAGAATGAAAATCAGAGTCTCTGTTTAACCCTTAAAACGCCTAGAAAACCTGCATCTGAAAATGTCGTCTGTTTATGTCGTCTGCTGAATTTCGTGCAAACTTTTTCAAACCTATTTTTGAATACAGGCAAACAGTGTGGACCCTGATCAGACTCTGATCTGGGTCCACACTGTTTGCAGAAGTGACTTTTAAATTCACAAGCAGATGACAAAGCAGACGACAATTGTTGTGATTGGCGGTTTAAGGGTCGACTAAGTCTGCATATGGCATCATAGTAGTTTGCAGCGCTGCTTATGCTCCCTTACACCAGCTTGACCCTTGTCCTGCTGAACCCGGAAAGGTCCTGCTTTTGAAAACAGTATAGATCCAGATCAGTTGGCTTCTGAAGTGGTTTCTGCAGAATGCTAACAGGGAAAATGGATTAGTTCAAATGTTAAGACAAGTATATAGTTAAGGTGTCACAGTATTTGAGGAAAATGTCACTCTGTTTCTGGCTGCCCACAATGCTTCATTATATGGGCTGCATTGTGGAGTCTAATCAGGGCATTTGCTGTCTACAAACAGAATCATTGGATACTAAAGGAGATTCAATGGAGAGCAAATGCCCGGATGGGACTTTGCATATGTGCAGGATGATGTGAATCTCCACATTTTGCTCATTGCTAATTAAAAGACACTTTTTTGCTTGACACAGCCCATATGAATTGCATCAAAGAAGAAGAAGTGTCTTAGACCAGAGATACAGATTATTCTGTACCTTTGTTGGCCATTGATACATTCTGCAAATTCCAGTGAGCAGTAACTTCAGAAAAAATACCTTCTGACATGACATTGTGCATCAAACAAAGACTCAGATTAGGCCTGTTCTGTTTCTGATTACATCCCATATTTGCCATAGGGTCGTTAGGTCGGCAACTTTTTTTTTTCTGTCTCTCTCTTTTTTTTTTCCAAGTCAAATTACGGTTGGTGAATCGTAATGTTTCTTTAATGGATTCTTAAAATATTTTGACTTCTCTAACCGAACATTTGACTGTTTTTGAATACCGATGATAAAGGGGCGCTGTGTTAAAGAACTTTTATTTTATTTTAGGCTGAGATGTGGCTGCACTCTTCGAAATAATCCGCACCAATGAGCTCGGTTTGCTTGTAAGGGTGCAGCCATATTGGAAATAAATAAACGAACGATGAAGACCGACAATATCTGCGAATTGGTACAGATTAATTATGTAACAAACGTATATAAATACCAGGATTGTCCGGGGTTGGTTGCGGATTTTTTTTTTCTTTCTTCATGTGCTAAAAAAAATTACAGTTGGCGCATTTATTTGACAGTCGGTTGGGAATCGTAAACGTAACATTTTTTTTAGACCTTAGCCTGTGCACCCCCAAAGTCTGGTCACAGTCGTCAATGTCCAAATGATGAAACTCCGCATCCTTGGCTACCTAGAATATGCCAATTGAAGATTCTGATCAGACTATGAATGTGCAGGCTTAGCTTAATCTTTACTGGGGGCACATGTACAAAAGTACACTTTCTGACGTTGCAGCTCTGTTGATTTAAAGCAGACAGCAAAGGCCCAGATTAGATTGTGCTGCTTCAGCAGACAACATTTTGAAATATTTTTCTAATTTATCCTGGAAAATAGGATTTGACACTTCATGCAAATTGTCTCCTAAAGAGACAATTTGCATGAAGTGTCAGATCCTATTTTCTGGGAAAAATGGAAATCTGAAAAAAATATCATCAGTTTGTCGTCTGTTGAAATTGCCAATAGCATGGAAATTGTTAACTTTGTTTCAGGATTGTCATATATTCCACCAATTTACAAGAACTTCACACTTCAAGTTAGAGGGGTTGTCTGTCAAAAAGATGAGTTGGAATATGATGCTAAAGCCATTGGAGTGACGTGAGTAGTTAATACACATTGTTTTATGCAACCTAAGTATTGTGCAGGAGAGTAAATAGGAATCACAAAAGTTGTCTCCCTTGTGAAAATGGCAGAACCTCTACTAAGTGTATTCAGCTCCCTTCACCTTTAAAACACTTGTCACAACAGCGAGCAGTATATCGTATTTTTCTTTCTTTCTTCTTTTTTTTTTCACAGGAACTTCTCTGTGTTAGTAAGTGTCCAATATTCAAATACTTTGTGCACATATTTGTCTACAGATCATCTAAAACAGAACCAAAAATCATAGCTCCAGATAAAAGGGGGTACTCACATAATATTTTTTTTATTTCTCCATGAAACACACGCATTGTAGTTAATTGCTTCTGATGAGTACCCACAACATATGTTTTCATGGGATAATAAAAAAATATCAGTATGTTTAGTTTGAAAAAAGTGCCTTAACCAGAGATATGTAAAATCATTCAGATTCGTGGTATAAGAGATACATTTGTGTTGCCAACCACATCTTCCACTCGAACAGTACATTATTTATTCCTATACAGGGGCACTCTGTGTTCCTCAGAATTTCCTTTAATATCATATTAGCAACAATATATAGAGATTTCTTCTCAGTTAATTATTTTTTTTCTTTTTGTAATTCACAGTGTGATGGTATGATATCAGTAACTGGTCACATGTACATGTATTATGTTAATGCATTGCTCCAGAGAAGGCAGTAATTTAAATTAATTTTAATTATTTTTCCTCCAAAACATTGCCAAGGTAGTTCCAGTGAGTTCCACAAAATGCTTTAGTGCAGGAATAACAAAGCAATCTTATTGTTACTATGCAGAGTTATGTTAACAGTTTTGATCACTCCCATCTATGCGGAGTTATGTTGTGTTAACCCTTTTCATGCTGAATAAATCTGCCACATCCAGTTCTTATTTTCAGCCAATCAGAACACTTGATCCAGGTTGTTGTTACAAATTCACATTGTTAATGAAAAACAGTGCAGATCCAGATCTGTACTGATCTGGATCTGTACTGATCTGGATCTACATTGTTTGAAAAGGCAGGGCATATCCGTGTTCAGCAGGACCAGGGTTATTAATGTATATGTAATTTTTCAGAGTGCTCTTTAGTATTCTTCTGGCACTCATGGTCCTGGGTACCAGCTATGATGTGTTTGTGGTACACAAGCTGCACTTGGACCCAGTAGAATCTCTGGACGGGAAATCAGGTGGTATCTTGAGAGATGATGGAGCAGAGAACGAAAACAGTAATATCAAGTACCGTATTAGGTCTGATGAGCAGACCCCATTGTTAGCTGGTGCCACTATAAAGAATGTTCAGGAACCACATGAAATTGGTATTGGTAATGTGTCATATAGCTAGTCTTGTTGCTTGGCTTCTTTTCTTTCTTTGCTTGCTTCTAGAATTATTATTTTATTGTAATCATAGCTCTAGATAATCATAGCTGTAGGCTGTGAGAACAAATTCTTAAAAAAAATGGGTTGAAAGTTAGCATATATATCTTATCCCCTTAATGCAGATGTTCTTTTTAAGCATTTTCAAGACTATATCAATCATATAAAGGGTAGCTTTAGACTTTTTGTAGAGTGCTTACATCACGAAAACATACCTATATAATATTGACCCCCTTAAACCCCACTTTTATATAGTAAAACTGGGGTTTACAGGGGTATACATTATTTTCCTTATTTCTGCTCAAAAACATATATTGTGGGTACTCGTTAGAACTGCCTTGGCGAGGCGGTTCTAATGAGTGCCCACAATCTATGTTTTGAGCAGAAATATGAAAAATTTCAGAATTTTTTGTCTGAAAACTTTCATTTTTTGATGGTGAAATTTTCAATATATTTGAATAGGCGTGTTTTCGTAATGTTTTTGCGGTTTTGCAAGTGCAGTGTGGTAATTAGATGGGCTACAGTAGGTTAAACTGGATATACTCTACTTTGCCCTTATCTAGAATTATGACTGTTTGCTTTTTATATATAGAGAATAATCAACAGTGTTTGATTGATATGAAAAATCTGACACAAAGGAGCATGGTAATTTGGTAAAAAATGAATTCCAAAGGAATAAGCTTTTTACCAAATTATCCATGCTCCTGAGTGACAGATTTTTTATATCAAGCAAACACTGTTCATTATTCTATTTATTATATACCTTTTGCTAATACTGTCTTCTTGAAAGTGCAAAAAAAGTGTTTCAATTTGAGCGGAAGCACAATAAACAACGTCAGTAAATGGCGTTATTCAGTCTATTCATTAGAACGTTGACGTCACTTCATGATGTAATGTCAACAGTGTGACGACATAATGGGAACATGTTTCATTTTGGTCGGGCTTATGTCTCTTTGGGCAGCTGAGGAGGTCAAGATGAAATGCAATAACATGGGAAGTAGTCTGTAAAAACAGTTCTGACACTATGAAATAATTCACTAATTACTGATATGATATTATCACACTGTGAATTATAGAAAATAACTGAGAAAACCCTATTCTTCACTGCTAGGTATATAATAAATATATTTATTATCTAAAGCACTCAGTGGTAAGAAACACCTTATCCTATTTGTGAATTTTGATAACTGTGCATCGGGACCTTAGCTGTTTGACTATTTATTGTATATAATAATAGTTATCAGTTTGATAAATAATTAGTATAATGGGTACGTTTGGTAGATTTATTGCATTGGAGACAATTTTTCTGAATTTATGTTGGCTCTCCTGCACACCAAGCCCCTTTTGAAGAGGGATGTATGCAAAAAAAAAAGAATTTGTTCCCAAGGGGTAGATCTCTTTATGCAAATAGAAGTGTATATAGTATGCAAACACAAGCTAATGCATTTGCAATTGATAATTGTTGTATACATGCACAAGCATATAACTTATGCAAACAAATGTTTATGTTGTATGCAAAAACAAACTTATGCCATGTACACTCGATGTAGTATGGGTTCTACTATAAAAATTTGGCTAACTCTACAATGGAAAAGATATACAATTTATTTTGATATAGGACCACAGTATGGACATGCCTGTATATAATAAACTGTATAGCAGATATGCATACATTGCATTTTGAGAAAACTGGCATGTTTCTATGGAGGCCCAGTTGATACTTGACAAATTCCAAGTGTACAAAATTTTGTGTATTCAAATTAATGTTATAGAAAAGCAAGAAAAAAAATGTTCAAAACAGAAACTAGAATGTTTATTTTCTCATTTGCATATGTAACTATGAAGCCAAAAGTGACACTGAGGCTGTTTTCTGCATTCAAGGGAGAATACCTTGGTTTACAGCCTGAAACCAGTTTTAGAAGTTTTGTGATAATGTTTTTGTTACAATCTTTTGTTTTTCTTAATGAGTCTTTTGTTTTTTAGGGAATAGCTAAAATAAGGTAGCGGTATTAGGATAACTTCAATAATGGATAAATCAAATTAATACTAAATCAATAACAGCTGAAGTCCTGATAATATTTCTGCATTTTTATTTTGTACTTTCTTTTTATCGCACCTGCTTGTAGCAGGGACGATATAGGCGTCCGATTTTCCGTCCGTCCGTCCGTCAGTCCGTCCGTCTGTCCGTCCGTCCGTCCGTCTGTCAACATTTATGTCGACGTTCGACATTTATGTCAAAGTTAGTATTCTTATCAACTACAAGACTAAACAACCATCAAACCTTGCATGAAACATCTCCCTGACCTCCTGACTTTGCAACATAGGCGTCCGCTTTTCCGTATGTCTGTCCATTCGTCCGTCTGTCTGTCAACATTTATGTCGAAGTTCAACATTTATGTCAAAGTTAGTATTTTTATCGCACCTGCTTGTAGCAGGGTGCGATATAGGCGTCCGATTTTCCGTCCGTCCGTCCGTCCGTCCGTCTGTCAACATTTATGTCGACGTTCGACATTTATGTCAAAGTTAGTATTCTAATCAACTACAAGACTAAACAACCATCAAACCTTGCATGAAACATCTCCCTGACCTCCTGACTTTGCGACATAGGCGTCCGCTTTTCCGTATGTCTGTCCATTCGTCCGTCCGTCTGTCAACATTTATGTCGAAGTTCGACATTTATGTCAAAGTTAGTATTTTAATCAACTACAAGACTAAACAACCATCAAACCTTGCATGAAACATCTCCCTGACCTCCTGACTTTGCGACATAGGTGCCCACTTTTCCATTCGTCTGTCTGTTCGTCTGTCTGTCTGTCCATCTCTTAACAGTTCTGTTATGTCGAAGTTTGACATTTATGTCAAAGTTAGTATTCTAATCAACTACAAGACTAAACATCCATCAAACCTTGTATGAAATATCTCGCTGACCTCCTGACTTTGTGACATAGGTGCCCGCTTTTCCATTCGTCCATCCGTTCGTCCGTCCGTCCGTCTCTTAACAGTTCTGTTATGTCGAAGTTCGACATTTACGTCAAAGTTAGTATTCTAATCAACTACAATTCTACAACAACCATCATACCTTGCATGACACATCTCCCTGACCTACTGACTTGGCAGATATGTTGACCCAGTGACCTTGACCTATATTTTGCGCTCCATTGACTTTGACACAATTTACGTTGACGTTCCAGATCTTCTCAACTATAAGGTGTACAACTACCAAACCTTGCATAGTGCTTCTCCTAGAGGTACAGACTTGGCAGGTACCTTGACCTGGTGACCTTGACCTATATTTTGCACTCCAGTGACTTTGACATATTTTGCGTGGACGTTCGATATCTCCTCAACTATAAGGCCTACAACCATCAAACCTTGCAAAGTGTTTCTCCTCAATGTACTGATTTAGCAGATACCTTGACCTGGTGACCTTGACCTATATTTTGGCTGCAGTGACTTTGACATAATTTACGTCAACGTTCCAGATCTCCTCAAGTGTAAGACCTCTAGCCACCAAACCTTGCATAGTGCTTCTCCTATATGTACTGACTTGGCAGGTATCTTGACCTGGTGACCTTGACCTATATTTTGCGCTCCAGTGCCTTTTTACACATTTTACGTCAACGTTCAATATCTCCTCAACTATAAGGCCTACAACCATCAAACCTTGCATAGTGCTTCTCCTCAATGTACGGACTGCAGGTACCTTGACTGGGTGACCTTGACCTATATTTCACGCTCCATTGACTTTTACACCTTTTACGTCACCCTTCCATATGTACTCAACTATAAGGCCTTCAACCACCAAACCTTATATAGCACTTCTTCTCGATGTACTGACTCGACAGGTACCTTGACCTGGTGACCTTGACCTATATTGTGCACTCCAGTGACTTTGACACATTTTATATTGATGTTCGGTATCTCCTCAAATATAAGACCTACAGCCACTAAACCTTGCATAGTACTTCACCTCATTGCACTGGCTTGGCAGGTACCTTGACCCAGTGACCTTGACCTATATTTGACACATTTTATGTTGATGTTTGATAACTCCTCAACTATGAGGCCTACAACCACCATACCTTGCATTGTGCTTCTCCTTGATGTACTGAATTAGCAGGTACCTTGACCTATATTTCATGCTCCAGTGACTTTTACACATTTTACGTCAACGTTCCATTATCATTGGGCTGTATGATACGAAAAGTCAGTGCTGAAGATATAGCCATCAGAGGGAATGGGACTGGCCTGGAATATATGTGCCCCACTAGGCACTTTGTCTACATTTTTTTCAACCCAGTTTTCCAAGTAAGCACAGCTAAGAATGAAATAAACTTATTTAATAACCACATTCTGATTGTGGCTCCTATGACTTTTGCGCCAGCAGGTGCGATGATGCCTTCCGCGGAATTCTTGTTTTTCTTCTTAGTTTTTCACAAATGTATAGTACAATATTTTTCAGTAGATTTCCCACATGTGAAAATGTCCCTGGCAATGTCTCTTAACAACCAAAATTAAGCACCAACCAAAGTTTATATTTTACTCAGCAGAATTGACATTTGATTATTTGACCATACTGTCCTCATAAAAGATTGACTTATTAGAATTTACACTTACCATTTTCACACATACCAGTGAATGAGTGAATGAAAAACTTGAAATAGTTTATAAAAATTAAAATGAAATACAAATTTCACTAAATTAAAATGTCAGATTTTCTCTGTTACAGTTTGGGTGCAAACTATATTTTAAATACTCCTTCTACCTTTTTTTGATGTCATGTATTAGATGGTTCATAGAACACCAAAAATGTCCGATTTCTGTTCTAATATGGCTGCTATGATGAACTTGAAAGAGAATGCTTGTTTTGGAAATTTTACAATAACATTTTGAATGGCATATTTTAAATTTTACCAGACACCTTACGGGCATTTGTGCTTATAATGTTTCTGTTAGATTAATTCATATACAATACACCGGCTTTGGTGGCTCAATTGGATGCACGTCTGACTGGTGATCAGGAGGTTGCAGGTTCGACCCTCATTGAGTTGGCAACATCCTTTTATGGAGATTGGTGGGAGTGGTCGGGTGGTGCGAAGGTGCTGTGTATCTTACATCACTGGGGCGTCCAACTGATATTGGCTTACAGTTGGGCAAGGCCTGCTATCCTTGTAGTGGGTAAGGGTAGAGGGGGAATGTTTTTATTTCTTCTGTTTCTTCACTTTCTTTCCTGTTCCTCTTTCTTCCCTGTCCCTCTCCTTCATCTCCTCTACTCTCTTTTCTATCTCTTTTCTCCCTTTCTCTGGGAGACGACACAAAATGACCCTCAAGGGTTGACGTGTCGTTAAACCCCAACACAATCAATCAATTATGGAGATTGGTCATGAAATATTTTCTACAGTCATTCTCTCCCTTCTGAAAGAAGGGCAGTAGTCAGTAGTTGGCGAAAGAGTGTGCACAATGCTGGTTAACGCTTAGAGGACTAAGCCTGCCCAGTAAAAGTGTAGTTAGGTAAACTGACCACACTCGACATGACCCCATTGGGTTTACTGTGCTGTAAAACCTCAACACAAACAAACAGTACAATTTCATACTTATGTAAGTCTTCAAACTACATGCTGAGGGAGTTCTCTGCAAATTTTGTCATGTCCACAATTTTAAAACATTTGTTGACAGACTACACTCGATAAGAATATATAAAGACCAAATACAATAAGTCAAGTAGATTCTGCAAGCAAAAATGTTCATGGTAATTCCATAAAGTACAATACCTTTAACAAAACGTGACAAGAATTTTAAACAGTCAGTGCTCATTTATATTTAGACATCAACTGTACAGATTAATTTATCGCTAATCGGGTGTATTTATCTGTCAGTACATATCAATTTACTTATACAATCAACTTACAGTTGCTAGGCAAAAATCAAAAACATTACCATGCAAAATGCATGCATTTGGCCAAAATGCAATTGGTTTTGGATCGCTATACAGTGGTTTTTTATCATGCAATAGCCAAGCTTTATAAGCACATCACGAAAACATGCCTATATGATTTTGACCCCCTTAAACCCCACTTTTATGTAGTAAAACTGGGGTTTACAGGGGTATACACTATTTTTCTTATTTCTGCCCAAAACATAGATTGTGAGTACTCGTTAGAACCGCCTCGCCGAGGCGGTTCTAACGAATACCCACAATCTATGTTTTGAGCAGAAATATGAAAAATATTAAGATTTTTTAACTGAAAATTTTCATTTTTTGTTGGTAAAATTTTCAGTATATTTGTATAGGTGTGTTTTCGTAATGAAAAAATCAGCTGTATATCTTACCAATGGTAGGATTTTTTTTTTTTTGCAAGCTATGAGAAATGAGAACCCAGACTTTTGTGTATGTTGTATGCAAACATAAGCTCATGCCATGTGCAAATAGATATTCATGTATGTGGTATGCATAGACACGCTTATGCCACAGGCAAATGGATATATATGTTGTATGCAAATATAAGCGTATGCCATGTGCAGACAGATAGATATATATATATATACTTTCAGAAGTACATTTGCAAACATTTGTCATGATTGAATGCAGATCCTTTTGTCATAACTACCTGTGCACTTTAACTTTTATTCTATTCAGTGGTTTTGAAAAAAATGAAAATTTCTCATTTTTCCCATTAGATATTAGGTAAGTGGTTTGGATGGAGGACTTCAACAAGTTCCACTTTTTTCAAAATTTCTGAAATTTTCATAATATTGTGTTGGGACATCAATAAATTAAAAATCCAGGGGATGCAGGTTTTGAATCCCAGCTCAGACACTTTAAGGGGAACGCAATATAAGTTGTAAGTATCTTCGAGTAAAGTGCTTAATAAGCCATTTATTTTGTTTGATGCAAGAGTTTTCAAAATCGGCCTAGAAATAAGGGAGTTGTGGTGGTTTGAATATATTTAAAATGGCAGTCATGAATGCCGCCATATTGTAGGCTATGTGACGTCACACAATCCAAATTAAATATGCAAAACCAAATTATAAAGGGTTTTTAAGAATAATTTTGCTACAGATTTTTTATAGTCTTTTAATTCTAGTGAAAAGCAATCATTTCCCCAAAAATAAACCAACTTTATGAGAATAATTACCTTTATGAAAGACTGCTTCTTTAGGAGCAGTCTGATCTGGGTCCACACTGTTTGCCTGTATGCAAAAATAGGTTTGAAAAGTTTGCAAGAATATTCAGCAGACGACATAAACAGACAACATTTTCAGATGCAGGTTTTCTTGGCGTTTTAAGGGTTAACCCTTAGAGGACTAAGCCTTCCCAGGCAAAGTGTGAATAGGTTAATTGACTGGCACAGCATGACCTGAACAGTGTTGACTAGGCCATAAAACACATACAAATCATTCACCAGATGATCTAAAATGCCCATTTCACATTATTCGTGCCCGAAGATATTTCATATGATGTGACTGGTATAACCTTAAAACTTACATGTGTTTTTCATTTCAGGATTTGTTGGAAAAATTTTGATAGCATTCTCAGTATACACAAATGGTTCTAAACTTCTCAGTGCAAAGAGACGGCCAGGGACCCTGGGTGCTCTGGATGGTGTGAGGTTTATTAGCATGTCATGGGTTATTCTCGGGCATACCTTCGCCTTTACTCTCTTTGGTGCCAGTAAGTATTATTTTTTTTTTTTCCATCATATTTGCATAAATATTCTGGCTATTTATGACAAATGTAAGTTTTTGCACTGATTCTTATATTTTTGAGTACAATCCAGGTTTATTTAGTATGGGTTCAAACATGCTTTTATTCGGTTGTACACAGGCAGTATAAAAATATTTTTACAGTGTCCACTGTATTTAACAAATTGTATACAAATAATCATGTTTATAATGTACCTTTAAAAATTTTCCAGTTTTTCACATTTCAACATTTCTGTACTCATACACAGTATCAGTCATCTGTAGACACAACAGTAACACAGTTAAACAATCTAAATATAGTTGTACAGTCATTAGTAATTTCCCTGGCATGCCTCTTAGGTCAAATGTACATATGTAATAGTGAGTAATGTGCATGTACTTGCAGGTTTTGTTGTATTAAAGGTAACTCAAGTGTCCTCCTTTAGCCTTTACCACACTATGGGCATATTCAGCAGACAACAAATTGATGATATTTTTTCCCAGAAAATCGACTGACATTTCATGCAAATTGTCTTCTTAGAGACAATTTGTAAAAAATGTCAAAGATTATTTTCTGGGAAAAATAAGAAAAATATTTCAAAAGGTCGTCTGAGCATTAAAGAAAACTTAAAGAATTAAAGAAAATTAAAGAAAATGTCGATTCTAAACAAAGCTAGCTTGCTGAAAGATTTAAGATAATCAAACAGTTTAATTTCTTCACATGTGCACCTCAGTAAATAGAAAATGACCTTATGACATACATGATAGCATAGATTCTGATCAGCATCCTGGTTATAGTCTACACTGGTGAGTTACTCAGTATATTGACTTTAAAGATTCTGTTAGCAAACATTGTAGACTCTGATCAGACCACACAGATGTGCAGGGGGATTTGGGTCTGTGCTGATTGCCTATGTGTCAGAAGGTCATTATCCTTTTCATTGTACTATGAATTGCTTCATTATCATTTTAATAAGGGGACTGACTATGTCTGAAAGATTTTCAGCCATTTTTTACAAGTGAAACAATTTTTGTGACTTCATGCTTTCCTGTCCACCAAGTCCCTTCTGAAATGGAGTGTTCTCTAAAAGGAAAAAAATGTTCCCAGGGGGAGCAACTTTACTTTTCGAGTGAACCTTTTTGGGTTGGGATGCAGAATAATTTTGCTGAAAGTATATCAGTGTCCCTTTATTGTATTTATGCGTGAACAGTATTCTGAATAAAATATTGATTACACTAAGATTATTTTCTGTTTAGAGCATCTTTCCTCACCAAGATCTAAATACCCTTCATTTATTCAATACCTTGCCCTGGTTAAAGAGATATTTATTATTAGCAACAGCATTTAGCCAATCAAATGGTCAGTCTCAAAAACAGTAACTACTAATGAGAGAGTTTGTTTCATCAGAGGTAGGATATTCAAGATAGATAACATAGTGTTATGTAATCAAGCAGCACATCTCTGGCTACTATGGCCAGTTATCTGTCGGTATCATATCATTATCTGAAATACTGTGAGGGGCAGTTTCAATGACTGTATGGAATCAATTTTGCAGGCATGTAAGCTATATGAGCCAGCCCTGTTGATGGAATGTAACCACATCACTTCTAGGCCTATCATTTGTCATCCCCATCTGACATAAGCATTGGTACAATAGAGATATAGTCAGTTGGAAGTTCCTGGTGATGACAGATTGTAATGTCCTTCTCAGAAGTACTTGCACTGCCACTTGATGTTGATTTTGCATCAAAAATACCATGTTGATTGACATTTCCTCAGTGGACTTTCATTCAGAAGACATTCAGCAATATCATATACCAAAAAACACTAAGCTCTTGTATACATTTACTTAGTACATGTGGAAAATATGTAAGTCATAGAGATAATTAGCAAATGTAATGTGCATTAAAACAGTCCAAAATGAGAATCCTACTGAAACTATTACAGATAACAAATATGTTGTATTTTTACTTGCAATGACTTTCAGTGTGTGTGTGTGTGTGTGTGTGTGTGTGTGTGTGTGTGTGTGTGTGTGTGTGTGTGTGTGTGTGTGTGTGTGTGTGTGTGTGTGTGTGTGTGTGTGATAATAGAAAACAACATATATATTTTATCATTATTATTTTCAGCAAACCTCATGACATTTATCATGGAACGTTTGAACAGATTTAGTTTTATGGCTATTGCCAATGCCACTGTTTCAGTTGATACATTCTTCACAATCAGGTAATTTTTGCTTACATTGTATTTGAGAAATATTTCTTGTTTCACATAGAAAACAGCTCTTGATATTTCATGTGAATGCATTGTTTCTAAGGGAAGTGTGTGTGTGTTTTGGAGTTTTATTTGTTTGGTTTTCAGATACAACCTACTGGCATTTAAATTATTCTAAGAGAATTATCACACCTGGTTGCTGGATTATGATATTAGGGTATTTTTGTACTCTGCCGAATTCTTGTTTTCCTGTACATTTTTATTGCTTAGAAAAGTAACAATTTAACAACATTACAAACTGTTCCTGTTCTAGCAGTCCTACATCATTTTGTCTGTATGCTGGAACCCCTTTATAAGACTGTCCATTATAAGATGGTTTAAAATATAATACAGTTTAATAGTTCATCCCAAACATTTTCTATCCAAACAAAAAATGTATAGATAATATAAAATTGACTCTCCTTATCTCGAATAACCGCTTATCTGGAAGTAAAAAACTGGTCACTGCCTAAACATGAAAATCTAACAACAGGTAAAAAATATTGTGGAAAAGAGGAGAAAAATTACTCCTCTTTTCCACAATATTTTCAATATATCTCTAAATTCAAGAGTCCAATTACATATATATTTCTTAAATGTGGTTGTGTGAATTATTTTTTCCTCAGTTCTGCAAGTCTGATATGTCAAGGTACGGATATATCAAAGTATTTCAGAGAGTCCTTTGGAATTTGAGATAACGAGAGTTGACTGTATATAAAAAAATGATCATTTATCATTATTTTTCTATATAATCTATATATTTTGGTTAGGATGCAGCAGAGTTGTTTAGCTAACATGGTTTTTGCTTTAGATCCCAGTAACCATGAGTGTTGTAAAGTGTATGTAGTGTCTTTGTTTTTCTTTATTATGCCCCCAACTTCAAAGAAGTTGGGGGGCATATAGCTTCTGGGTTGTTCGTCCGTCCGTCCGTTCGTCACGCTTTTTGATGCATAGCATAACTTTAGAACCGTGAATGCTACTGTTTTGAAATTTTTTATGTGGATTCCTCATGAAAAAATAGCTGACATGTATTTTTTTTCTTGACAGGATTATGCCCCTTTTCTGAGTTATGGCCCCTTGAACAAATATGGATGCAATCTTGTCAGCAAAATATCTCAAAAAATATTAAAGCTAGAGCCTTGAAACTTGATGGATAGACTGGTAGTGATGAGTAGACAAACTGATTAACTTTTGAAGAAATTTTGAAAAATACTTCTTGAGTTATGGCCCTTTGTAATTTTGGGCATTTATACCTTGCCAGCAAAATTTCCCAAAAACTGTTTGAGCTAGAACCTTGAAACTTAGTAAATGGATTTGTAGTGATGAGTAGATGACCTGATCAACTTTTGAAGAAATTCTGAAAAATACTTTATGAATTATGGCCCTTTGAGACATGATTAACTTTTGAAGAAATTCTGAAAAGTTATGAGTTATGGCCCTTTGTAATTTTTGGGCATTTTTACCTTTTCAGCAAAAAATCTCAAAAACTATTGAAGCTAGAGGCTTGAAGCTTGACGAATAGACTGGTAGTGATGAGTAGACAACATGATTAACTTTTGAAGAAATTTTGAAATATACTTCTTGAGTTATGCCCCTTTGTAATTTTGGACATTTTTACCTTGTCAGCAAAATATCTCAAAAACTGTTAAAGCTAGAGCCTTGAAACTTAGTAAATGAATTTGTAGTGATGAGTAGATGACCTGATCAACTTTTGAAGAAATTCTGAAAAATACTTTATGAGTTATGGCCCTTTGTAATTCTGGGCAATTTTACCTTGTCAGCAAAATATCTCAAATAACGTTGGAGCTAGAGCCTTGAAACTTGATGAATAGACTGGTAGTGATGATTAGACAACCCAATTAACTTTTGAAGAAATTTTGAAAAATACTTCTTGAATTATGGCCCTTTGTAATTTGGGGCATTTTTGCCTTGTCAGCAAAATATCTCAAAAACTATTTGAGCTAGAGCTTTGAAACTTAATAAATGGATTTATAGTGATGAGTAGATGACCTGAATAACTTTTGAAGAAATTCTGAAAAATACTTCATGAGTTATGGCCCTTTGTAATTTTGGGCATTTTACCTTGTCAGCAAAATATCTCAAAAACCATTGGAGCTAGAGCCTTGAAACTTGATGAATAGACTGATAGTGATGAGTAGACAACCTGATTAACTTTTGAAGAAATTTTGAAAAATACTTACTGAATTATGGCCCTTTGTAATTTTTGACAGTTTTATCTTGTCAGCAAAATATCTCAAAAACTGTTAGAGCTAGAGACTTGAAACTTGGTGAATTGATTGGTAATGATGAGTAGATGACCTGATTAACTCTTGTGTAAATTCTGAAAAATATTTCGTAAGTAATGGCCCTTTGTAAATTTGGGCATGTTTCCCTTGTCAGCAAAATATTTAAAAACTATTGAAGCTGGAGTCTTGAAACTTGATGAATAGATTGATAGCGATGAGTAGATGACTTGATTATGCCCCCAGTTTCGAATGAAATTGATGAGGCATATTATTTTGCCTTCGTTTGTCCCTCTGTCCGTTTATCCATTCATCAAGCTTTTTTGTGCATGCCATATTTTAAGAACCCTGCATGCTAGGGTTTTGAAATTTTATATTTGGGTTCCCAATGAAAAAATAGCTGACCCATATTTTTTTCCTTGTCCAGCATGTTTGTTTAGAGATATGCCCCTCTGAAAAAAATCAGAATTAAATCTTGTGAGCAAGATATCTTGAAAAGTATTTAAGCTAGGTTCTTGAAATTCGATATAGTGATTGGGAACGATGTGTAAATTACCTGATTATATTTTGAGAGAATTCCGTGAAAATATTGATTAAGTTACGGTCCTTTGCGGCTCTGCGCATTTTGACCTTGTCAGCAAGATGTCTCGAAAAGTACTTAAGCTAGGGTCTTGAAATAATATATGCTGATTGGGGATGATGTGGAGATTACCTGATTTGTTTTTTAGGGAATTCCATGAAAAATCGAGGTAGTTATTGCCCTTTGTAGTTCTTGGCATTTTGACCTTGTCAGCAAGATATCTCAAAAAGTATTTAAACCAGAGCCATGATATTTGGTATACTGATGGGATTGAGGAGGAGATCACCTGATTAAATCTTGAACCAATTAAATGAAATGTTGGAATTATGGCCCTTCGCAATTTCTGGCCATTTAATGTCGTTGCTTTATTGTGTATAGCATAAGTTTAGAACCATGTATGCTAATGTTTTGAAATTTCATATTTTGATTCCTTATGAAAAAATAGGTGACCTATATTATTTTCTTATCCCAGTTATCTCCTATTTTAGAGTTATTAACCTTTGATAAAATAACATTGAAATCTCATTTATTTGTATTGTTGTTACCGTCATGGGCAAGCAGAGTTGGAGTCAAGCAGATTTAGAGTCAGGCAGTTGGGGGCATAGTGTTTTACAAACACCAGCTCTAGTTTGGTAAACAAATAATCTGACCGTGCATCTGAATATGTGTATTTTGAGGATGTTTTATGTACTGAAATATTACTTTATTAGGACAGACATGCCTGAGCAAACAGTGTAGACCGTCATCAGGTGTGGCAGAACATGGCATCTGATCAGGGTCCACACTGTTTGCCACTCCTCCAGCAATATTTTAAACACATCAACAGGTAGTCAAGTAGACTTTTACAAATGACAGGACATGTATGGTAAGGAGTTAAGGTGTCCCATATTTATTGTAAACATGGTATGTTTAGAAATGATCTACTACAGAATATGAATTTAGATCATCAGACAGCATTACTGAAAAATTGTTTTGTTTTCAGTGGTTTGTTGGTGGCTTACTTAAGCCTTCAAGAGATGCGCCGTGTTGGAGGAGCGAAGAAATTTAAATGGGGATTATTCTATTTTCATAGGTTTTGGAGGTAATATCAAAAGCATCATGAGCAAAATAACATATTTAACAAAATTATTTGGACAGACATGCTTAACAAACAGTGTAGGACTGGATCATACTGAGTAGTCATTGTACTCTGCAATTGAGGCTCTGGAACATGATAGGTATTTTAACCCTTATGTGAATCACAACTGCAGCAGACCACATTTTGATTTTTTTTCATTATGTATTTTTTCAGAAAAAACAAGGTTTGATATTTCATGTGATAACATAAAATGCCAAGTCTCATTTCCTCTGAAAAGTGATAAAAATAGAATATTGTCTACTTTAAGTATTCTTAGCACTCAAAGGGTTGAATGCCCTTTATAAATTATAGCAGACAACATTCTTTGTTATTTTTCAGAGAAAATAAGGCCAGCAGACGAGTCACATGAAATGTCCAGTCTTTTTTTAAAAAAGAAGAAAAATAAAATAAATAAATAAATAAATAAGTACATTGTTGTCTGTTGCTGTTGTAACTGGCACTTAAACACGTTTTTCTCTGGAAATCCCCAAAAGGGTAATTGACAAACAGTGCAGACCCAGATCAGAGGCTGCTCAGTGCTACATCTGATCAGAGATCAACACTGTTTGCTTTAGCTACAGGAATTTCTACAAAACATAGTTATAATAAAAAAAGAAACAAAAAAAACCCAGACCCCCTGCTATTGGAAATAGACCAGTCTAATAGTACCTGACAGACACTTGAGCTATGGTAAGAGAAATAATATTTTCGGGACATATACAAACAGAAAAGTCCCAGATCAGCAAGTAAAACATTCACAGTTTAGTAATGGCCTTTTGTGTACATTGATATATTCACAGTATCCAATTATTCTCTAAATGAAAAGTGAGATCAATAAGTGGTTGGTGAAGGCCATTATCAGACTGCACAGGTGTGCCTTCACTGTCTACACATGACCCAAAGACTCATTTTTCTATGACTCTCCTCATACAGTCGAACCTCAATGGCTCGAACATTTTTGGGACCATGGAAATTCGTTCAAGACATGGGTAGTTCGAGCCACTGAGGGCTACTCGTGGCACCAGTTCAGGAAGCAAATAGTGATAATTTAGGAAAATCTTTTCGATTTTCTACACAGTGATTGTATGTTGAGTGTACTCATTAGAATTGCCTCCATGAGGCAATTCTAATAAGTACACACAACATACAATTTCAAGATAAGATAAGAAAATTTCCTTAAATATTTATTTTCTTGAGCTATTGGAAGAATTTCGTAAGGTCTCAAAAACGAGTTGAAATTAGCCATGGTAAACGAGCCATCGGTGTTCAAGCCATCGAGGTTCGACTGTATTTTCAGTGCATTATCCTGGCTGCTATGATTTTTCTATAACAATATGTATGGTGTTATTGGCAAGTTATATTTAATATGTAGAAAGAGAATTAATAATTTTGGAAATATTTGTTTTAGAATAGATTCTAAAGGTAATGACCCTTGAGAGCAGTGAACACACACACAAACACACAGAAACTAAAAATTCCTGAAGTTTCCATGTTTTCTGGGCCAGACCAGCTACCAGTAGTTTTGGTCAGTAAGGCCTCATCAGTGACCCTCATAAAAAAAACTTTTCATTATTAAAACATGCCTATTCAAATATACTGAAAATTTTACCACCAAAAAATGAAAATTTTTAGAAAAAAAAAATCTGATAATTTTCATATTTCTTTTCAAAACATAGATTGTGGGTTCTTGTTAGAACTGCCTCAATGAGGCAGTTCTAATGAGTACCCACAATATATGTTTTTGAGCAGAAATAAGAAAAATAATATATACCCCTTTAAACCCCAGTTTTACTATATAAAAGTGGGGTTTAAGGGGGTCAAAATTATATAGGCATGTTTCCGTGATGAAAAAAACCCTGAAATGGAAGCAATGAACACAAAGGACCAGAAAATAAAAAAAAAATAAATATGACAGCATAAATATGAAAGCTGTATTTTCATTACGGAGTACAGGATGACATTTTTAGAAGAATAAAATTTAATTCAGACTCCGGTTTCCTTTCTTTTTAATGCAGCTAACAATTTATACTCATTTTTAAAAATACACATCTTGACTCCCCTTGGACTAATTTTTCTCTTTGACCTAATTTTTCTCTCAGCAGCAGTGACGGAGCGAGGCGGCTGCATGTTACGTTATATGTGTGTCATATGCTTAATTGGTTACATAATGTTTAAGTTCATTAGTAGAAAAAGGATGTTACTCTATATATGTATATTTGTGTATGTATGCACGCACATGCATGTGTGCGTGTATGCATATATGTACTCATGTATATGCAGATGTGTGTGCACGGGCATATGCATGTATGAACGGCAATGTCATGCACATGCTTTTATATGTATGCAAACGGCATGTACTCATGCACATGTTTGCGCATATATATGTGTGGGTATGTGTGTATGTGCATATGTATGTTTGCATGTATATGGGACTTCAAATACAACCTGCTCACATAGATAATACACTACAACCTCTTTATAACACGGTTCATTATAACACAGTTTTGGATATAACACGGTTCAAAGATGGATCAAAAAAAATGTATAGATTATATTGAAAAATGACCATAAATGGTCATTTTTCAATATAATCTATACATTTTTGTTTGGATATAACATGGTTGTTTAACTAACACGGTTTGTGTTATGGACCCCAACAATAGTGTTATAAAGAAGTTGTGGTGTATCTAGTAGATGTTGTATATATATTGGTGCGACATGTACTGTGTCAGTACTACTACAGAAATCGATAAGACTCTTGTGGTAAAATTAGTATTTATTGTGTTCCCAGAGACAATACTGGTTTAAGAAAATGTGATTAATGCATAATTTATGTTGATGGTATTTATTATCTTATGCCCATGTAGTTAACTACATATACTGAATGATATGACCACCATGATGTCTATTCATATATGCTCATATATATTAGTATGTCCTCTTGTTGTTAACTATGTTGACCTAGAGTGAAATAAAATCTTATAAGACCACATATTATTATGTGACATAAGATTCTTCAAGGTATTTCAGATAATGTGCTGACTGATAATTGGCTATTGTGAGCAAAGATCTATTGTTTGATTACATAACATTATGTTATAAATCTTTAATATTTTATCTCTGGAATACAAGCTGTCTCATTGGCAATTACTGTTCTGGAGGCTGGCCTTTTGATTGGTTAACCGGCTGTTTCTAATAATAAATACCTCATTCAGTAAGTGTATTCAGACCTTGGTGAGGTAAGATGTAAAGTGTACTATACATGTATAACATTTTGTTTAAATTGTGGGGGTGGTCGGGTGGTGCGAAGGTGTAGTGTATCTTAAGTTACCGGGGCATCCAGCTGATATTGGCTTACAATTGGGTAAGGCCTGCTGTCTTTGTAGCAGGTAAGGGTAGAGGGGGAATGTTTTTATTTCTTTTGTTTCTTCACTTTCATTCCTGTTCCTCTTTCTTCCCTGTCCCCCTCTTTTATCTCCTCTACTATCTCTTATATCTCTTTTTTCCCTTTTTCTGGGAGATGACACAAAATGATCCACAAGGGTTGACGTGTCGTTAAACCCCAACACAATCAATCAATCATTTGAATTGTCGTTTTAGCAATTAAATGTTTTGTCTTAAATTGATAATACAAATTCACATTCACCACAGCAAATCATAATATTAACCATACATTTTACATATCTTGAACCACTGATATCATACATTTGTGGGCTGCACCATGCATAAACTTGTCTTTGGGCATATGTGGACAGCGAATGCCCAGATCAGCCTGCACATCCATGCAGTTTGATCAGGGCCATGTTTCACTGTCAGAATCATTGCATACTACAGAATATATGAATGGAGAGCAAAGACCAAAGTGATACTTTGTGCATGCCCAGGATAATCTGAATCTGTACATATTGCACATGTTAGAATGCACTTTTTTGCTTAACATAGCCCTTATCATATTGATAGTACAGTCAACTCTTGTTATCTCGAAGTCCAAGGGACTTTCTGAAATACTTCGAAATATCTGTACCTCGACATATCAGATTTGCAGAATTCAGGAAAAAATAAAACGAACAGCCACATTTAGCAAATGAATATGTATTTCTTCTCCTGAAGTTAGAGATATATTGAAAATATTGTGGAAAAAGAGGAGAAATTGCTCCATAGGAGCAATTTCTCCTCTTTTCCACAGTATTTTGTTACCTTTTGTTAGATTTCCATGTTAAAATAGGGACCAGATTTTCACTTCGAGATAAGAGGTTATTCGAGATAAGCAAAGTCGAGACTCGGACCTAATAATACCCGGACTTGTCACTAACGGAACTGCCAAAATATGCTGTCTTGGCTTGATTTTAGCACTATTTTACAGCACTATGGTCATTAAAAATTATTTTGGATAATAACTGAAGTTGTAATAAAATGTTTGTAATAGGTTTGGTTGAAAATGTTCAGTCACATCTGATAAAATTGAAGTTACACCATCATTTTGGGTGAATTTCTGATGATTTTCTGCAAAAAGTGCCGAAAATAGCTAAAATGGGTACCTAAGTTTCTTGTTGATGTTTACAAAAAGTGTTTAATTTTCCTTAAATATAATGCTGCAGTCTTTAAGGTAATATATTGAACTATTGCTTTTTGAAAACAAATCTAAGATATTTTGAGAAATAAATGAAATATGAGCATTTAAACTTCATCATAAAAAATTATGAAAACTCAGTCACGACAACATATTTCCAATAAATACAATACCTGTACCATAGTTACTAGTCCAGTCTATATTGGATCCAAGGTCGAGATAACAAGAGTTGACTGTATATTAGATAGATATTTGTCATCTTGACATAACCGAAATTGGGTATTTTCAGACTTACCCCACCATATATGCTGGTGCTGGCTCTGTATGTTCCTTTAATGCCTTACTGGTACAATGGCCCCTTCTGGTCTCAGACAGGAATGGAAAAAAACTTCTGTAAAGATACCTGGTGGAAGAATCTTCTTTATATCAACAATTTCTTCAAAGCGGAAGACACGGTATGAGTTTCACATCTAACACAAAATGTTTCATCTATCTTCATTGCTTCAGATAGTTTGTGCACCACAACCCTTTTTATTGCACAATTGCTGAATTTCAAAGCAAAACCTGTTGTACTTAAACAAAAAATATTGTAAATGTCCATAAACTTTAAACACTTTATTCCATCCTATTTTGGCCTAAAATTTTGCTTTTTAAGCACCTGTTGCTTAAAATATTTAGTGGAATTGCAAACAGTGTAGACCCTGATCAGACTGCTCCTTCAGGAGCAGTCTGATCTGGGTCTGCACTGTTTGCGCATGTCATTTTGTCAGACACTTTGGTGTACGAAATTTTAGGACATTTACCATATATAGATTAAATGGAAAAATAAAAGGAATTTTTCAACATAACCTATACATCTGTTATGGAACAACATTTTTGGGTCTGTTTTATGTCCAAAACTGTGCTATAATGGGCCTTATTATACAGAGGTAACTGTGTATTTTTGTGGTACAGTTACTTTTTCTGTTTCACTGAAACATCTAGCTTGAGAAATGTGTCTGATTGTCCTGGGACTCTACATACTTGTATAAGATCATGAAAAAATCCAGAAGTATATTTCCTGAAACACATAGTAGTGACAAAGGCTTTCTATAACTGTCAAGATTTCTTCCCTTGGATGTTGTCTGCCCCTATCTGGGGCTATATAATTGTATAGAATCATGAAAAAAAAATCCACATAAAATTAGAGTCAATGAGCTTTTATTTAGCATCAAACATAGTTCCAGGGCATATAGATAACCGCCCAAGAATATTGGAATTTTACAACTTGATATTATAGGGCATAGGTGAGCAATCTGGCCCTTTTGGGCTTCTGGTTATTATTGTGAGCTGTGTTCATCTCACAAGCTGTTCATTGCTAATTGATTAAATCACAAACACCTGGGCCCAGTTGTTCAAGACTAACGATGTCGTTAGTTAACGATTCGTTAAAGTTTAAATCCAGTGATACGCAAATATGCTGAAGTTTTTTGCTGAAAAAATGTGAGTAGCTTTTGCAGTGCAAAAGCTACTCACATTTTTTCAGCAAAAAATATCAGAATATTGTGTATTGAATCCGCTAAAACAGTTAACGAAATGACCCTTAACGAGCTTGTTAAGCTCACGACCCTTTGAACAACTGGGCTCTGTTTTCTAGATCACTGAAGATCTTTCAACATGAAAGTAGGAAAGATGTCTTTTAGTTGGAATACAAGTCACAAGCTCTGAAATAGATTTAAAGGTTGCAGGCAAAAGACCAAAACACTTCCAACATGTGTTCGTGACTGTGTGCTTATATATATATATATATATATATATATATATATATATATATATATATATATATATATATATATATATATATATATATATATATATATATATATATATATATATATATATAAACAAAAAAACAATAGTTTATTATGTTTTAAAGCAAAGGCTATGATTAGGTGTTGCTTTTTTTGTTGTTTTTTTTTTTTTTGTTAGCTCACCTAAGCACAAAGTGCTCAAGATGAGCTATTGTGACATTGTGTCCACCATACCTGTGTTGTGCATCATCAACATTTATGTTGTTCATTCTCTAGAAGTTTTGCTTCAATCTTCATGGAACTTTAACAGAATGTTTGACATGATGATATCTCAGTCAAGTTTGAATAGGTCTAGGTCAAATTTCTTAAAAACATTGCTCACCGTCTAGAGGCCACAGTTTTGCTTCAGCGTTCATGAAGCTTTACCAGAATGTTTGACTGGATGATATCTTGGTCAGGTTTGAATATGAGTCATGTCAGGTCAGATAAAAAACTAGGTCACTAGGTCAAATTTATTTAAAACCTTCTTCACCCTCTAGAGGCCATTGTTTTGCTCCAATCTTCATGAAACTCTACCAGAATGTTTGTCTGGATCATATCTCAGTAAAGTTAGAATATGGGTCATGTCCGGTCAAAAACTAGGTCACTAGGTCAAATTTCTTTAAAACCTTGTTCAACCTCTAGAGGCCACAGTTTTGCTTCAATTTTCAGAAACTACACCAGAATGTTTGTCTTAACGATATCTTAGTCAAGTTCACATATAGGTCAGAAACATGAAAGTATTAAGAGGGACAGAAGTGGGATAGAGAAAAGGAAGAGATAAAGATAAAGACAGAAGAATAAGAATTTAGGAAGGACATAAATAAAGACCCAGTGACACATCATGACTGTTCTGACCTCTGTCAGAACAAAAACTAGGTCACTAGGTCAGATATGTTTAAAACCTTGTTCACCCTCTAGAGGCCACAGTTTTGCTTCAATCTTTATACATTTTTACCAGAATGTTTCTCTTGGTGATATCTCGGTCAAGTTTGAACATGGGTATGTTGGTTCAAAACTAGGTCACTAGGTCAAATTTCTTTAAAAACCTTGTTCAGCCCCTAGAAGCCACAGTTTTGCTTTAATCTTCATGGAACTTTACCAGAAAGTTTGTTTTGATAAAGTTCAAATATGGGTCATGTTGGGTGAAAAAGTAGATCACTAGGTCAGATTTGTTTAAAACCTTGTTCACCCATTAGAGGCCTAAGTTTTGCTTCAATCCTGATAATTTTTTACCAGAATGTTTGTCGTGATGATATCTTGGTCAAGCTTGAATTTGGGTCATGTTGGATCAAAAAGTAGGTCACTAGGTCAAATTTATTTAAAACCTTGTTCACCTTCTCAAGGCCACAGTTTTTCTTCAGGGAACTTTACCAGAATGTTTGACTTGATAATATCTCAGTCAAGTTTGAATATAGGTCATGTCGGATCAAAAACTAGGTCACTGTGTCAAATTTCTTTAAATCTTTACTCACCCTCTAGAGGCCTCAGTTTTGCTTTAATCTTCAAAGAACTTTACCAATATGTTTGACTTGATAATATCTTGGTCAAGTTTAATTGTTGGTCATTTCAGGTCAAAAACTAGGTCACTAGGCCACTTTTTTCTATAAAACCTTGTTCAGCCTCTAGAGGCCACAGTTTTACTTCAGTCTTCATGAAACTTTACCAAAAGTTTTTTCTATTGATATTTTGGCCTTATATGGCGAATATGGATTATGCTGGGTCAAAAACTAGGTCACTAGGTCAGATTTCATTTAAACGTTTTTCACCCTCTGGCCTCGGTGGCTCAGTTGGATGCGCCGTCCGACTGGAGACCAGGAGGTCGCGGGTTCAACTATCGCCGAGGTCGGCAACATTCTTTCGTGGAGATTGATCATGAAATATTTTCTACGGTCATTCTCTCCCTTCCGCTGATTCAAGAAGGGCAGTTGTCAGTTTCTGGCGAAAGAATGTGCACAATACTGGTTAACCGCTTAGAGGACTAAGCCTGCCCAGTAAACGTGTGGTTAGGTAAACTTGCTCGACATGACCCCATTTGGGTTGACTGGGCCGTAAAACCTCAACACAAACAATTCACCCTCTGGAGGCCGCAGTTTTTCTTCAATCTTCATAAAACTTTACCAGAATGTTTGCCTTTATGATTTTTTATTTAAATAATCACCATGAATCTTGCTCAGAATATTTGATTTGATTTCTAGGTCAAGTTTCGAAATCAGATCACTTGGGGTCAAAAACAAGGCCACCGGCCAAATCAAAAGAATAACTTGTTAACACTCTAGAGGTCTCATTTTTGAAGTAATTATCATGAATCTTAATCAAAATGTCTTGATGATTTCTATGTCAACATCATCAAAACTGGGTCATTTGGGGCAAGAAAGTAGGTCACAGGGTAAAATCAAAGGAATACATTGTTAACACCCTAGAGGTCACATTTTTAAAGTGATCATCATGAATTTTGCTCTCAAAATGTTTTCTTGATGATTTCTAGGTTAGGTTCAAACTGGATCACTTGAGGTGAAAAACTAGGTCACCAGGCCAAATCAAAAGAAAACCTTGTTAACACTCTAGAGATCACATTTTAAGTAATCATCATGAATCTTGTTCAAAATGTTTGTCTTGATGATTTCTAGGTCAGGTCTGAAAGTGGGTCACTTTGGGTCAAAAACTAGGTCACTGGGCAAAGGAAAACTCTTGTTAACTCTTTGGAGTTATCATCATGAATCTTGCTCAATATAATTGCCTTGATGATTTTTAGGTCAAGTTTAAAACTTGGTCACATGGGGTCAAAAACTAGATCACCAGGCTAAATTAAAGGAAAATCTTGTTAACACTCTAGAGTTCACATTTTTGAAGTGATTATCATGAATCTTGCTCAAAATGTTTGTCGTGAAGTTTTCTGGGTCAGTTTTGGAACTGGGTCACTTAAGAACTATATTTCCTTGCCCAGTGTCTTTCTTAAGTTTTTTTTCCCATTTAAGTCTGTTTCTCAGTAACTATTGGTCCTACAGCAGTGATACATGGCACTTGCATACATTTTAGCATGGCCTCTTGAATACAGCCATCCATATTTGACCTTGACCTATATTTCATGGTCCACTGATTTTATTAAGTTTTTTCGTTTAAATCAGTTTTTCACTCAGTGACTATTGGTCCAACAGCCATGCATACATCTTAGCATGGCCTCTTGAGTGCAGTCATCCATATTTCACCTTGTCCTATATTTCATGGTCCATTAGGCATGCTACAGTGTCTTACTTAATAATAAATCATCATGAATCTTGGTCAGACTGTTTCCCTTGATCATTTCTAGATCAGGTTCTGTAAGTGCAATGATATTCAGTTGAGCGATACAGGGCCATCATTTCCCTCTTATTTAAAAAAAATGAAAATAAAGAAAACACTTGATGACAAATCATAAGTCAGTTCTGTTCTGATCACTTGTTTATTCTGAGCATTTTTTACTGATCTGGAAGGTGGTTAGAACAGACAGATTTTACTGTATTTCTTGTGTCTCATTGGAATGGTCTGAAACAACGGTTTCTAGCATATTGTTTGAATTCTGCATTCAGTATTTCTAGCTACTTATTGGCATTGACTCAAACAAATATTTTTAGTATCTCATTAAAATTATTTGAGAAAAAATTTCTAACATCTTGTTAGTGTTTCTCAAGTTAATATTTCTTGTGTCTCATTTTGCACCATCCTTTCCGTTTGTTTTGTCTCCACCAGAGGTGAAGGGAGATATATTGTTTTTGGTCCAGATCCCTGGAGCATTTGCATGGATGTGACAGTTTCTTGTGCCACAATATCATGAACCAATCTGCAGATTTTCATCAAATTTACAGAGATACATTATTGGGAAAAGCTTCAGAGCTGATTAGCTTTGGATGACATTGACCTTATTTACAAGGTCAGCATATGACAAATAGTGTCAAATTTGCATGACAGTTTTTTTGTGTGCCCTTTTACCTTAATCAGTTGGTAGAGTTTCATTTAACTTGCAAGGATATATCGTTGGTGCAAGATTTAGACTCATTACATTTTGGTGACATTAACCTTATTTCTAAGGTCAGCACAGTATGCAAACAAGGGGGACAAGAAGTATGCAAACAAGGGGGACAAGGAGTATGCAAACAAGGGGGACTTAACTTGGTTTTTTTTTTGTATTTTTTTACTCAGTTCCAGTAAAAACTATTTAAGATGGGTTTTTTTCTAGCTTGCTACTAGCATTGTCCCAGACAAATAATACTACCATAGTCTCCCATTAAAATTAATTGATTGGGTTGGGGTTTAACGACACGTCAACCTTTGTGGGTCATTTTGTGTCGTCTCCCAGAGAAAGGGAGAAAGAAGATAGAAGAGATAGTAGAGGAGATGAAAGAGAGGGACAGGGAAGAAAGAGGAACAGGAATGAAAGTGAAGAAACAGAAGAAATAAACACATCCCCCTCTACCCTTACCTGCTACAAGGATAGCAGGCCTTGCCCAGCTGTAAGCCAATATCAGTTGGGCGCCCCGGTGACGTAAGATAAAGGACACCTTCGCACCACCCAACCACCCCTTAAAATTAATTGAACCAGTAATTTATTTAGAGCCATGATGTACTAACCAGCAAAAAATTACTGCAAAACTTTGTAGACATATGATCAAGGAAATATTAGTCTGAGACATTGCTCATGAGATGACAGAAATTAATAAAATTAATTGAACCAGTAATTTCTGTCATCTCATGAGCAATGTCTCAGACTAATATTTCCTTGATCATATGTCTACAAAGTTTTGCAGTAATTTTTTGCTGGTTAGTACATCATGGCTCTAAATGGGCCATGTCAAGAAACAAATGTGTTTGGGTCATATGGGAATATGAACAGTAAAGATCCAGATCAGCCAGGAGAGCTGCACAACCAAACACAAGTCGCAAAAATGTCGTTACAATGTTGCTGCAACATCATGATGTTGCAGCAACATTGTTGCAACGTTGTGTGTTTGCTGGGAAGGGAAGTTATACAGCGATATATTCTACAGTATCCAATTATTCTGTTAGCAGACAGTGAAGGCCCAGACCAGCCTGCACATCTGCACAGGCTGGTCTGGGCCTTGACTTCCGCATAGGTTTCAGAGACACATTTTGGCATGGCTCTGCTCAAATAATGTGCTGTTTACAACAAATTAGTATTGGTCTCTATGAAAACATAATTTATATATACTCACTTGAAGCCTCTCTAACAGATGTGTCTAATTGGTATAGGCTGACCAAATCCGTATGTTTCTTTGATCTTTTGATTATAATATTTATGTGTATATGTTTACTATGTAAACAGGTACTGTCTGTACAGGTGAGCAAATACCTGCTTCACGTGGAATGCAGGATTTTCTGACTGTCATGCCTAAATTATACAGTGGACATATGGTATTGAATATTAAACGTAAAGTTCAAAGTTCAAGTCAGTTTGGTCTGTCTGTACCAACAACATATGTTTTCATGGAGAAATAAGAAAAGTATCTTGATCTAGAGATAACATTTTGGACCTAATTACCACACTGGTGCTTAGGTTCTTTAAAGTTATTGGAAAAACTTGTAGTAAAATATCTGCCTAAAAGGGGCCACTTTATTAAGAAAGCTCTGCAGAGGTTTTCGTGAAGAATGTATTTAATGATGCTCATGTGATATTTTTTTCTGATTTTCTTCATAAAAGCATGTGTTGTAGATACTCATTTGAATTGCCATGACTCTGAAATCACTTGAATATGTGCTTATTAGAGTATGTGTGGTAATTAGATTGAATAGAGTATGTTGAACTGTTGTATTTCAGTGTATGGCTTGGGGCTGGTACCTGGCTAATGACATGCAGTTCTATATTGTCAGTCCTTTACTCCTTATACCTCTGTATTAGTAAGTAAATTGTTGTAGTATTTTTAACATGTCAGTTTTGAGAGCGGGTCAGATATTTTATTATGCATCTAAGAAAGAGCACTCTAAAGTGAAAGATTTTGCCCATCCTTTTCAAAGGGAGACCACTCCAGTAGATGAGATTTTGCTTCCGGAGACCCCGAGGTTATAAAACTTTTTTTTGTGCTCATCTTAGCTGAGCATGAAATTTTTCCTGCTAATAAATCTCAAATTACTCACAATTGCAAATTCTTTCTTTCTAAACATGCTGAGCATGAAAATTTATCTGCTTATAAATATGAAAATGCCAACTATTGTTTTCATATTTATTAGCAGAGAAAATTTCATGCTCAGCTGAGTTGAGCATAAAAAAAAAGTTTTATAACCTTGGGGCCAGTATGCGAGTATGAATTCCTTCTCAGAGTGGTGCTACTCTTAAATGATTATTCATATATAGCCAATATATATCTTGTTTTTTCTACCGGTTTAATCTCAGGTTTACATACGAGTAAGTAAACAACAAGAGAATATACAAATAACAAAAATGGATGATTATGGCAGAAACAGAGTTTGAAAAAAATATTAACAGAATAATTGACACATTACAAATGTAAATGAATACTTTATGAACTTCAAATAAAAATAATAGCTCGGCAATTCGTAAATAAGTCCTCATGGGGTCACCTTCACTTGATCAAAGAGTTATTTATTTTTTGAGATGTTTGACAGAATATGTTAAGTGCAGGTATTATAGACATTGCATCAGACTGGGCAGATGCCCAGGCTTATCTGAGTTTTTGCTGGGCACACATGCCGTTTTGTAGGTTTTGTCATCTGCTGGCTCAAATAACATGGAAAGGAACACCAAATTATTATTGTCAACTACATGCCTATGGCTAATTTAGTTCATAGGCCTACAAAGAGGGATAACTGAGATAATTTTTTGTATTTTTTTTTTTTTTTTTTTTTTTTGCACGAAGAAATATCTTGTTTGAACTATTTGGAATAACTTCAACCAAACAATTCCCTTGAGTATCCACAAGATATAGTTTCACCACAGAAATAACAAAAAACGTATCTTTTTAAGTATTCTCTTCCTGTAGACTTTTAGTATACCATAGCTCTGGATAAGGCGCTTTTTGGCTGGGGTTTTCATGGAAAATGGGGTGGTCGGGTGGTGCGAAGGTGCTGTGTATCTTAGATCACCGGGGCGTCCAACTGATATTGGCTTACAGTTGGGCAAGGCCTGCCATCCTTGTAGTGGGTAAGGGTAGAGGGGGAATGTTTTTATTTCTTCTGTTTCTTCACTTTCATTCCTGTTCCTCTTTCTTCCCTGTTCCTCTCTTTCATCTCCTCTACTCTCTCTTCTATCTCTTTTCTCCCTTTCTCTGGGAGACGACACAAAATGACCCTCAAGGGTTGACGTGTCATTAAACCCCAACACAATCAGTCAATCAATTTCATGGAAAAATTCCGTCCTTTAAAATAGCAATATCTGGATGGTTGGCTGGGCATGTAGGCGTCAGGCGGGCATGGTCCAAGGTTTGCCTTTGGTTAACTTTTTTTTTTTCAAAGTGATATGTTACCTTTATTCTTCAGTGGATTGCTTTCATATTTGGACTGTTGCTTAATTAGAGGGACTAGTTCCATATGCTATCCATTAATGGCACCAAGGACCAAAGTTTTGGTTGAAAAAATTGTGTTATCTTTATGCGTCGTCCAAAGTTTACCTTTTGGTTAACTTTCTTCAAAGTGATATGTTACCTTTATTATTCAGTGGATTGCTTTCAGATTAGGACTGTTTCTTTATTGGAGGGACCCATTTCATATACAATCCATTAATGGCACCAAGGACCAAAATTTTAAAAATTGCCATTTTACAAAACATTTATTTCAGGTTTACCTTTTGGTTAGCCTTTTTTTAAAGTGCTGTGTTTCCTTTATTTTTCAGTAGATTGCTTCCATATCTGGACAGTTACCTCATTAGAGGAACCACTTCAATATTCAAACCAGTGGCTCCATCAGTCACCTAAATGTTTGGACCAGTTTTTCACCGAAAAATTCCATCCTTTAAAATAGTGATGTCTGTTCGGGCGGGCGTCATCCAAAGATTACCTTTTGGTTAACCTTTTTTCAAAGTTATATATTATCTTTATTCTTCAGTGGAAAACTCCAACCATAATACTGTTAGGTATTTTTCTTGTTTTTCAACCAAATAGTATTGATAGTTTGTCTAATGAGTACACATTTCTCCATGAAAACATACCTTGTAGGTACTCATTAGAAGCACCTCAGTGTGGAGCTTTTAATGAGTACCCACAACATAGGTTTTCACTCATTTCTCAAAAATATATATTTTGTGGGTACTTATTAGAAGTGCCTGGCAGACATATGTTTTCATGGAGAAATGTAAAAACTAGATATGTGATACTCCTCTTATCTAGAGTTAGGTGTACACATCTTATACATATCTTATATATGTATTTCGTTTTCAGCTCTGGTATTATTGGGGGTGCAGTTTGTGGTGCTTTTCTACTCATGTCATGTATATGGTCGGGAACTTTATCCAGTGTACATAATTACCCCATATCTGTTGTAGGAGGTGGTGGTGACATGACGTAAGTAATCTTTGCTCCAAATAAGGCACTTTTTTTCCTACCAAATTTTCTTATTTCTTCATGGAAACATTTTTACTGGGTCAGTTTTTATCAGATCTCAGTTTTCACTAATTCTCACATGCAAATTCTTTTATACAAATATTACCCATTTTTTTTTAGAACTCAGCAGACAACAAAGTGATGATATTTTTCTTAAGTATTTTAAGAAACAACTTCATAAAAAGCAAATTTTAGGGCAGAAAAGTATGGAATAAAGTGCTCAAAATTTTATATGTCTTTTATCATAATTGGGTGCATCCTATAGCAGTTGTTAACAGTTTATTGTAAATCATCACTATTTGTACTGCTACAGATCTTGTAAATCATCACTATTTGTACAGCTACAGATCTTGTAAATCATCACTATTTGTACAGCTACAGATCTTGAGCCGCCACTGATCCCTAATAGAGACCAAAGGTTAAATAACATTATTATGCCCCCAACTTCAATAAAGTTGGAGGGACATATTGCTTTTGAGTTGTTTGTCTGTCTGTCCATTAACCATGCTTTTCTTGTCAGCAAGATATCTCGATAACTATACGAGGTAGGGCCTTGAAATTTGGTGGTCTTATTTAGGCTGAGGAGTAGATGATCTGATTAACTCATGAAAAAAGTCAGATTAATTTTATCAGAGTTATGTCCATTTTCAACTTTGCCATTTTGCAGGTACAAGCAAATAGTGGGGCATAGTGTTTTACTTAGTAGCTGCTGTCACACTTCAGTTAGAATTTTTGTAACTAAATTACCTAACATAATATTATTTGAAGTCAAAGTCAGTCACACATATTCAAACTACATGTACATGTATATTTCAGGCAGGCGCAGTCATATTTCAATGACTACTATCAACGACCTTATTGCCGTATAGGAGCATATGTTGTTGGAGTATTCTTTGGTTATATCATGTACAAAACAGACTGCAAAGTGAGGATGAGTAGGGTAAGTAACAGGTTGAGATGACGCCCAACACATGAAAAAGGCGGTCATGCAATTTGCTTTCTTTCTTCAAATACTGCAACACCCCCTAGCGAGGATTACATGTAGATAGATTACAACTTACTGTCATGGTATAAAGTTTAACCCTTAAAGCGCCAAGAAAAACTGCATCTGAAAATGTCATCTGTTTATGTCGTCTGCTGAATATTCTTGCAAACTTCTCAAAGTTATTTTGTGCATACCAGCAAACAGTGTGGACCCAGATCAGACTGCTCCTAAAGAAGCAGTCTGATCTGGGTCCACACTGTTTGCAAAAATTACTTTTAAAATCACAAGGAGATGACAAAGCAGACGACAGTAGTTATGACTGGCACTTTAAGGGTTAAGATAAAGAAAAGAACAGATGATAGGGTTAAAAGTTTCTGTTGCATTACGGAATGTAATGGTCATGTGACTGAACTGCCACACTAAACTGATCCAGTGTGGGCAGTAGTACTATCTGGGCTGGGAGTTGCTTCCAGTGACCAACGGTGGAGGGAAAGAAGAGAATTTGTAATAATTGGCTGTAGTATGAATCTGTCGTAATGCAAGGGGATTCCAATCTTGTGGGTTGTTCGAAGTATGGTGGAATAGTTATGGCAACCAGGGCATGATTTTATACATAAGTATGACCTTGGCATCAATTCTCCTCTGTTCCAGCATTCTTAGGGTTAGTTGATGATGGAGTTCCGTTACACTTTGCTAAGAAATAAGAGTTGGAAATCCTGCGAATGTCCTTCTTTGCACCATTTCTACCTTATTAATGTCTTTCTTAGTGTATGGAATACATACAGGCAACGCATATTCGACCTGCGGTTTGACAGTGGTTTTATAGGCTGCTTCACGTATACCAGGATGTTTTATTTTGGTATTTCTTTTGAGAAAACCCAGACATTTTGAGGCATTAGCTGTGACACGGTTGATATAAGTATCAAAATTTAAGTCTGATGAGATAGCAACACCCAGATATCGAGCCTGGTCTACAGAGTCAAGGACCTGTCCGTGCATAGTGTAAGCATACTTGATGGACTTAAGAGACCTGGATGTATGCAGGACCTGACACTTGGACGGATTGAATTCCATATCCCATGCCTTTTGCCAATCCTCAAGTTTATTAATGTCATTCCTGAGGGCATCTGAGTCTTCCTGTCCTTGAACTGCCAAGTAAACAGCTGTATCTTCCACAGATAGATGGACATGGGAATGTATATTGTCGGGCAGGTCATTTATGTATAACAAAAAAGTGTCGGACCCAGGACTGACCCTTGTGGACCCCCAGATGAGAATAGAAGCTCATTAGAAGTTTCACCATCCAAGACTACCCACTGCCTATTAAGAAGGACTCAATCCACCCAAGTGTCTTGCCCTGAACACCATGGACTTGAAGTTTGTAGAAAAGCTTGAGGTGATTTACCTTGTCTAAGGCCTTGCTGAAATCGATCAATATTAAGTCTGTTTGTTTACCTGAAGTCATGTTTCTAGCGAGGTCCTCCGTAAGCTAAACTAATTGCCTTTCACACGATCTTTTTTCGCAGAAACCATGCTGAAGATCATAAAGAATGTTATTTTGATTTAAATGTTTGCACAAGTTTGAAGTGACTATATGTTCCATTGTTTTGCACAGTATACAGGTTAAGGACATCGGTCGATAGTTGGCCGGATTGTCTTGTCATCTTTTTTGAAGAGAGGGAATACTTGGGCCTTCTTCCAGTCAGAAGGAATGCACTATCTAATGATGTTAGAGTAATCATGGTAACCACAGGTGCAATAACCTGGTTGAGTTCCTTCAAGACTATAGGTCTGATAGAATCCTGACCAGCTGCCTTGGACACATTCAGGTTTGAAAGTTTAGCTACTCCTGCTGGAGAAATATCAATATCAGGCATAGTCAAGTACTTGCAGCTAATACTTTCAGGAAGGAAATTTATCAAGGAGGCAGTGCTACTAACGAGTTTACTGTGGCATAATTTAGCAAAATCAAGTGGTGATCTGATGAAAAAAAAAACAGATTGAAACTGTGAATTCAGAAGGTTAGTCTGATCCACATTACCTGTACAGATTGTCTCTCCTTTCCTCAGAACAGCTATGCCTTGTGTATCTGCACGTGAGCTCTTTAGGAAACCGAATAGCTTTCAAAAAGTATGATTACCTGTATCTTCATTCAGTCCAAGAATGTCCTCCAGGTACTTGTCATAGGCTAGTTTGATTTTTTGCTTGACTCCATGCTTGCTATTCAGGAATGCTCTTCTGCCTCGGTGCCATTTGATCTCTTAAATTTGGTCTGATTTCTCTCTTAATAGATTGAGTTATCCAGAGTAAGTGTTTTTTTCTGTCCCACAAATTTAGAAGGTATGTACTTCTGGATACCTTTATTAAGAGCCTCTTTGAACTCGAGCCAGAGAGTTTCGTTGACTTACCTGTGCAACTCAATACAAAGGAGTTACAGAAGTCCTTCATGTATGTTCTAAGAGATTTGCTGACAACACAGATCATGATCACCCTGCACATTTGCACAGGCTGATCTGGGCCTTCATTTTCTGCTTACAGAATCATTGGATACTGTAGTACACTACAACCTCTATATAACACGGTTCGTTATAACATGATTTTGGATATAACACGGTTCAAAAAAGGATCCCGAAAATGTATAGATTATATTGAAAAATGACCATAAATGGTCATTTTTCAATATATTCTATACATTTTTGTTTGGATATAACACGGTTGTTTAACTAACATGGTTTATACTGTGGACCCCAACAATAGTGTTGTAAAGAGGCTGTGGTGTATATGTCAATGAACAGAGAATGGTCAGATCAGATTGCACAGATGTGCACGCTTATCTGGACTTTTGCTGTTCTTATATGGCATAAGGGCCTTTTACCTATGTTGTGCATCATATAATTGCCTGGATTTCCCAGTTGCATACCCCTTACACAAACTACCATATTAACCCTTAGTATTTGGATACCGTATTTATTCTAATATATGCCCCGGGGGGCATTGCATTACTGCCAAAATGACAGTATTGAGTGAAAATTTGGGCCAAAAATAAGATATATGATAGTCGAAAGTCAATTTTTGCATATGTTTCATAATGTTTTTCTCCTAGAAAAGTAGGAGGGGGTATTTATTAGAGCTTACATTAAAATAAATACTGTATCTTAAATCAATTCCTTACTTATTCAAAAACTTGTATGAGTCCAATTTACTACCTGTTAATGTGTCGAAAATTACTGGGTGAGTTGCAAATAGTGTAGACCCAGATCAGATGATGCATTTTATGGCATCTAATCTGGATCAACACTGTTATTTCAGGCCTGTCTGTCTGAATACTTAGGAAAATATGATATCTTAAATATCTAGACAGATAGGCCTGGGCAAACAGTGTTAACCCAAATTACTCTGATTTTGACATCTTTGACATGCTTGGCGCTTTACACTGAGGAAGTAAATTTGTAAACGTTTGTCATGATTTAATGAAAAACCATTTGTCATAATTACCAATGTACAAAAAGTTTTATTCTAGTCATTGGTTTTTAAAAAATCAAATATTTTCAATTTTTTCCATAGTAAAAATGAATGCAAATTATGGATAAATTTGTAGGGTAGTTAACTTGAAGGCAGTTTTTCAACAAGTTCTGCTTGTTCAATTTTTCTGAAATTTTCACAATATTGTTGTGAAATTTAAACATCCATATTTCAAATTCAAGAAAGAAAAGTAAAAAATAATTTCTTAGATGAAAATTAAAAAAAATCACTCCACTTTAGAAATTGCATAGGTCAGACCAATTTTTGGCCATAAATTTAATTTTTAGGTACATATTTGAGAGCAAAGCAGGGAAACAGAAAAGACAAATTGCTCCTGATAAGATATGGTATATCAGAATAAAATATTTTTATTTAAAATAAAACGCCAAGCAAAAACAACGTGTTTCCGAGTGACGTGGAAAGGACAGTAGGGTCTGCACTGTTGGTCATTCCATTGGTACATTTTAAACATATCTCTCGTCCACTAGCTCTTCTATTGCTTTTCTGTGTTTCTCAGGAAGACAACACAAAATGACCCACTAGGACTGACATGCTGTTAAACAAGAACTCAGACTCAGATGCTAAATACCAGGGCCCAGTTGTTCAAAACTTAATGAAGTTGTTAGCTAACGTGATGTTAAAATTTCTGTTTTGAAATATGGCAAATACATTGATACTTTTTGCTGAAAAAATGTGAGTAGCTTTTGCATTGCAAAACGCGTTAACGAGTTTGTCACTAATGAGCTCATTAAGCAGAGAATGCTTTGAACAACTAGGCCCAGTATGCTTGTTTTTAGGATAAGTTTGATAATGATTAAGGTGTCGAACTATTTAGCATTATTATAGTATAGATATTTTTTTTATTTCTCCATGACAGTATTCATTAGTGTTGTCTCAACAAGGTGATTTCACTGAGTACACTGGCATATTTCATTATTGTGCTGTTTTTTTAATATGGCCCTGTCAAGACATGACTCAGAAATACTTATTTCATTATATATTCATATCTTCAGGTAATGTGAATATTGGAAAAAGTTTCGTTTTTTTTTTTTTTCGTGTATCAAGTTGCTCAAGTGGTTGGCACTGCTGATTTTCGACCACAAGGTCCCATGTTTGAATCCCACTGAAGGCAGAATTCAGCTTTTGACTGTAGTATTGTACAAAAAAATTTCATTATCACACTTCCATTCTCTTGATATGACTTTTTAAATATTGTTGAAAGGGATGTACGAGGGTCCTGCAAAAAGTTCTGTCACTAGTAGGCTTCCTTGGTTTTATCCCAGGTATATTTTAAAATGCTTCACTGCACTTGAATGGTGTGTTGAATAGCTAACGATACCAGTTTATTTCATTCAAATTGCTTTCCAACTGACCGAGTTATTTCAAATTGAAATAGATGCAGTCATATACACTGACCAATTTACTTGTTACAATAAGAAATGACCAAACAAAGGATGGTCAGGAGTCCACCTTTTACATGTCAACGCCTCCGCTCATAAGTGTGAGGTTGTTAAGCTTTTTTGGCTTCTGAAAAGGTGAAAGTTTTAAACCATCCACCTTATTCACCTGACCTGAGTCCTTGTGACTTCTTTTTGTTGCCAAGGCTTAAGAAAATGCTATCTGGAAATAAATATACGTCTAGAAGTTCTCTTGGCAGCGCTATTTATCAGTGTCTCCAACAGACACGAAAAGAAGACTATTTATCTGCTTTTCGCAACTGGGTAAAACGGTTAAAAAAAAGTGTTTCAGTAAAGGGGGGAATACTTTGAAGGTTTGTAATAAAAATATGTTTGATAAAACGTAGCACTGAAGTAATCCAAACCCAGTGACAAAACTTTTTGCAGGACCCTCGTAAAACACAAAGTCATCATCATCATTATTTTTACTTTTGCTTCTAAGGTGATTTGATTGAGTACCCATAATATATATTTTGGTGCAGAAATACTGTCGACTTGTTATCTCGAAGCCCAAGGTACTCTCTGAAATACTTCAAGATATCTGCACCTCAACATATCAGATTTTCAGAATTGAGGAAAAAATCAATCAAACAACCACATTACACAAATGAATATGTAATTTGACTCATGATGTTAGAAATATATTGAAAATATTGTGGAAAAGAGGAGAAATTGCTCAAGTTATTTGTTACCGGTTGGTAATAGCAGCCTCGGTGGGTCAGTTGGATGTGCATCCGACTGGTAATCAGGAGATTGCGGGTTCGACCCTGGCCAGGTCAGCAACATTCTTTCATTGAGATTGATAATGAAATAATTTCTATGGTCATTCTCTTCCTTCCGCAGATTCAAGAAGGGCAGTTGTCAGTTTCTAGCAAAAGAATGTGCACACTACTGGTTAATTGCTTAAAGGACTAAGCCTTATTATTTAACCTGTACCTCAAATTTACGAAAACTACGAACAGTTCTCTTCGTAAATGAGTGGATTCTTACGTATTTTTGCGTAATTTTGTCCGGAGATTGCGTATATTCTTGTAGTTTGTTACGAAGGTTTGTGGAAATCTGCGTATTTACGAACAAATTTCTGTACATACGTAGAAATATATTTGTAGCTGTCTACAAACAAACGGAGCAATCTCCGCACTCTGAACGGATTACTTCGTAAAACTGTAGACTTAAGATTTTTCAATGCGGAACAGTTCGTAGAATATAGACTTAAACTTATTTCAGTTTGTATATGTGTGGAGATTTCTGGACTTAGAAATTTTTTAGACCAAATGAGAACATAGAATATAATTAACCAATTTTTGGTTCGTAGTCTTTCGTAGCATTCGGAGTGTGCTTAGAGACCTTTGTAATTTAATATACATAACAGATTCACAGAAGAATTTGTTGCCATGGATACAAAATGGTATCAATTAAGATATCATAAAAGTAGTTGCTTTATTGCTTTGAAATCAAAAAGTTCAGTCATTTATAGAGCTACTCTGAGGCAACATAACTATAAAGCTAGTTCATTTGTGAATTTAAATTATGGATTAGAAATACATATGCTTGTTTTTTGTGTTTTACATGTAAAATGGAATAGTCTAAATGACAAATAGTCCATGGAAATGTGATTGCTGATTTCAGTGGTTTGGACAGAAGGTTGGTGGTCTCTTTTGATTACAATAGATTTCAACAGAATATAACCAAATCAAAAAGTTGAATTCTAAGTCTTGCACTTTTTATTTTTTCATTCACAATGCATTGATTATAATGCTTTTCTTCAAAAGAAGTGCTGTAAAATCTTTTTTCCATTACTGTTAACAGATATACAAAACATACATGTACATGACTTTTTAAGTAGATTCCAATGACTAATAACCTTTTTGTAAATACAAAATGCTTTAATACAAAATGAACTTATGTTATGCTTCATTTTGTGGTAGAAAAAGCATGCTTTATGGAGTTTTCATAATAATTTTGTTACTGCCTTACCTTGAAATCCTGGAGGTGCTTGCTATGTTCATTGGGAGGCCAGCCTAGGTGGCTCCATTAGATGTGTGTCCAACTTGTGATTAGGTTACAGGTTTGTCCCTCATAGGGTCAGCAACATTATTTCATTGGGATTTGATCATGAAGTACTTTTTATGGTCATTCTCTCCCTTCCACTGTCATGCAAGAAGGGCAGTTGTCAGTTTCTTGCAAAAGAATGTGCACACTGGTTAACCACTTAGAGGACTAAGCTGCCCAGTAAAAGTGTGGTTAGGTAAACTGACCAGGCTCTACATGACCCCATTAGGTTGACTGGGCCGTAAAACCTCAACACAAACAAATGTTCATTTGGAGACAAATAGGTAGTCATGCAGAGCTGCTTACAAACCAGCGGAGTATTGGGACATTTTATACACACCATTACACAAGATACTAATGGTAAGTGTGCGTAAGCATGTGAAGCTAGTTACAAACAACTACACAGTCATATGGAGATGATTACAAACCAGCGGAGTATTGGGACATTTTCTACGAAACTTTACGCAACATACCAATGGTAAGCGTGCATAAGCATGGGAGCTAGTTACGAACAACTACGCAGTCATACGGAGCTGATTACAAACCAGTGGAGTATTAGGACATTTTCTACGAAACCTTGCGCAACATACGAATGGTAAGCGTGCGTAAGCATGCAGAGCTATTTATGAACAATTAAGCAGTCATGCGGAGCTGATTACAAACCAGCGTAGTATTGGGGTATTATCTACAAACCTTTACGCAAGATACGAATGATAAGTATGCTTAAGCATGCGGAATTTCATCCCAATACTCCGCTTGTTACGAAAGTGCGTAGCTCATTCCGAATGTGGTGGTAATCGTAGAGGTTTACGCATTTTCCGCTCTGTTTTCCATTTCTCAGTTAATAAATTGCTTCGTAGTAAATGTCCCAATACTCCGCACAATATATTTTTCGTAGTTATTCATAGTTGCACGGAAATTTGAGGTACGGGCGCCCAGTAAAAGTGTGGTTGGTAAACTGGCTGTGCTCGACATGACCTTAGTGGGTTGACTTGCCTGTAAAACTCAACACAAACCTGGAGCTGTGTATAATATTTTACTATCTTTATAATGTTATACAATTACCATATTTATCCTAAGTATCCTTAATTCCTTACCTTACTTGCCCTAAAATTTGAAAATAGTCCTTCCTACCTTCTAATCTGTATGAAAGCTACTGGACCCAGTGCTTGCACTAACTGTCAAAATCAGGAAGTCCCAGGACTTCCTAGCTTAAGTATCTGGAAGTCCTGTGATCAAATTATTTCACTCCCTTTAGAAATTCAACCTCAGTATTCTTCAACTCTCATTTATGGAGTAAAACCACCATTTTTAAGCTAAATAACACATAAATTCATTCTAAAGTTTTGTTATAAATGACTGAATATTTTAAAAGTTGGGAGTCCCAGACTTCCTGGTATTGATTTTTGGAAGTCCCAGGGCAATTTTTGGGAGTCTCTGACTCCCAGACTTCCCTTATTGCAACAGGGTTCGCACAGGCTTGAAAAGTACTTGAAAATGATGGGCAGTCTTGAAAAATCCTTGAAAACAAAATTTGTCTTGAATAGCCCTTGAAAACTGTCCATAGACCTTGAAAAGTACTTGAATTTCACATTTTCTTGTATTCTAGACAATTTTAAATCTCTGTGAGAATCAAAAACAAAGTTCCCAGAAAAAAATCGGTTTTGAGCCACAATAAAGGTGCAGGAGTGCTATAATTAAAGAGATCGAATGTGCTCAGCACAAAAACAAAGTCTATAGGTTCGAATGTTTCGTACTTAATGTTTGGATTGTCTCCCTTGCAGACTGGTACTTGGCGATTTCGACAGCTTTTATCACTGAAAAAAGTCAGTTCCCATAACATGACTAAAGAAAGAAAAAAAAAAAAAAAAATGGTGTCAGCTGTTCTTTAGTGTGTGTGTGTGTGTGTGTGTGTGTGTGTGTGTGTGTGTGTGTGTGTGTGTGTGTGTGTGTGTGTGTGTGTGTGTGTGTGTGTGTGTGTGTGTGTTTCTTTTTTTTTTTTTGAACCTGCATTTATTTCTGCATAATGGGAAAGTGTGTTTATAGCAGAGAGTGGCCAAAACAGTATCCTTGGGTAAAGGAAACAAACAGTAAACATAAGGTGCACTGTCAGCCATGTAATAAGGACTTCGATACAAATGGGTGAAAGTGCATTGCGGTCACGGGCGCAGTGAGAGGGGCATAAGAAACAAGAAAAAGCGATGTCTCGGACATTCATAAATTTCTCACAGGTTAAAACAGATACTGCAACCACACCACAACTTAATACTTTTGGTTTTAAGAGAGTTCATTGTCACATTATTAGATAGAAATTATCAGTTTTTTAACCCAAAATTTTTCACTGGATGTGGAACCAATGGATGACAATGCCAGAATTTACGAATTTGTGTAAGTATTATAGTCCTTGAAAACTATGAGGTTGGTCCTTGAAAATTCCTTGAAAGGCCTGGAATTTGATGTGGCCTTGCCTATATGAACCCTGTGCAAGCACTGACCAGTGGCAAATTGTGCAAACCCTGATCAAATGCCAAAGTCTGTGGCATCTGATTTGGGTCTGCATTGTTTGCTCAGGCCTGACTGCCCTAATACTTAGGATAAATGAGATGATAATGCTATGGCATTTCATTGACACCATCCATAATGAACATAATATACAGTAGAACTTCAATGGCTCGAACATCTTTGGGACCATAGAAATTTGTTTGATTTATGAGTAGTTTGAGCCACTGAGGGTTAATCATGGTGACAGAAGCAAATAGCGATAATATAGGGAAATCTTTTCGAATTTCTATGCAGTAATTGTATTTTGAGTGTACTCATTAGAATTGCCTCAATGAGGTGATTCTAATGAGTACACATAACATACAATTTCATGATAAAATAAGAAAATTTCCCCAAATATTTGTCTTCTTGAGCTGTCTGAAGATTTCGTAGGGACTCAAAAACAAGTTCGAATTAACCATGGTAAACAAGCCATTGGTGTTTAAGCTGTTGAGGTTCAACTATATATGTATATACATCCTGTACATAACATGTTTTCATTAGAAACTGTCAAGTTATAAAACTATTTTTCTAGTGTTTTACAACTCCTAATTACAGAATTTGCCTTGTTATTGGCAAAAGAATATGGATTTCTATACAGGAACCTCTTCATAGTATGGTTCAGAATAGCTTAGATTTGAACAAAACGTGCTTCATTATGGCATGGTATTAGATATAACGCCTATTAAAAATGGACCCCAAAATCATCATCATCATCAGATTTTTGATTAACGTGTAGGTACAGGAGCGACATCCACATCAGTGGGTCCCTTCCAGGTAGCTGGCTTGCTTGCACGCATTGCAGATCTCACACCAGATATCCAGCTATGAGGGTCGATAGCTGAGAGCTTCCACTCTCTGCAATCCCTCTGTCAGCTGCTTCCATGTCATCTTGGGCCTCCCATGCCCACGCTTTCCATCAACCTGTATGTCAAAGGCTGTCTTGACTGCACCATTGGAGCATTCCACATGTCCATACCAGCGGAATCTTCTCTTCTTCAGAATGTGGTCCAGATCCTCAATGCCAAGCCGCACAAGTAGCTCATTGGACTTGGTGGTGACAATGTCTTGAGGCTTGACATTGCAGATCTGTCTGATCATTACCTTGTCATTCCGCTACAGATGTTGGAGGTTTGGCTTTGTCAAAGGCCAAGTCTCACTGGCATGGAGCATTGCGCTCTGCACACAAAAACTGTACATGCGGCCATATGTCTTGAGAGAGAGGTGGCTAGAAGAGAGAACTGGTAGCAGCTTCTTGAACTTCTTCCAGGTGGTTTTCACATGTGTTGTGGTTGAAAGTTCACAGCCACTCGCTGCTGAGAGCAGGTCCCCTAGGTAGCAAAAGGAAGCTACCACCTCCAGCTTGTCGGGTCCAACTTGGGACTTCCCTCTGTGGTCTGCCGTCCAAGGGGCACGTAGTTCCCTGGCACCATGTACATCTGTAATCAGGGTACCCAGTGCTTGCAGCCATTGCAGAAGATGCTGTTGCTGCCTACTCCAGTGTGACAGATGGTGCATGGAAACATGCCTGAACTCTGCAGGAGGTCCAGGCCTGTACTGCATATCATGATCTTTGTCTTTCCTGCATTTACTCTCAGTCCTTTCTCCTCCATTGCTTCTTTCCAAGCCAAGAGCTTCCTGACACATTCCTCAAGCGATTCAGTGATGATAACAAGGTCATCAGCATAGAGATACTCCCAGGGGACCCCAGAGCAGAACTCACAAGACAAGGCTTGAAGCACAATGATGAAAAGCAGTGGGCTGAGAACTGAGCCTTGGTGAATATTGTATTCAAATAAAAAAAGTATAGATTATGTAGAAAAAAATGACAATAAATAGTCATTATACCCGGCCACACAATAGTGGCGGGTTATTATGGTTTCACGTTGGACGTCCGTGTATCTGTCCACCCGTCGTATGTCTGTCTGTCCATCCATTTTTCGTTTTCGAATGATAACTTGAGTAAACATCAATGGGTTTTCACCAAACTTGGTATGTGCATTGATATTGTGGATATCTGGTTTGGGATTGCTAATGGACAAATTTCGTCAAATTTTTATGGAGTTATCTGCCTGAGACACGCCCATATTTTCGTTTCCGGACAATAACTTGAGTAAATAACAAGGGATTTTAACCAGGCTTGCTATATGCATTGACATTAAGGAGATCTGGTTTGGGATTGCTAATGGGCAAATTTTGTCAAATTTTTACAGAGTTATCTGCCCGAGACACACCCATATTTTCGTTTCTGAACGATAACTTGAGTAAATAACAAGGGATTTTAACCAAACTTGCTATATGCATTGACATTAAGGAGATCTGGTTTGGAATTGCAAATGGGCAAAGTTCGTAAAAATTTTACGGAGTTATCTGCCCAAGACACGCCCATATTTTCATTTCCGGACGATAACTTGAGTAAATAACAAGGGATTTTAACCAGACCTGCTAAATGCATTGATGTTAAGGAGATCTGGTTTGGAATTGCTAATGGGTAAATTTCATAAAATTTTTACGGAGTTATCTGCCCGAGACACGCCCATATTTTCGTTTCCGGACGATAACTTGAGTAAATAACAAGGCCTTTTAACCAAACTTGCAATATGCATTGATATTATCAAGATCTGGTTTAGGATTGTTATCTGTCCATTGATATTATCAAGATCTGGTTTAGGATTGTTATCTGTCCCACCGTCATTTTCTTTCCAGACATTTTCTCAACGATAACTTTAATATATAAACAAATAATTGCTGTGGCGGGGTATTATGCTTGCGGTGCTTTTATTTTTAATATAATTTACGCATTATGTGATAACAACCATTTGAGCCTAGTAGCATTGCTGTATTCAAACAAAATTTATAGATTATATATAGAAAAAATGACCATTATGGTCATTTTCTGTATAAGCAATAGATTTTTGTTTCAGTACAACACCACTGCTTATCTGCCTTGATTGTTGTTTTGGAACCAAGCAATAGTGTTAGAAGTAGGTTGTGGGGTACTTTGACTTTCTGTTTGATACCTTTAATCCTGATATTTTGAAAATAACCCCCACTGTTTCAAGGTGGTTAGGTCATTGTCCTCGCTTTCACAGCACTGATATTGAACACATATACATATACAGTCAACTCTCGTTATCTGGAATTCCAAGGGACTGTCTGAAATACTTCGAGATATCCGTACTTCGACATATCAGATTTGCAGAATTGAGGAAAAACTAATTTGATTAACCACATTTAACAAATATATGTGTAATTTGACTCCTGAAATTAGAGATATATTGAAAATATTGTGGAAAAGAGGAGAAATTGCTCCTTAGGAGCAATTTCTCCTCTTTTCCACAATATTTTTTACCCGTTGTTAGATTTTCTTGTTTAGGTAGGGACCAGATTTCACTTCGAGATAAGCGGTTATTCGAGATAAGCGAGTTCGAGATAGTGAGAGTCAACTGTACTTTAACTTTTTCTGTTTAATTTCAGTTTATGAACCTCCTGGGGTGGTTAGTTGCTGCGGCTTGCTGTTTATCCGTTCTTTATGGGCCATTTGACACTTTTAATGGTAAACATGTCAGTAGTCGCCAGGTGATAGCATTATACACAGCTCTTAACAGGCCGGTCTGGTGTCTTGGTGTTTGTTGGGTCATATTTGCCTGTGCCACAGGGCATGGAGGTATGTTAATAGCTCCAGATAAGACTATTTGTTCAGCCAAACATTACTGATATTTTTCTTATTTCTCCATGAAAACATATGATGTGGTATTTATTAGAAGCTCTTCATTGGGGCACTTCTAATGTGTACCCACGTCATACCATAAAAACCCTAAGTATTGGGATAGATAGGCCTTTGCAAACAGTGTAGACCCAGATCAGATGCCACAGAATGCGGCATCTGATCAGTGTCTACACTGTTTTGCCATGCATCTAGCAATATTTTAGACATATCAACAGGTAGTAGAATGAACCATTTCAAATTTAAGAAGTATGGTAAATAGAAAAGGTGTCCCAATACTTCGGGTTGTTAATACAGTATGCTTTTGCAAAGAAATAAAATAATATGTGGATACCCACTCCTGTCTGGAGCTATGTATGTTATACTTATACCATAATTAGCGGAAATTTTATAATCTCTGAAATGTCTGAGTGAGAGAGTGGTTGCTACTCCCAGCTTCGGATCAAGAGGTCTCGAGGTGGACTGATAGATGAGGTCAATTCATGACTATATTTTTAATTGCACAGAATCTTTCATAGTCAGCCCTTCATCATCTCGGTATGACTTGAATACATGTAATGTTGAAAGAGACTCATGGAACATCAAATCTTCATCATTTTATACATCTGAGATTTGAATAAACACAATTAATTACTTGGTAATGTGACAAAAAGGTGCTGACTAAATGACAAACAGCCCAGACCCTGATCAAACTGCTTCTTCGATCTGAGTTTTAACTATTTGCTCATGTGTGTCAGTCTCTTAGCTCTTGATAAGGCAATTTTTTCAGCAAAAAAGTGTTAATATTTTTCTTATTTCTCTATGAAAACATACGTTGTGGGTACTCATTGGAAGTGCCTCACCGAGGCACGTACAACGAGTACCCACAACATATGTTTTCCTTGAGAAATAAGAAAAAATATTTTCTTGATAACCCCTCTTATCAAGACCAATGATGTCTGAATATTTAGGAAAAGCATAATTCCTGATAAACTTTATACATGTGCAAGGGAATATTTATATATCATATACACCCTTAGTATTCAGACAGACAGGCCTGAACAAACAGTGTAGGCTGGCCTTGGTGGTTCAATCCGATGCACATCAGACTGGTGATCAGGAGGTCACGGGTTCAATCCCTGCCTGGTCTGGCAACATTCTTTTGTAGAAATTGATCATGAAATATTTTCTATGTTCATTCTTGCACTTCCCCTGATTCGGGAAGGGTAGTTGTCAGTTTCTGGTAAAAGAATGTGCACAAGTACCAGTTCACCATAGAGCTGTCCAAGCGTTCCCAGGAATTAGGTAAACTGACCGCGCTTGACATGGCCCTAATAGGTTGACTGGGCTGTAAAACCCCAACACAAACAAACAGTGTAAAGCCAGATCAGATGCCTGTACTTCAATATACAATGTACTGTAGTTTATATTTTCTAAGCCCTTGTGATGATTGAGCTTATTCCAGGATTTTAGAATTTATGTGGGTCTCTGAGGCCTTATTGGCCAAAACCCCCAGTCTGACCCAAAAACTCGACACTTCAGGTGTTTTCAATTTTTTTATGCATGTGTGTTCATTGCTGTCAAGGGTCTTTCTTCTAAAAAATCTATTTTGAGCCACAACATCAGAAAATGTACGTTTCAACTGTGCATTCAAGCAGTCTGTTCAGAATCATTACTGGCCACATTTTAGCCAGGGATGCAAACATTGCATCCCTGGCTAAAATGTGGCCAGTACAATAAATACTCTAATCAGATGTTGAGACTGATTTGAATCTTCATTGGCCGCACATGTCAGAACAACGGTTTTCTGACATTTTGGCTGTTGTGTTATCTGGTCCCTGCCTTGGGAAAGTGTTAGCATATTTACCATAAATATTCAGACAGCTTAATTCCTAACCATACTTGTCCTAAAATTTGAATATCTCCATTTTATACTACCTGTTGGATTGTCTAAAACCTGCTGGACAAATAAGTGGCAATCAGTGTAGATCCCGATCAGATGTTGCATCCTGGGGCATCTGATCTGGGACTACTGTAATTTCAACATCACTCAGTGATAGGCTTTTACCCAGGCATAGGCTTTTTTCCCAGGCATTTTATTTTAAACAAAAATGTTCTGATTGACCATATCTTATCAGAAACCATTTGTCTTTGCTATTTCTGTATTTTGTTCTGAAATATTTACCCTGAAATTAGATTAACGGCAAAAAATTGGTGTTACCTATACAATTTCTATAGGAAAGTGATTTTTTTTATATTTCATATCAGAAAATGTTTTTTTTTTTTTTGTTTTTGCTGATGTTTAATTATTGATATCTCACAACAATATTGTGAAATTTTCAGAAAATTTGAATGGATGGAACTCTTTGAAATCCTGCCTCCAATTTACCTACCCTACTGCTTTCTGCATAATTTGCAGCCATTTTATGGGGGAAAAACATGAAAATATTTGATCTTTATAAAAACCAATGAATAGAATAAAATATATGTGCATGTGTAGTTACAACAAATGGTTTTGCATTAAATCATGACAAAAAATTGCAAATTTACTTCTTGTATGTTAAGAAAGAAAAAGCAACTAACCACTTTCTGAAAGATATTGAAAGCAGAGTATATTGTTTGCGAAGGCCTGTCTGAATTTTTAGGGTGAATATGGTTGATTAATTGAATGTACTCATCTTATCTAGATAAGAGTGGGTGGCAGGTAAATATTTTTCTTATTTCTTGATGAAAACAATTGTTGTGGGTACTCATTAGAAGTGCCTCACCGAGGCACTTCTGATGAGTACCCACAACATATGTTTTTTCATCAAGAAATAAGAAAACTATAGATACTTTTTGGTTGTAAAAAATACCTTATCAAGAGCTATGGTATTGTCTTCCTTTCTACAGGTATTGTCAACTGGTTCCTGTCTTGGAAGTTATTCATTCCTCTCAGTCGACTAACATACCTAGCTTATCTTATCCACCCAGTAGTTATTCAGGTGTTTAATATGGGAATGCGAGATGGCTTGTATGTCACTGATCTCTATTTGGTAGGTACTTACACTGTCCTTATACTTCATATAATCAGAGAATTCGGCAAACTGTGAAAAAATAGCTCTTGACATCTGCACCCAGTAAAGACTCAGATCTATCCACATTTCAGTGCAGTCTGATCTAAGTCTTAGCTGTCAACCTATAGAAACCTTGCAACCATAGCTATACATTGGGTGCTCAGCAAAGACACTGATCGGACTGCACGGAGACTGATGCTTATTGGAGTCTCTGCTGGGGACATATGTCATAAAGTAAATTTCTCACATCATGGCTCAAATATTGAGTGTGCACTCATCAAAACTGCAAAATGACATTAACAAACAACAAAGGCCCACATTAGCAAGTGTATTCCTTTTGTCTGGTCAGGATCTTAAGCATATTTTCTCAAACTATTTGGACTGACATTCCTGAGCAAACATGTAGACCCTGATCATATGTCACAAAATGCAATGTCTTATCAGGGTCTGCACTGTTTGCCACTCATCTAATAGTAATTAGACTCATCAGAAGATAGTAAAATGGACTAATTCAACTGTGAAGACAAGTAAGAAGGTATGGTGTCTTAATACTTTTGAGAAGTACAGCACAAGGTTTTACATCTTAGGTTAGTATGGTACTGAGTTTTTCATTTATTAATGTTAGCATTTGAGTGTACAAGCAGCAAAGACTTAAATACATAGCCTGGGTGACACTAAATTTTTAAGTACTTCACCAAAATACAGTATAACCTCAATGGCTTGAACCCAGATGGCTCATTTACCATGGATGATTCGAACTCTTTTTTCAGTCCCTACAAAATCCTTCAAATAGCTCAAGAAAACAGATATTTAGGGGTTTTTATCTGATTTTATCATGGAATTGTATGTTGTGTGTACTCATTAGAATTGCCTCATTGAGGTGATTATAATGAGTACTCTGAACATACAATCATTGTGTAGAAAGTAAAAAAGATTTCCCTAAATTATCGCTATTTGCTTCCTGAACTGGTGCCATGATTAACCTTCAGTGGTTCGAAATACCCATGTCTCGAACAAATTTCCATGGTCCCAAAGATGTTGGAGCCATTGAAGTTCGACTGTACTGTTTTTTTTACCCAAAATTTTGGGACACGGTTACCCTTACCATACTTATCCTAAAAGTTGAATAAGTCTGTTTGGCTACTTCTTGTTGTGAGTAAAAACTGCTGGATGACTGGCAGATAGTGTAAACTCTGATCAAATGTCATGCTCTAAGGCATCTGATCTGGTTCTACAGTTTGCTCTGGCATGTCTGTCCCTATACTTATGGTTAGCATGGTACTGCAATTTTCCCCAAGGAGAATGCATGGATATCCATGTTCAGCTACAGATTGTGTGTAAATTATCAAATAACAATACACAAAACATTTGTCAAATATATTTAGTTTATTGGTTTTCTTAAAACTTGATGTAGATTGTTCTAGAATAAATGCAAGAGTGATGCCTAAACTGGGGCTAAACAGAATATGCATTTGAAAAACAAAACCTTATTTTGCAAACCAGACCCCAATTCGTAGTAAATATTACATAAACTCACATTCAAATATTTTTTTCCCATAAGTAAAACCTGTTTTTACCCAAATACTTCAACAGACATTGGTAGAAAGCAAATTAAAGAAAAAGTTATTACCAAAGTGGCTGCCATTTACCTAGAAATAAGGAAGTCACTGGACTTTCTGTCATTTGTCCCAAAATCGACCTTACACTGCATTGCTGCACCATGTGTCGGAAATTGGACTCTCATTTAATGTAACCATTGTTTCTAAGTCTGATCTTAATTTTTAATTTAACCCTTGTCCTGCTGAACCCAGATATATTCTGCCTTAACAAACAGTGTAGATTCAGATCAGTTGGCTTCTGAAGAATCTGCACTATTTGCCATTTAGTATGTGAATTTATACCAACAATCTTAATCAAATAACTTGAGTGGCTGAAAATTAGAAGTGGGCATGGCGTCTCAATTTATTCAGCAGGACAAGGGTACAGGGAAAAACAAAAGCTATGTGGACAACAAAAAGTCAGATTAGCCCGCACATCCATGCAGTCTGATCAGGACCTTCACTGTCTGCTTATAGAATCATTGGGTACTACTGATTATAACAAAATATAGGAAAATTCCAGATCAGCCTGTGTATCTCCGCTGTCTGATCTGAATCTTTACTGTTTGCATTTACCACAAAGACAACTATTGTTATGGCGCTTCCCAATTTTACTGTCATGATTTTTATTACTATATTTCAGTCTTTCCTGTTTGTGGCTTTTCTGGTGATTTCCAATGCTGTGGCATTTGTTCTGTCTCTTGCTTTTGAGTCACCATTTATGGGTTTGGAAAAGGCCATCTTCAACAGAGAGAGAAAACATTGAGAAGATTAGAGTACATCAGAGTTGGATGCAGCATAGTGCTTAATGCTTAGCATGCTGGGTAAAAAATCAGCAGACGACATTTTGAAATATTTTTTTATTTGTCCCAGAAAATAGGATTTAACAATTCATGCAAATTGTCTGACCCCTGCCGGAACGGCAAAAGAATATGCACAATACTGTTTAACCGCTTAGAGGACTAAGCCTGACCATTAAAAGGATGGTTAGGTAAACTGACTGCGCTCCACATGACTCCATTGGGTTGAATGGGCCCGTCAAACCTCAACACAAACAAAATGCAAATTGTCTCCTCAGGGTCAGTTTGCATGAAATATATAATCCAATTTTCTGGAAAAAATGAGAAAAGTATCATCAGTTTGTCCGCTGCTGACATGTCTTATAGTGTGATAACTGTTAAGAGACTTGGATACATTTTATACATTTCCCAACATTTTTACATGTGTTACCAATTTTGTGACATCTTTGCTTTCCTGCTGTCCAAGCCCTTTCTGAAAAGGAGTCTGCTCTTAAAGGAAATAATTTACTCACCAAGCCCTTTCTGAAAATGAGTATACTCTTAAAGGAAATAATTTACTCACTAAGCCTTTTCTGAAAAGGAGTCTGCTTTTAAAGGAAATAATTTACTCACCAAGCCCTTTCTGAAAAGGAGTCTACTCTTAAAGGAAATAATTTACTCTCCAAGCCCTTTCTGAAAAGGAGTATACTCTTAAAGGAAATAATTTACTCACTAAGCCCTTTCTGAAAAGGAGTCTGCTTTTAAAGGAAATAATTTACTCACTAAGCCCTTTCTGAAAAGGAGTCTGCTCTTAAAGGAAATAATTTACTCACCAAACCCTTTCTGAAAATGAGTCTACTCTTAAAGAAATAATTTGTTCATCAAGCTCTTTCTGAAAAGCCGTCTACTTTAAAAGGAAAGAATTTGCTCCCTTCAGGAGCAAATTCTTTCCTTTAAATGTAGACCGTTTTCCAGAAGGGATTGGTGAGCAGAAAAGCAAAGGGAAAGTCACAGAATTTGTTTCCTCTACAGAATTGGAGGAAAATCAACCAAGAGTATTCATTCCCTTTAAGGCTGGCATACATTGTATTAAAATGTTAAAAGAATAAGCTAGCAGTGCGAAAGGCATTTTTTAAAAAACACATTCCGGGGTCAGTACAGTCTGTCTCATTAATTATTGCTTAGCTTTGTTTATATATATATATTACTTATAGATTTTTAATTTACTTCAGCGCAGCTGGTGGCCCCAAAACAGCATCCTGTGCTTCACCATAGTGCAGATCATATTTTTATTTTCTTTGGGATATTGAGCCCATTCTGATTACATTGAAAATTGAATATTGCTGAAGCCAGTGCTAGGGAGTGTATGCAGATTTACAAACTACAGTCGAACCTCGTTATCTCGAACTCGCTTATTTCGAATTACTGCTTATCGTGAAAATCTGGTCCCTGTTTTAACATGAAACTATGACAACAGGTAACAAAATAATGTGGAAAAGAGGAGGAATTGCTCCTAAGGAGCAATTTCTCCTCTTTTCCACATTATTTTATATATATATTTCTAACTTAAGGAGTCAAATTACATATTCATTTGTTAAATGTGGTTGTTAAATTTATTGTTTTCCTCACTCTCTCAACTCTGATATGTCGAGATACGGATATCTCGAAGTATTTCAGTGAGTCCCTTGGAATTCGAGATAATGAGAGTCGACTGTAGTGTGCTGTATATGAAGAAGCTTAATAAAACCGAGTCTCCTTTTGCATACTCTTTGTTCTTAAATGCAACCTTTTAGATTTCTGTTATGATGCCTGTCTTCATCCTTATTGCATTTGAATATGTAAGAATACCTTTCAAATTGATTTGGTCCAAATCCTGACTGGCCATGCAGGTAAACTCTGTCCAAAAATTTAAATATAATGTTTTAACCCGTCTCATGCTGAATAAATTAAGATGCCACGCCCACTTCTAATTTTCAGCCAATCAGAGTGCTTGATCTGAATTGTTGCTATAAATATGGCATTCAGAAGCCAACTGATCTGGATCTACACTGTTTGCTAGGACAGGGTATGTTGTGGTCAGCAAGAGAAGGGTTCAATGACATTTTCATGATTAAATATTTAATTACTTTCTCAGTCAAGATTTTATTTTATTTTATTTTATTTTTTTATTTTATTTTTTTTTTTTTTTCATTGAAAATCTGGTAAGACATGAATCCTCAAACCCTTTTTTCTCTGCAAATAAAAAATAAGGACAAATGTCATTTAAAGGATTGAAAAAGATCAGTTAATGTAATATTGCATTTAAGTATAAAGGTATATTAAAATGTTGCTGGAACATTATTTCTGAGTATATTTATTCCTGACTCATTGGACAAGTATACAAAGATACAAAAAGATTGTATATACCATAATAACCCTGTATTGGGACTGACAAGCCTGTGCAGACAGTGTAGAACCTGATCAGCTGTCACATTCTGCAATATCTGACCAGTGTCTACACTGATTGCCACTCATCCAGCATGGTTTAAGACACACCAACATGTAGCAAAGAGGAACTTGTTCAAATTGAGGAAGTATGTTAGGTAATTAAGATGTCCCACTGCTTAGGGTAAATATAGTATATTTATTCCTGACTCATTGGATGAGGATACAAAGATATAAATAGATTGTATGTGTACCTTGTATATACACATATTCCTTTTTCATCTTTAATATAGTCAGATCATAGTGTCAGTTAAACGGTGCTTTCTTTTTACAAGATTATTTCTTTGTTTTGGGAGACTGGATACACTTGGAAGATTTTCAGCCATTTTTACAAGGGAGACAACTTTTGTAACTTCCTGTAAGCTTCCCAGCACACCTAGCCCCTTCTGAAGGGGGTCTAATCTATAAGGAAAGAATTTGCTCACTTTGTGAGCAAATACTTCCCTTATAGAGTAGACCTTGTTGAAAATGGATTAAAAACAGTTTTGACAGTGTTACCTCCCTTGAAAGTGTATCCATTTACCTTAACCAGTAGATTCTTTTTACAAGATTATTTCTTTGTTTAATTACTGTGATGAAATATTTTTTAATATAAATAATAGTTTTATAGTTTTAATGAGAGACATGTTTATTTTATCTTCTCATCACGAAAACATGCCTATATAATTTTGACCCCCTTAAACCCCGCATTTAAAACTGGGGTTTACAGGGGTATACATTATTTTTCTTATTTCTGCTCAAAAGATAGATTGTGGGTACTCATTAGAACATAGATTGTGGTACTCATTAGAACTGCCCCATTGAGGCAGTTCTAACAAGTACCCACAATCTATGTTTTGAGCAGAACAATGAGGCAGTTCTAATGAGTACCCACAATGTGTTTTGAGCAGAAGTATGAAAGAAATCAGAATTTTTTATCTGAAAATTTTCAGTTTTTGATGGTAAAATTTTCAGTATATTAGAATAGGCATGTTTTCGTAATGTGAAATGAAATTAATGAAAAGTACTGGTTAGTTTTATGAATGTATTTCTTTTTAATGCACCAATGCCTTAGAAGCTTTTATCACACCATGACATGACATTTATAGCTATTCACAAACTGTTATCATTTCATCTGAACTGTCACTAAGGATATGATGTTTGTACTGTATTGTTGTGTAATCAAGAAATTTCATATTGGCCTACTTGCAGGTCATAGATCTGCTCTGTTGTCCAGAGGCCAATTGCTAAGAAATTAAGAAATTTTGTATTAGCCCTGTTACAGTTACTGGGCCAATGAGAATTTTTTAATCAAATACAATTTTATTAATAAACTTCTGTGGATCTGATGTGTGAGTAGTGATTTTAGGATTAACAGATCCCACTGTCATCCCATTTAAAACTTTTCTACCCACCAAACATGCCACCTCGTTCACTGAACACTTCACATACACATACCATCACACACACACACATGCCAGCATACACATATACATACAAAGTGAAGTATAAATTATATGAGCTGTGTCATGGAAAAAGAACCATTATAGCATATGCAAACAGCAATGGTTCAGGTGAGCCTGTACGTCTGTGTAGTCTCACCAGAGCCTATGTTGTTTCCTCACCGTCAGCAGTAGGGCAAGTGATAGAACTAGCAGCATAGAACTAGACACAGCCAAACCTGTGTTAAGCAAGCATCCAAGGGAAAGCCAAAAATGGTTGCTTAAGACAGGTGCTTGCTGAATACAGGTACATTTACAGCTGTTTAGCTTTTAAGGGATTTGAAAATATGGCCTCTTAATACATTGCTTAATACAGATGGCCTTTAAGACAGGTTTGACTGTATGTGGCCTCGCTAAAAGATAGGGCAAGAAGAAACTTCAGCATAGATCTAGATATGTGGCCTTGCTAAAAGGCCAGGCATGACCATTGAAAGGATGAAAAGACAGAAAGTCCAAAGAGCTTTTTTCTCATGATGTGGTTCATATAATGACTCAATATACATGATCTCACACACAGAGCAGAACTTAAAAACATAATACATATATAGGGAGATATAAATTCATATAATGTGAAGGATACTCAGGGGCAGTTCGAGCTGTGTCTGCATTGTTAGCTCACACCTAACTGTCCAAGTATTTTGGATACAAAAATTTTTAGGGCCACCTTTATACTGTCTTATATCTGAAACTCTCTTATATCTGAAATTGTCTTATAATGAATGTACATTTGTAAGCACAACAGCAGTTGTTTTTACATTTACAATTCTTTTATATTTGTTCTGATTCTTGTCCATTTATGCATGAGCAGCTGATTCTACACATCTATTTTCAGGAATTTTCTTGTAGTACTTTGTATATATATAGTATTATTATAGTCAAGTATTTTTGTGTTTAATGTAATGTAGTACGGTAAATGTCCTAAAATTTCGAACACTTTATGTCCCCCAACCTAGGGGAGGGTGACGTATTGATTTTGGTGCAGGTCCTGTTGGTGTTGGCATTGGTATGACACTTAATTGCTTGTCAGTTCAATATCTTGTGAACAAGTGGTTGGATTCATACCAAAGTTTCATGGATAAATAATTGGGACATAACAAAGGACTGATTAGATTTTGGTGACCTTGACATACTTTTTCAAAGTCACAGCAGTAGAAAAACTGAAAATTCATGGTAGGAGGACATCTGTTTTCTCTGAAAACACCTTTACTCGTTATACATTTTTTTGCCTAAATTTTGCCTTTAATGCAGTTGTTTCTGAAAATGCTTAGTGAATTGCAAACAGTGTAGACCCTGATCAGACTGCTCTTTCAGAAGCAGTCTGATCTGGGTCTGTACTGTTTGCACATGCCATTTTGTCAGAAACTTTGGTGTATGAAATTTTAGGACATTTACCATAATATAACTTCTCTTTTTATTCATTCCAAGATTAGAATAAAACCAAACACACAGACAAGAGATACATTGTGCAGTGTGAGTCTTTCTGAATGTACATTCTCATTGTGGTGCTTAAAAAAAAAAAGACTTCTCACTGATGTTTGTGGGATTAGTGACTATCATTGTGAGGTTCACTACTTGTACAACTAGCAGTCTAGGGTACCTGAATGGGAAAACCAGTTTGGGATGGGAAACTGAGACTTAAAATTTAAAATTGTCAAACTTGCCTGGGTGTTCCGATGACCCCTTCTCTGGCAGAAAACACTGATAGATGCATCAGCTCGGGGTCATCTGGTAGAGAAACCCTTATTGCAAAACTGACACAAGTCCATATCTAGCCTCAGGACTACCTGCTTATGAAACAAAGTTTTGAACATTATCTGCTCAGAACTAGAGGAAGTCAACATCAGAAAACAAAGTATAACATCAAATATTCTTGCATTTTTTATCTCTGAGAGGAAGTTCTTTCCCTAAGTATAGCTTCAATTTTTGAAGGTTTCAAATACTAAGGAGGTAATATCTTATGTGCAAAAGTTTTCTCCCTTTACAAAAAGGCAGCAAACCTTTTCAAGTTGATCCATTCACCTAATTGCACTGATAACATCACAGTTGTGTAGTCTGGTTCTAGAATTTGTTTTACACTCTAGTTCAAAAAGGTTGTTATACAGTCCAGTTCAAAATTAACTTGACATATTAAATAGTCTCGTTCTAGAACTTGTTTTACCCGTTGGTTCAAAAAAGTTGTTTTACAGTCCAGTTCAAAGTTAACTTTACATAATAAATAGTCCGGTTCTAGAATTTGTTTTACATTCTGGTTCAAAAAAGTTGTTTTACAGCCCAGTTCAAAATTAATTTTACTTAATAGTCTGGTTTAAATAATGAATTTGTTGTACAGACAGTGTGGTTCAAGAACTTGTTTTACATGTAGTTTGGTTCAAGAATATGTTTCTTTTCTTTTTATAACAAAACTTTTGTTTTGATCATGTTTTAGCACAAACATTTGAGTCATGCCATCAGAGAAGGGTTATTCAGAGCACAAATAAATGACAAAAGATTTCTTATATGTGTATAAAAGATTTTTCTGTATAATGTATTCTACAACAGTCTATGATTTTGTAAATGAACAGTAAATGTCCTGATTAGACTGCAGTTCTGCCAGTTAATCTTATGCCCTGACTCTCACCCCCACCCCACCCATTTTTCATTTGATAATGCTTAAATTGTATTTACTTTTATTTACATCATTCTTTATTTATCTTTGGTTTGTGATGCATATACAGCTGATTGTGATTTTTACTTTAACCCTTAAAGTGCCGATCACAGCTGCAGCCAGACAGTTTTATTTTGTCTATTTTTTATTTTTGTTATTTTTTAGAGAAAATAAGTTTTTTTGTTTCATTTGAATTTTTGCCTATTTTTTTCCAAGAAAGTAAGGCTTGACATTTCATATGAGTCACATGAAATGCCAAGTCTTTTTTTCTGAAAATACACAAAAAAATAAAATGTCAGCTGCAGTTATTATTAGCACTTTAAAGGTTAACAGGTGCTCTTTTATATTAGTCTATCATATGATGTGTAAGGCACAAAAAGGGCACTTATGCAGTTTGCAGATAACACAGGCCCAGATCAGCCTGTGCATTGCTGCAGACTGATCTAGGCCATCGTTGTCTGCTTACAGAATCAATGGATACATGGATACTATAGTATAATATTATGTTGAAGAACAGAGAATGCTCAGATCAGACTGCATGGATTCCCATACTCATTACGAAAATAAGCCTATACCAATATACTGAAAATTTTGTCACCAAAAAATGAAAATTTTCAGATAAAAATTGCGGGGCCCTGTAGCCTAGTGGTTAGGGGAGTTGACTCTTAATCCATTAGGTTTCTCGCCGCTGTATTTTTGAGCCTCTTTTGTGTCACAAATGGGAATCTTTAAGTTCTGCTTATGGATGGTCAGGTGGTTTTTCCCAGGGTTCTCCAGTTTTCACCCACCTTTGATGAACAATCAGCTAGATATAAGTGAAATATTCTTGAAAGGGCTGTAAAAACCAAACCCAAAAAAAAAAAAAAAAAAAAAAAAAATCAGAAAAAAATTGAATATTTTGCATATTTCTGCTCAAAACATAGATTGTGGGTACTCGTTACAACCACCTTGGCAAGGCAGTTCTAACAAGTATCCACAATCTATATTTTGAGCAGAAATAAGAACAATAATGTATACCCCTGTAAACCCCAGTTTTACTATATAAAAGTGAGGTTTAAGGGGTTCAACATTATATAGGCATGTTTTCATGATGGATCTGGATATAGGTTGTCCGCAAATTACATAAGGGCCATTTTCTTATGTTGCACATCATATGAGAAACTATGATATGAGACTACCTTGTTTATCATAAATATTTGGACAGACTAAAGAAAAGAGCCAGTGTGCACCTAGGTTCAGCACCGTTTGGCATTTGGCTGCCATGTTTTAGACATGCATTTGTGCATGGTAAAATTTTGAGATAAGTGGGCAGTAAGGAGTTCAGGTGTCCAAATTTTTATGATAACCTATTTATCAGGTATTGGGAGAGGCACAGGCTTGAACAGACATGTAGATCCAGATCATGGGCCACATAATGCAGCATCTGATCAGGGTCTGTACTGTGTGCCAATCATCCAGCTATTTTTAGACACATTATCAGGTAGGAAAATGAAAATGATCAAATTTTATAACAAATATGTAAAGGATTAAGGTGTCCCAGTATTAACTCTTGTCCTGCTGAATAAATTAAGATGCCACGGCCACTTCTAATTTTCAGCCAATCAGATTACTTGATTCAGATTGCTGCTATGAGTTCACATACTTAATGGCAAACAGTGCCGATCCAGATCATTTGGCTTCTGAAGAAGCCAACTGATCTGGATCTACACTGTTTACAAAGGCAGGATATATCCGGGTTCAGCAGGACAAGGGTTAATTAATGCTTAGAACAATTCAGGAACCACTTGGCCAATTTCCTCCAAATTTCACATTGATCCTACTGTTAAAATGGGCTTGAGAGTTTGATCAAATGGCCACCCTGCATCAATTGTCATGCCCATAGATGGAAAAAAAAAATAAAAATGAAAAACACATTCTTATTCTTCAAAACCACGAACTGTTCAAATGATGATCCTTTCATTAGTTGCAATGACAGGATGGGAAAAATGTTGCATAACACCTGCATATCTGTAGTGGCTATTTAAGTCAGGTGAGCAAGCTGTGGCCCATGGGTCTCTTGTTGTTTACAAATTTCAAATGATGTCATGTGATTTTCTTTTTCTAGGATTTTTATATTAAGCATAATATAAATAAATCTCTGTGTGTGATATACATGCTTATGTGAAATGCTTGTTAATTAGAAAGTTAATGGGCATTAATATTAAATTCAAAAGTGCTCTCCCAACTGCTAGGTATACAACTCCAGTTGCAGAAATGGATCTGATTTAAAAACAATTTATAGTACACACCCAACAGCTGAATATATAACTGCAACTGCAGAAAAAAAGGCTCTGATTGGATTTTTTGATGACTCTTGACATCAATATATATATATATATATATATATATATATATATATATATATATATATATATATATTATTTTTTAATATTATTATTTTTTTTCAGTATTATTTTTTTTTCTTTCATTTTTTATTCCTTTATTTATCTGTTTATCATGGCAAAGAGTGCAGTTGTGTGCGGTGTTCTGTGATAAACAATTGAATGGAAAAAGCAAACAAAATATTGCCAGCCTCGACAGCTCAGTTAGATAGGCCTCTGACTTGTGATCAGGAGGTCATGAATTTGATTCCAACCAGGTCTGTCAACATTCTTTCACGGAGATTGATTATGAAATATTTTCTACTGTCATTCTCTTCTCTCCTTTCCACTGATTCAGGGCAGTTGTCAGTTTCTGGTGAAATGATGTGCCCGAGTACCTATTAAATGTTTAGAGGACAAGTCTGCCCAAGAAATGGTGTGGTTAGATAAACTGACAGTACTGGATATGACGCTAATGGATTGACTGGGCTGTAAAGCCTTAACACAAACAAACGAAAGAAAATATTGATTACCATATTTGCCCTAAATATTAGGTCACCTGAACTCTGTACCATACTTGCCTTAAAAATTGGAACATGCCCATTTTGCTACCTGCTGATGTGTCTATAGACTACTAGGTGAGTAGTAAATAGTGTAGACCCTGATCAAATGCTGTATTCTATGGCATCATATCTGGGTCTGCATTTTTTGCTAATTTAAGACTTGTCTGTCCCGATGCTTAGTGTCAGTATGGTACATCAGTTTTGGGCCTTTAGACTTTCTCTTTTTTTTTTTTTTTTTTTTTTTTTTTTGTATTTTGTTGTTTTTATTGTTTGAAATTTTTTCCAGAAACTGAGTGTATATGTTTTATTTTTTATGCAAGTATTATTTGACCTGTATTTCCACACATAAAATATACCAAGCCTCAACTCAAGGATATAAAACTTTTTCATGCTCTACTCAGCTGAGCATGAAATTTGTCTGGCTAATAAATCTCAAATTACTAACAATTGCATATTCTTTCTTGCTAAACATAATTCAACTGAGCATGAAATTTTTTCTTCTAATAAATATGAAAATGCCAACAATTGTTGGCATTTTCATATTTATTAGCAGAGTTAGCAGAGAAATTTTCATGCTCAGCTGAGTTGAGTATGGAAAAAAAGTTTAATAACGTCAGGGCCTTGTTAGGAGAGCACCTTTGATTGATTTTTGAATTGGAGAATTATTTTGTATATTTTTATTGGATTTTTATCAGGATATTCTAATTGTGGTAATGACAGATATTATAGATTTTTATGCTACTCAGAATCATTTTGTAAGTTTTACCATGAAGAAGAGGCATTAATGCTTGGCATGCTGGAAAAAATGTCATGAAACAATGTTTTGATTTTTTTTATTTATTTTCCACATAAAATAGGTATGGCCATTTCATGCAAATTGTCTCCTTCAGCCCTTTTTCTAAGTAGACAATTTGCATGAAATATCAAGCCTATTTTCTGGTGAAAAACAAAAAGGGAAAAATATTAAGTTTTGTCATCATTTTTAAAATAGTTTAGTATTCATCTGTGTGCAGGGCTAGAGATATTTCAGGCATGTTGTCATTTGAGAATGATTCTCCTGAAGTATCGAGCTCAGTTTTTAGGGGACAAGTTAATATCACCCAGAAAAGAGAAATGAGTCACAACGTGATAAAATGTGACTTCAGATATGTGTGCCCAGTGATGACTGGCCAGCCCACACATCTGCAGTCATCCTTGGTTACTCTGTGGATAGACAAGCATGTTAGGTTTATACAGACAGACAGCAGAGACTTTCCCAGGGTGTATATATCCGAAGGTACATTTTTGTCAAGGTGTAGTTCATATATGAGACGGGGCACAGCACTTCCTATAAGATTGCTTGTGTGCCCAGTGACAGCTCAAATCAGCCTGTGCATCTGCAGTCTGATCATCTTCTCAGATCACTCAGAGGGTTAGACTGACTCCAGTCTCTAGTGACAAAATAATTTTTCTTATAATCTGTTTGATAATCCACTAAAATAAAACCCAAAGTAATATCATGACTATAGAGGCTGGTCACTAGTGACCAGCCTTTATAGTCATGATATTTTTTTTTGTTTTATCTTAGTAGATATATCAAACAGGATTATGAGAAAAATATGTAGTCACTGGAGACTGGAGCCAGTCTATCAGAGGGTAGGCAAGGAGCCAAATCTAAAGATCTTCTGGCAGACAGCGAAGACTGATCAGTCTGTGCAGATGCGCAGGCTGATCAGTCTTCACAGAGTGCACATGCAGTATTGTAGGAGCTGGACTTGGTGACTTGGTGGCTCTGTTGGATGTGCATCTAACTGGTGATCAGGAGGTTGCCAGTTCAACCCTCACCAGGTCGGCAACATTCTTTCATGGAGATTTGATCATGAAATATTTTCTACGGTCATTCTCTCCCTTCCCCTGATTCAAGAAGGGCAGTTGTCAGTTATCAGTTCCTAGCAAAAGAATGTGTACAATACTGGTTAACTACTTAGAGGACTAACCACGACCTAACCTCAACATGACCCCATTTGGTTGACTGGGCCTTAAAACCTCAACACAAACAATATTGTAGGAAATGCTATACCCCTGCTCATATATTATTTGCCATCTGCCAGTTTTGTTATTAAGTCATAAAGGGTTAACAAGAGTATTTTTTTCACTGTTTGATATTTTGTTATCAGTTTTATTCCAATATTATCAGTTGCATCATAGATCTGTTTTGTAAAGTCATTTGCAATAAAGTATTATAGCTTTTATTCAGTTTCTTATAATTTCCTTCTACATATACCTTAAATATATATTTATCTATTGTTATGCAGACAGCATTTTGCAGCCACTGATCTGGGTCTACACTGTTTGTACAGGCCTGTCTGTCCTAATACTTAGGGTTTATATGGTATTCAGAAACTATAGTGGGCCAGTTGTGATCTATGTTTCCTTTTTATCTTGTACGAAAGTACAGGTAGAGCTCTAGCAGTCATAAAGGCGTTGGTTAAAGTTTTTGGTTTAAGTTGTTTTTAAAAGGCTATATCTATGGCAAGCTGTTTTACTTTTTATTATGTAAACTAGATATCTTATACATTATATCAGATATCTTATTTAGGATATAGGATATCTAATATAGGATTTACAATATCTGATATACTAATTCAGATATCTTATGTCCTGTATTAAATATCTTATATAGCATATCAGATATCTTGTATAGCATATAAGATACCTTAATTGACATATAAGATATTTATATAAGACATCTGATATAATATACAAGACGAGACTTAGAAAAAAATGTGATAGTTTTTGGTTAAAGATCTTAGAGGAATCTTGTTTCAGGTGAGCTAAGCTAACTTGCAGAATAGAAGGGAAGGCAATGATCAGGAATCGATACAATTATCCCACACCTCCCATCAGAGACATCAAAGGGAAAGAAACACAAACACGAAATAACTAGACCCTAATGGAAACATCACTAGTGGAAAGCCAAACGGACAGTTACTTTCCCACAAAGTGGCCAAATGGCTATCCAAAACAAAAAGATGTAAGCAACACACACATTCAAAGACAAACTATGACAGAAGAACCGCCTTGGAACGGTCAGTGAAAAGTATTTCACTGGGGGGCTTAAATTGATTTTACGTGGCCACAATCCTCGCCCTTACTTCTGCCACGGTTTAGACACATAATTTGTTCAGTCCGCATGAAGGCTTCCTAACTCATCAGTGCTACATCTCCGAGAACACAAAAAATCAACTAATTACAGAGATGAAACAACAATGAGGACTCAACAGAACGAAACAACTGAAATGCTGGCCCATACAAAAGTTTTATTCTTCAAATCATGTCACAATCATATCAAAATTACTTTTGAATCATAGATTTGTGATCTGTAAGTATGATTCAAGAGTAATCTGATAAATGGATTATATCAAAATCACTGACTTGCGGAAAGCAGTGATTTTGTTATAATCTGAATGAATAATTCAAGTGTGATCTTTTGTATCTATAACTTTATTGGCTTGGGAAACAATGACTGCAGTATGATTCTGTAGTAGCCAAGTGATTTCTATGTAATCTAAATTCACTTCATTCACTGACAGAATGATTTCAATGTAATCTAGTATTTGCGAATCTAAACCCACTTTATTCATTGATCAAATGATTTAAGTATGATCCAGTGAAACCGGAAAGGCATCACTGCACATGCTCAGTTTTGCTCATTTCCTGTAAATTCAAACTTGGAGGGAAAATTGGAAGCATGCTTGTAACATTTTTCATTTCTTTGTGATGCTTTTGGATTAAATTCATACCCTTTAGATACAGTAAGTAATTTTGATAAAGTTTTTTTTTTATGAGAGTTTATAGGACTTATTTAATTAGGTTATAGGGATTTAAATGCATGTTTAAAATCATTTATTATAACTGTTTATAATTCTCCACTCATCTGAAAAAATGAGAACAAAAGAAGTTTCTTGCAGTATGTATCTGTTCATCTGTAATCAATGGGGAGTAATGAGTAAAAACTGCACTCGAGAAAATCATTTATTGTCCCAAAAAGGGAAAGCAATATTCTTTAATATTAATTACAAAAAGGATGTTCTTTTACTAGCCGACCCAGGTTTATATTTAAATCCTCTTAATTTGCGAAAACGTAGCCTACTTCATTTAGGTCCTGTGATTTATCCTTATATCTCGAAGACTATTTGATAAGAGGAATGTGGTGCCTGGGACATTAATTCCATGTGACTCCAAAATCAACCATTATTAATATATATTTTGACTGTTGTCCTTGACATTGGCCCTGTCAGGTGTGACCCTGTCCCTGCAGAGCTATATTTAGAAATTAGTAGTGATCTTGATATAATTTGGTTTTGTGATTATGATATGATTTCAAGTGATTTTAATATGATTTGGGGAGTGACTGTAATATGATTTAGAATTGTACTGATCTTGATATGATTTAGTGGAGTGGTCTTAATATGATTTAGAAGTAATCTTAATATGATCTTGATATGCTTACTATATGTCTTACTTACAAACTAAAAGAACTTTTTCCCTGTATCTTGTTGTCTCATGAATATTAATTAGTGAGCCAGAGCCTCATTTGCATGTGAAATTTAATCATATTTTAATCATACTCAGAACATGATTGTGATGTGTTCCATTTATATGATCTAAAGGCCTAAAATTTTTGTATGGGGGAGCAAAAGAAAACCAACAGTTAGACTGGTGGGCCCAACCAAAGATAGAGCATCAAGTACCAACCAACATTACCCAAAATTAAATTTCAAGTAAGCTCTTATTAGCTCACCTGAGTCTTTAGGCTCATAGGTGAGCTTACAGTAAAGGCAGGCTCTGTCGTCCGTCCGTCCGTCCATCATCTGCCATGTACACTCTTCAAACATCTCAGAAAACACTGGGCCAATCAAAGTCAAACATATGGAGCCTCATTGGGTAGGGGGAATGAAAGTTTATTCACTGCATCTGGGAAGATGGCCACCACACCCATATATGGTAAAAACCCTTTTGAAAATCCTCCTCCAGAACCAAAGGGCCAATGGCCCTGGGGCTTGGTATGCAACATTGGGAACATTGGCCTAAATGATAACCTTGGGTTGACCTTGACCTTTTTATGGAAAAGTCAAATTTTTTACATAGATTCCTATAGGCAAAACTTTAAAAATCTTCTTGTCTAAAAATAGAAGGCCCCGGCCTTGGATATTTGATATGCAGCTTTATCTTGCAGACCTCTACTTAGATTGTTCAAATTGTAGCCTTGGGATCAAAAATGGCCCCTCCCTAGGGGTCCATTGTTAGCTCATCTCAGCATAAAGTGCTCAAGATGAGCTATATTGTGATCAGTCAGTGTCTGTTGTGCTTCGTTTGCCTTGCGACATCAACAATTTGTTTTAAAAGTCTACTCCTGCTACACCCCTAGGCCAATTGACTAGAAACTTGGTAGGAAGCATTAGGGTGACTTGAAGATCAAAACTGGCTGAAATCATTCAGATCAAAAATCCAAGAAAGCCGCCATCTTGAAAATCTATTTTTCACTTCTTCTCCTGAACTGAAAGGCCAATGAACTTGAAACTTGGTAGGAAGCATTGGGGTGACTTGTAGATCATAAATAGCTAAAATCATTCCAATTGGAAATCCAAGACGGCTGCCATCTTAAAAATTCCTTTTTCACTTCTCCACTTGAACCATAAGGCCAATTGACTTGAAACTTCAAAGGAAGCATCAGGGAGACTTGTACATGAAAAATAGCTTAAATCGTTTGGATTGGAAATCCAAGATGGCCATCATGGCTGCCGTCTTGAAAATCTATTTTTCACTTCTTCTCCTGAGCCGAAAGGCCAACTGACTTGAAACTTGGTAGGAAGCATCTGGGTGACTAAGAGATCAAAATAGCTAAAAAAGTGTGATAAAAAAATCCAAGCCCAAGATAGCCACCATGACCAGCATCTTGAAAATCAATTTTTTTGCTTCTTCTGGATGCAAAGAGGCCAACTGACTCGAAACTTGGTTAGAAGCATCAGGGTGACTTGTAAATCAAAAATAGCTAAAATCCCTCTGATAGGAAATCCAAGATGGTGGCTATCTTGAAAATCCATTTTTCACTTCTGCTGATACAAAAGGCAAATTGACTCGAAACTTGATAGAAAACATCAGAGTGACTTATAGATCAAAAATGGCTAAAATCGTTCGACTTGAAACTTGATAGAAAACATCAGAGTGACTAATAGATCAAAAATGGCTAAAATCGTTCCAACTGGAAATCCAAGATGGCTGCCATCGCCGCTATCTTGGAAATCTATTTTGTGCTTCTCCTGGACAGAAAGGCCAATTTACTTGAAATTTGGTAGGAAGTATCTTGGTGACTTGTACATTTGTAGATCAAAAATAGCTAAATTTGTTTGATTGGAAATCCAACATGGCCGCCACAGTTGCCATCTTGAAAATCTGATTTGAACATGTTCTGAACAGAAAGGTTGTTTGACTCGAAATGATAGAAAGTATCAGGGTGACGTAGATCAAAAATAGCTATAAACCATTCTCATCAGAAATCCAAGCCGGTCTTCCTAGCAGCCATGTTGAAAATCTACTTTGAACTTTTTTTTATACTGGACCAAAAGGCCAATGACTCTAAAATTCATTGGAAGTATTGAGGTGGCTTGTAGATCAAAAGTAGCTAAAATTGTTCTTATTGGAAATCCAAGATGGCCACGATCTTGAAAATCTATATTGAACCTCTTCTCTTGAACCAAAAGGCCAATTGACTCATAACTTGTTTGGTAATCAGGTGAGCAATACTGGACCATCTTGGCTTTCTTGTTTTACATAGATGTATAATAAATATTTGGTAAGTCACTTTATATCACTAAGACGCTCTTTGAGCCTGGGGAATGAAAGTTTGGTAGCCACATCTGGGTCATATGATCAAGATGGCCACCTTGCCCATATAAGGTAATTGAAAACTTAAAGATCTTCTTTGGAACCAACTAGGGCTTGGTATGCAGCATTTGGGATATGGGCCCAATAAAGTTTAAAAAAATAATAACCTTGGATTGACCTTGATCTTTTTTATGGGAAGGTCAATTTTGTTTACATAGACTCCTATAGGCAAAACTTTAAAAAATCTTCACAGGCCTTTGATTTTTGGTATATAACTTTATCTAATGGGCCTCTACCAAAATTATTCAAATAATATAGCCTTGGGTCAAAATGGCCCTGCCCTGGGGCTCACTTGTTTCACGCAGAATTACATAGGGAAAAACTTTAAAATCTCTGTCTGAAACTAGAATGCTCAGGCCTTTGGTACTTGGTATATAGCTTTATCTAATGGACCTCTATTCAAATTATAGCCCTGAGGTCAAAAATGGCCCCGCTCCGGAGGTCACTTGTTTTACATAGACACAGAAAAGGAAAAACTTTAAAAAAGTTCTTGTCTGAAACTAGAAGGTCCAGGACTTTGATATAAAGTATGTAACTTCATCTAATGGGCCTCTACCAAGAGTATTCAAATAATAGCCTTGGGTCAAAAATGGCCCTGCCCTGGGGCTCACTTGTTGTACATAGAATCATTTCGGGAAAAACTTTAAAAATCTCTTTGTCTGAAACTAGAAGGCTCAGGCCTTTGATATTTGGTATATAGCTTTATCTAATGGACAGCCATTACCAAAATCTATCATGGCAATATTGTAATATTCTGGCAGTATTGCAGCAATACTGGATTTCGTATGCAAATTAGTTTCCTGCAATATTGCTGGAATGATCCTTTCTGGCAATATTGCTGCAATGCTGTGAAACCCATCCAGATATGAACTGGAACTTACATTCCTGCCAGAATTCTGGCAATTCTGCCAGAATTCTGGCAATATTGCCACAAGAAAAAAGTCACCACAATGTACATGTAGCAATTAATTTTTGTTTTCAGTTTCCTGTTAATTCCAATTAACAAATGCAATGAACTAGAAATAAGCTTGACTTGATTGAGTCAGGGAATGTGCTAGTAATACCAATGAACTTGAAAACTGCATGTATGAAATGTACTTAACAAACTCATCTTTCACAGAAAAAGTATTTTAAGAAGACCCTGGTTTTAATGTTAAAACTGTACATGGAGCACAAAATGTCAAATGTCCTTATTTCTCCTTTCCTAGTTCCAACTATCCCTCACTCTGCTGTTGTGAAAATGTAATAATTTTGTATTTCCTACTTTCACTACCTGGTTAAATTAAGTCTTACAGGCTAATTTGCAGAATTTATGCAGAACAAAAGAACCAATCAGTTTTAGAAATAAAGCTACCATTAGAAATAAAAATAAACAAAACAAAACAAAAAAAAAACAGTGTTCAACAGTAAGCAAACTATCTGAAAAACACTCACTTATATCAAAACTCTTGGCTAATGTGTTCCTGTTAATGATTGAAACAGATTTTAGTTAATCATATTTTTTTGTTTGCATTAGTTTTCTCCAAAATTATCAAAGGAAGTGACACAAGAAGTATCCACTGAGATGCGCCAGTTTTTTGCAATAAGTTGTTCCCAGAATGGTCATGTTCTGGCAATAAGTTATTGCCAGAAATAAGGTTGTTGTGGCAATAAAATATTTCCAGAAGCCTGGCTTGTTATTGCCACTGTTATGGCAATATTGCAGCTTCAAGAATCTGGCCTTTTTGGCAACAAATTTATATTGAATACGACCGCAAGATTGCCATTACATTTTCATTTTGGTAAGGGGCCTCTACCAAGATTATTCAAATTATAGCCCTGGAGTCAAAAACGACCCCACCCTAGAGGTAACTTGTTTAACATAGACACAGAAAGGAAAAAACACTTTAAAATTTTCTTTCTGAAACTAGAAGGTACAGGCCTTTGATATTTGGGGTAAAAAAAGGCCCCACCCCAGGGGTCAGTTGTCATCATAGTCTTGTTTAAGGAAAACTTTTTAAAAGCTTCTTGTCTAAAACTAGAAGGCTCAGACCTTTGACAATTGGTATATAGCTTCAGCTAAAGGGGCTTTACTAAGACTGTTCAAATTAAGGCCCTTGAATTAAAACGACTCATTCCCAGAGGTCACTTATCTTACACAGACTTGTATGGGGAAAAACTGAGATGACTATTTTCAATGTTCAAAGGACCATAGCTCAAAAAGTAAGTAAACCAGAATTAAGTTATCATTTTCTGCAGATCCTCTCATAGTGCTTCACATTTGTGTAAAGTTTGCAAGTATTATCATAGGAACTGTTATATGCAATGTTCAAAGACCCATAACTCAAAAAGTAATTGAGCCAGACTTATGGTTCTTGTGTTCTACATGTCATCTTATCTTGTTTTATATTTTTTGTAAGGCTTCAAGAAAATCTTTTTAACCATTTTTAAGATATAGAAAGGACACACGTGTTTGACTGGGATCATTTTTTACAATGTCCAAAGGGAGGTAACACCAAAAGCAGGTAATTCAGAGTTATAGTTCTTGTATTCTGCGCATCATATCATGGTGATATACATTTGCATAGTTTCAAGAAAATATCTCAAACAGTTTTTAAGTTACAGAGCGGATACTTATATCACAGAAATCACTTTTTTCAATGTTCGAAGGGCCATAACTCCAAAAGTAGGTTAAGCAGTAGTACGGTTTGTGTGTTCTGCACCTTTTCTCATTATACTTTACATTTGTGTGAAGTTTTATCAAAATATCTGAGACGGTTTCCAACTTACAGAGCTGACACAAGTACATGGTAGAAATAGATATTTTCAATATTTGCTATGTTTAAAGGGTGGTAACTCCAAAAGTAGGTTAACCAAGGCTACGAATCTTGTGTTCTGCACATACTTTTATAGTGCTTTACGTTTGTGAGAAATTTCAAGAAAATATCTCAGACAGTTTTTAAATTACAGAGCGGACACAAATACTTGGTAGAAATGGCTATCTCGGTGTTCAAAGGGCAATAACTCCAAAAGTAGACAAGCCATAGTTAATGTTCATAAATTCTGCACATCATCTTATGGAGCTTTAAATTTGTATGAAGTTTCATCAAAATATCTGAAACAATTTTCAACATATAGACCAGAAACTAGAAATGGCTATTTTCAATATTTAAGATTTTCAATGGGCCATAACTCCAAAGGTAGGTTAACCAGACTTATGGTTCTTGTGTTCTGCAAGTTGTCTTATGATGTTTTACATTTGTGTGAGATTTCATGAAAATATCTCAGTGTTCAAAGGGCAATAACTCCAAAAGTAGACAAGCCAGAGTTACTGTTCATAAATTCCGCATGTCATCTTACGGAGCTTTAAATTTGTATGAAGTTTCATCAAAATATCTGAAACGGTTTTCAACTTATAGACCGGAAACTAGTACATGTAGAAATGACTATTTTCTATATTTAAGATGTTCAAAGGGACGTAACTCCAAAGGTAGGTTAACCAGAGTTATGGTTCTTGTGTTCTGAACGTTGTCTTACAATGTTTTACATTTGTGTGGGATTTCATGAAAATATCTCAGTATTCAAAGGGCAATAACTCCAAAAGTAGACAAGCCAGAGTTACTTTTCATAAATGCAATACGTCATGTTATGAAGATTTAAATTTGTATGGAGTTTCATTAAAATATCTGTAACGGTTTTCAGCTTATAGACCGGAAACTAGTACATGTAGAAATGACTATTTTCAATATTTAAGATGCTCAAAGGGCCGTAACTCCAAAGGTAGGTTAACCAGAGTTATGGTTCTTGTGTTCTGCACGTTGTCCTATGATGGTTTACATTTGTGTGAGATTTCTTGAAAATATCTCAAACGGTTTTCAACTTACAGGGCGGACATGAGTACATGGTGGAAATAGCTATGTTCAATGTTCAATACCTCCAAAATAAGGCAAAGATACGGTTTATGTGTTCTGCTCGTCGTTTTATAATGCTTTACATTTGTGTGTTCCTTAGCCAGCATCAAACAGCGGACCAACATCGATACGACGTTGCCATGTCGTATCGCCGTCGGCCCGACGTTGGCCCGGCATTCTTTGCTGACTGAGAAGTTTCATGGAAATATTACAAACGGTATCAGAGTTATGGAGGGGACACGAGTACATGGTAAAAATGGCTATGTTCAACATTCAAAGGGCAATAGCTCCCAAAGTAGGCAACCAGAGTTATGGTTCATGTGTTCTGCACATTGTTTCATGATGCTTCACATTGGTGTGAAATTTCGTGAAAATATCTTAAATGGTATCAAAGTTATGGAGCGGACACAAAATTATGAAGTGCTGACGGACGGACTGAAACTCAATATTTCAGACCGTATACTATAATACCTCGCCATTTTTTTGTGGCGGGCCAAAAACACTTTAAAAATCTTTTTGTGTGAAACTAGAAGACACAGGCCTTTGATATTTGGTATGTCATTTTATTAAAGCCATATTTTATGCGAGGTTTCCAGTTTGCCAAATTAATTTAAGCTAAATTCCATACCATGCTACTTTAGGATACACAGACCAAAGATTTTTCAAACTGTACTAGCTACCAACCCATGTTTCATTCTTTAAAAATGTTACCGTAAGTTTGCTCAGGACAAATATCTCGGTGAGTTAAAGGACTGTTGGCCCTCTTTTTTTTTTTTTTTTAAACAGAATAAGATCTTCTACCATATTTATTGGTTTAGTTTTTGGAGAGATAGCTTTCAAGTGGTTGGACAATTCTGTTTGATGCAGTTATAATAATAATAATAATAATATATATATAACTGTGCACTTGACAAAACTACATGCAGTGGCATAGCCAGAACGAAATTATTTTTACAGACACCCGGGAAAATCAGAAACATCTCCCTAGTATCACTTCCAGCTGAAATAAGGGTTATTCTTCAAGGCAATCATTTGCTTCCAGAGAAACCAATTGTTTCCTTTAAGAGGAGCCATTTGATAAAGGAGCAAATATTTTATGCTAGGTATCTCTTTATTTCAAATATTCTTCCTTACGTACACGAGTAATGTGTATATTGAGCACTATATGTATATATAGTATGGGGAATTCGGCAGCCGAACTGAGCGACTGAGCAGACCTTTTTAGGATCGCAATGCTCACCCCTGCAGCATGAGGAAGGGGCTAGAAAAGGTGCCCTAAACAATTGCCAGCTTCAAAACTCCTGACTGGTATAACCGCGATCAGCGGTAATCCCACTTAGCGGTCGAACAAGAAAAATGAAGATGAAATATCCCCGCTTGGAATGTGCGCACTCTAATGGACAGTTCTGGTTCTGACATGCAGCTCTGAGTGAGACTCGCCTTGCAGAGGAAGGGCTTTTAAAAGAAGTTGGTGCTGGCTACACTTTCTTCTGGAGTGGACGCAAGAAAGAAGAGCGGCGTGAAGCAGGAGTAGGATTCGCCATCAAGTCACACCTCGTCAGCAAGCTCTCAGGACTTCCAAAAGGCATAAATGACCGCCTGATGATGCTGAGACTTCCCTTATCTGGCAAGAAGCATGCAACAATTGTAAGTGCCTATGCACCCACAATGACCAACACAGATGAGGTTAAAGCATTTGTCAACGATCTCTGCAGCCGTTTAGATGCACAGTTCAGAAGATGTATATGAAAGCTGGACAGTCTTCAGAGACACCGTTCACTCTTCAGCAATGGATTCCCTAGGACCAGTATCTCGCAAATACCAAGATTGGTTTGATGAGAAGGACTCCTTGAAGAGAAACACTAAAAACACAAGGCATACCTCAGAAATACCAGCTCAGTATCTAGTAAGACTGCCTATTCAAACATATGCAACACAGTACAGACTATGCTCAGAGACATGCAAGACTCCTGGCTGAGCAAAAAGGCTGATGAAATTCAATCTTTTGCAGACAGAAAGGATATGAAGAAGTTCTTTGATGCACTCAAGACAATATATGGTCCCCAGAGCTGAGGAACCACCCCACCCCTTAGTGCAGATGGAACTAGTCTTCTGACTGAACACCAAGACTGGTTTGATGAGAATGACAAAGAAATCCAGGGACTCCTTGAAGAGAAACACCAAAAACACAAGGCAATCCTCAGAAATACCAGCTCAGTATCTAGTAGTTAGACTGCCTATTCAAACATATGCAACACAGTACAGACTATGCTCAGAGACATGCAAGACTCCTGGCTGAGCAAAAAGGCTGATGAAATCCAGTCTTTTGCAGACAGAAAGGATATGAAGAAGTTCTTTGATGCACTCAAGACAATATATGGTCCACAAAGCTCAGGAACCACCCCACTCCTTAGTGCAGATGGAACTAGTCTTCTGACTGACAAAGAAGCTATCTAGAAAAGATGTGCTGAACACTTTAATGGTGTCCTTAATCGGCCATCATCTATCAATGATGAAGCTATCATCAGACTACCACAATTGAAATATAATTCGCTGCTTGATGAGATCCCAACTGTCTCTGAAACAGTGAAAGCAATAAAACTCCTGTCATCTGGCAAGGCTCGAGGATCAGATGCAATACCTGCAGAGATCTTCAAAGCAGGAGGTCCTCAAGTTGCAGAGAAACTGAGAGTTATTTCACAATATGTGGATAAAAGAAGCAATCCCTCAAGAATTCAAGGATGCAACAATTATCCACTTATTCAAAAGGAAAGGGAATCCTCAAGTCTGTGACAATCATCGAGGCATCTCTTTATTGTCAATTGCTGGGAAGATCCTCACTAGGGTCCTACTGAATCGATTGAATGAACACCTTGAACAGTCAGGGCTTCTACCAGAAAGCCAGTGTGGATTCAGGAAAGACAGAGGAACAATAGACATGATCTTTACAGCACGACAGCTTCAAGAAAAATGCCAGGAACAGAATGTGGATCTCTACATTACATTTGTCGACCTTACCAAAGCATTTGACACAGTCAGTCGTGAGGGACTTTGGAAAATTATGGCAAAGTTTGGCTGTCCTGCCAAATTCATAACAATGGTGCGGCAGTTCCATGATGGTATGCTTGCAAGGGTCCAAAATGATGGCGAGTTTTCTGATCCATTCCCTGTGACAAATGGAGTTAAGCAAGGCATGTACACAACATGCAGTAGCTTCAACACTGTTCAATATGATGTTTTCTGTCATGCTTACAGATGCTCTCCAGGATGGTGACAATGGTATACCTATTAGACGCTTTGATGGGAAGCTTTTCAACCTAAGAAGGTTGCAAGCTAAATCCAAGGTGCAGACAGGAGTGCTAGATGAGTTCCTCTTTGCTGATGACATAGCAAAGGGTGCTCCAACTGTTACATTATTAGTCAATCCTCTATGTAAGCTGTTGATAAAACCCACTGATGTACCTCACTGAATATAAATACTGTCAGCCTCTAAAATACTTTACTTCTCTTGTAGCTATGATTATGTATGTTGTATGCTAGAGACAGTCACCTTATTAAATAATAGTTTGATCACATTGTCGTTCTTCATTAACAATTAGTTATTATCACTGCATTATATATCAGTGCATAATATAACATGGTGTCAGACTAAACGGATTTTACTCAATTGACATAACAAAAACTGTTCTTTAATTAAGCTTTAAAACTTGGATTTAAACTTGTGAAAATGGACTTATCAGGTATTCCACAGCCGCGCATGGACTGGGAGTCATCCAACCTCCCCGAGGCTTGGAAAAAATTCCAACAACACGTAGAATTAGTGTTCAATGGACCACTTAAGGCAAAAACGGAAGAGGTGAAATGCACTTATCTTCTCCTATGGGTAGGGGAAAAGGGGCGTGACATTTATAATACTTGGGTGTTGGACGATGACGATAAAAAGAAGCTGAAACCGCATTATGACAAATTTGCAGCATATGTGAGACCCAAACTAAACCCAGTATTCACACGTTACAAATTCAATAATGAGGTACAAGGGACACATTCCATTGAACAGTTCATTACAAAGTTGAAACTTCTGGCCAAGGACTGCGCCTTCGGAGATTATGAAAATGACATGGTCAGGGACAGAATCGTGTTTGGCGTGACGTCAGTCAAAATACGAGAAAAGCTAATAAACGAAGGGGACAAACTCACGCTGGACAAAGCTATTCAGATAGCTCAAAGCTACGAATATGCACAGGAGCAATTGAAGACCATGGCCGCTCCTACAGAGGTACATTACATTAGTAACACCACCCAGAAGACGTCACCGATAAAGGGCACACATACGAATCCTAAACCACAGGGGAAATCGGGTCGAAAACAGAGGAACAGAGGCGCTCGAGGCATGGACAAACCAGGGCAACAGAAATATGCAAGTGACAAGTGTGGCAATTGTGGCTATATACACACAAAGACAGAAACGTGTAAAGCTAAGGGCAAACAGTGCAATTTCTGTCATAAATGGAATCATTTCGAAATCGTGTGTAGATCTAAAAAGTCTGTTCATGAGGTTTCTGAGAGGAATTATGATTCACAAGTGCAAAATAGTGATTCGGATGATTTCTTTGTGGATAGTGTGGAGAGCAATAAATTAGTGAATGATCAGGCATTTGTGGAAATTGAGGTAGGACCAAGTTCTTTACCTATAAATTTCAAAATAGACACTGGTTCTCAAGTTAACATTTTGCCATATCAAACTTACACAAAGCTAAATCTACATCACACACTTCAAAAACCTTCAACCAAATTGACCGCCTATGGTGGTAACACACTCAACATATTAGGTTGCGTCACATTAACCTGTAAACGTACAGACAGAAAGAAAGACCTTAGTTTCTACATTATAGAGACGTGTTCCTCTCCCATACTTGGTCTAAGGTCAAGTATTGATCTGGAATTGATCAAATTAGTGTTATCCTGTGAGACACAAGCATCTCAACTCCTGGAAACCAAGCATCTCACGAAAGCTACTGTTTTGACACAGTACGCCAAAGCATTTCAAGGTATAGGTTTATTTCCAGGTGAATGTACAATTCATCTTGACCCATCCATTTCTCCTGTAGTAAATCCGCCAAGACGGATACCTGTGGCCTTAAGAGATAAAGTAAAACAGGAACTGGATCGCATGTTGATACTAAACATTATCACCAAGGTCACCGAGCCAACCGAATGGGTGAATTCTATGGTCGCTGATGAAAGTAAACATACAGGCAAACTCCGAGTATGCCTAGATCCACAGCATCTAAACAAAGCTATTCTGCGTCCGCATTACCCCATGAGGACACTCGAAGACATCTTACCTCGCCTCTCAGGTGCGAAGTACTTCACGAAACTGGATGCTAGATCAGGATATTGGGCTATAAAATTGTCAAATCAGTCGTCATTCCTCACTACGTTCAATACGCCGTTCGGAAGGTACCGTTACCTCAGACTCGCGTTTGGCTTGAAGTCAAGCCAAGATGAGTTCCAAAGGAAAATTGATGAGTGCCTAGAAGGCCTCCCAGGGGTCGTCGCTATCGTTGATGACATCCTTGTATATGGGAGAACGCGTGAAGAACACGATCAGAACCTTTGCAACGTAATTAAACGTTCGTTAGAAAAGGGTATCAGATTCAATGAGGACAAACTGGTAGTCGGGGTCCAACAAGTTGAGTACTTTGGTCATATTTTGACAGCCCAAGGGGTCAAAGCTTCGCCAAATAAGGTTTCCGCTGTAAGAAATATGGACCCACCCACCAACAGATCAGAACTGGAAACGTTTTTGGGAATGATAAACTATCTTTCAAAATTTTGTCCCAACTTGGCAGAACTTACGAGTCCACTTCGCAGGCTTTTAGCGAAAGATGTGGAATTTGCATGGGATAAGCCCCAGGCTGATGCCTTTCAGAAGGTTAAGGACGTTATAACTCAGACCCCAGGCCCTGTACTGGCATATTATGACCCGAAGAAGCCACTAACTTTACAGTGTGACGCGTCGAAGGCAGGCCTCGGTGCCACCATTATGCAGGATGGTAAGCCCATCGCATATGCTTCCAAGTCCCTTACACCCACAGAAACCCTATATGCACAGATAGAGAAAGAACTATACGCATGTTTATTCGGATGTAAGCGTTTCGAACAGTACATATACGGTCGCAAAGTGCAGGTAGAAACCGATCATTTGCCCATCGTTTCTATCATGAAAAAGCCGCTTCATGCAGCCCCACCGAGACTACAACGCATGCTTTTACAATTACAGCGGTATGACATTGACGTTCAATACGTGAGCGGAAAGAAAATACCCGTCGCTGACACACTATCTCGAAGATATGTGTCAGACACATACCCAGAACTTTCCGAGGGTATGGATTTACATGTCCACACAGTGTTGTCGAGTCTACCAATCAGTGATCGTAAAATGAAAGAGATTAAGGCACACACTGAGCAGGATCCACAAATGGATCAGCTAAAACAGGTTATCCTAAAAGGCTGGCCTGAAGAGAGATATCTTTGTCCTGAACAGGTACTAGATTACTGGAATTTTCGCGATGAATTGACAGTTGTCGACGGCTTAATGTTGAAGGGCCAGAAAATCGTAATTCCGAGTGCTTTAAGACCAAAGATGCTCGAAATATTACACCAAGGACATTTTGGCTGCGAAAAAACTCTCCGCAGAGCACGAGACGTGATGTTTTGGCCAAAAATTTCGTCCGAAATTACCGAGATGGTATTAAGCTGCCCTATCTGTCTTGAACGCAGAAGCTCAAATCCCAAAGAACCTCTTATACCCCACAAGGTCCCAGATTACCCATGGCAGAACATTGCCTCAGACATATTTACTTGGGATGACAAAAATTTCCTCATCACTGTAAACTACTACAGTAAATATTTTGAAGTACAGAAACTTCCCAGCATGAAAACAAGTACTATCATTGCCAAGTTAAAAACCACCTTCGCCAGAAATGGCATTCCTATGAACTTTTTATCTGACAATGCACCCCAATTTTGCTCTGAAGAGTTCACAGAGTTTGCCAAAGATTGGGACTTTTCTCTGATAAAAATGTCCCCAAAACACAGTCAGTCCAATGGGATGGTCGAAAAAATGGTAGGCATTTGCAAGAGAATATTCGCTAAAGCGAAATCGGCCGGAAAAGATCCATATTTGGGCATACTAGAGTACCGCACAACTCCCACAAAACTTGGATTTTCTCTCAGTGAATTACTCATGGGGAGAAAGTTAAGATCTGTATTGCCAGTCACCCTTGATCAGCTATTACCCAAAACACCCCCTACTGAACAAATTAAAGAAAACATTCACTGTGCTAAACAACAGCAAAAGAAATATTATGATCAAGGTTCAAAAACACAGACTTCACTCAGTATAGGAGACACGGCAAGAATTCAACAACATGACAAAACTTGGAAACCAGCTGTCGTAATGGAAAAACACAATGACAGATCATATTCTGTTAAAACACCAGATGGTGCTGTTTATCGACGCAATAGGCGTCATCTCTTGAAATCGAAGGAAACAATTCCAAATTATCAAGCAAATTCTGAATGTACACCTGATCATTCACTTTCTTATCAGCCCTCATTTGAAAATGCAGAAAAAGGAAAATCCCTTCAGGAGCCTCAAATTTGTAAAACAAGCAGTTTCACACGGAATAATAATACTGATCCAGTTATACCACCAGGGAAGAATGACATGACGCCATATATTACGCGCTTTGGTCGTACAGTGAAACCAAAAATAATTGAATCTATGTGAACTATGACACAGGATAATGTTAAAAACACATGCGAGGTATAAATCATGACATTTTAAGGGAAAAATAAACAGTTCTTCTTGCCCTGGAATTTTTTTAATCTCGTGTTGCTGAAAATCAACTTAACTTTATCGACAACTTGTCAGATTAGTGTGTGTGAAAACTGTTAGAATAATTGTAACATGAGTTTACCAATTATTTCTAATTAAAGTTATTCAGATACTCTGGCTCTCCTAAAAAAAAAAAAAAAAAAAAAATCTGGCTGCCTTGCAAATATCTGTGTGTCACTGAACTGGCTGAACTTTCTTGTGCTATCTAACGACTAAATGTTTGATATGCAGGATTTTATTTTTTTAAGGTGTTTAAATGAATTTGAACCTTTGTTGTTTTTAAAGAAGGGAGATGTTACATTATTAGTCAATCCTCTATGTAAGCTGTTGATAAAACCCACTGATGTACCTCACTGAATATAAATACTGTCAGCCTCTAAAATACTTTACTTCTCTTGTAGACTGCTTCACGGTTCGACAAATTTACTATCGTAAAGATTGACGACTCTAGTAAACCATAAACACGTGTTCAATTCCGCCGCTGGCATTGGCTGATGACAACACGTCATCCTGTAAACAAACTGGTATCGGATTCTCCCTGTTTTATTTATAGAACAGCAGCTCTATCAGTGTCTGATTACGTACATTTTTATAGATGCCTGGTGTAGCAAGCAATTTAAACCCTGATCAGATTCTGAATTCTGCCTGATCTGGGATCATCTGGGTAGTAAATAACTTATGTCCGTTTAGAAGACATTAGGCGTGAAATGGGTTAGTATAACCAATAGAGTCTAATATGCTTTTTAAGATATTTTTGCCCTTAAAGTGCCAATCACTGCTGCAGCAGACGACATTTATATTATTTTAGCAGACGATTCATCTTGTTTCTTTGACGTGTGTGTGTGTGTATGTGTGTGTGTGTGTAGGGGGGGGGGGGAGGGGTTAAAATGTCATCTTCCAAAAAATTCGCCTGGCGCTTTAAGAGTTCAAGCATTCATTGCAGTCATAATGTTTACACTGGTATATAGAAATACAGTCTGACATGTACCTGTTGACAGAAGCTTAAAGCACCAATTATCACAACTGCAGCAGATGACCGTTTGATTTATCACGGTCTCAAAATAAGAAAAGTCTTGAATTTCTGCAGCAGAGAATTCAAATGAAACACCAAGGCTTGTTTTCTTTGAAAAAAAAAAAAAAAAAAGAAAAAAAAAATGTCGTCTGCTACAAATTTTGCTTGGCACTTTTAGGGTTAAAATAACAAATTGCAAGCTACAGTTTCAATGTAGCTGCACAATAGATCAAATTAGGGAAGCCCGTCTATTTATACACCAGAAGTAAACGCTTGAATTAGCAAGCGCTCAACGTGAGATAGATTATCAGGGAGTATTTTGTCCCGGTAAAAATTGGGTTTCTACAGTCCTCGTTCTACGAGGTCATGTGGGGCAGTCTACTTCTCTTGTAGCTATGATTATGTATGTTGTATGCTAGAGACAGTCACCTTATTAAATAATAGTTTGAACACATTGTCGTTCTTCATTAACAATTAGTTATTATCACTGCATTATATATCAGTGCATAATATAACATAGAAGAGAAAATGCAAAAAAAGGTGTGGATTAAGTATCTGATTCATGTGACAGCTATGATCTCACAATCAGCATCAAAATGACTGAGGTAGTATATCAGCCAGCACCTGGAAAGCCTTATAAGGAGCCTACCATCACAGTGAAAGGTCAACGACTGCAAGTGGTAGACAAGTTCATCTACCTTGGAAGCACAATGTCTAGAGTTGTGCACATTGATGATGAAGTCAATGCTAGGATTGCCAAAGCTAGTGCAGCATTTGGCCGGCTACGTTTAAGTATTTGGGACCGAAGTGGAATCAGACTTGAAACAAAGCTGAAAGGATACAGATCGGTGGTGCTGCCAACACTATTATACGCATGCGAACATTGGACAGTTTACCAACGACATGCCAAAAGACTGAACCACTTCCATACAAGCTATCTTAAAAAACTTCTAAAGATCAAGTGGCAAGACGGGATTTCAGACACAGAAGTCCTGAAAAGGGCAGGGATGCAGAGTGTACATACTCTTCTGAAATTGGCACAGTTAAGATGGACATGCCATGTTACCAGAATGCCTGATGAACGTTTGTCAAAGAAAATCCTCTATGGAGAACTACAAGTTGGAAAACACTCCCATGGTGATCAGAAGAAGCGATACAAATACACCCTCAAAGCCTCCCTTAAAGACTTCGGCATACCAACAGAGTCGTGGGAACAGATTGCACAGGATCGAACAAAGTGGCGAGGCCTCATAAGAAGAGAAGCTGGTGAATACGAAGGAAAAAGAATCAGTGAAGCCGAGCAGAAACGTGCACAGCGGAAAGCCAGAGCTAAGGTATCACCACTTTCTTCTATCTGCAACAGGTAGTTTAGAGCTAAGATTGATCTCATCAGCCATCTTAGAACACATAAATAATAACACATCACACAATTGATTAGGATTGGCCATTGTCAGTAATGACAGACTCGTGAACGATTGATATACATTATGATCTGCTTATCAACACAAATTTTGGAATCCAAAGCATAAGCTGTACTATTTAAAAAATCTTGTTATATCCAAACAAAAATATGTATATGTTATAAAAAAAACAAAAACATTAACCATCAGTTTTGATATAATCTATACATTTTTCGAATCCATCTTTGAACCATGCTATATCTAAAACAATCTTACAACAAACTGTGTTGTAAACAGATTAATGTCTATTTTATTTTCATTTCAATCAAGAAATTTCATAAGGCTTAATAAAAGCATACGTTAAAGAATCATATTGTTGTTCCTTTTTACCTGTAACATTGAAAATTTATTAAGCTTTAGTTTACCCTTGTCCCATATCTCTAAGTAAACATGAACAAAATTTGCGCCGGTACTTAATATTTTGTCTTTTCAATGAGCTGATACACCACCAGAGTGCGTATTTAGATTCTGTTCTGTTCTGATCTGCGAAATACCGTTTTGATTGCTTCCCTTGGGTCAGGAGGCGTGACCGACAGGTGGCAATAATAAATCCAAGATGGCAGCGCCCATGCCCAAACAATTTTCGTATCAATATTTAACTATTTTACCCGAATAATGTACTAAAACGTTTGCAGGCATGAGCATCAAAGCGTTTGACCTTGTTCCCGCCATTGAGCGGGTACATTTGATGTCGGATAAAGCTAAAACGCAGGTAAATTAGTTGAGAAAATCAAACTTTACAAGTATTGGATTAGTAAAAGATTTGATGACGACCTAATAACAGCTGCATATCAAATTTTGTGTCTGCCAATTATCAAACCTAACATACTCGCCTCTCTAGCAGCAGTCAGAATCAGATTTTTTACTGGTGATACATCTAATGACATTTATTCACCAGTACCTGTGATATGGTCAGTGTTCAGTTTGGGATTTAAACAAAAAAAAAGACCCAATAGCACTCTATATTTATCAAAAAAAAAAAAAAAAAAAAAAAAAAAGTAAACTGAGGAGGAAAAGTTGTCAGGTGCAGGATTCAAACCTGTGACTCCCTGCTTCTAAGTGCTCTTCCAACTGAGCTAACAGGGCAGACAGCTCTGTCACCACACTCCTCCCACTTTTAAATGCAATGCTTTAACTGAACACCTTTGTGACCGGGAGGTTGCGTGTTCAATCCCTGGCCGGGTCATACCAAAGACTTTAAAAATGGTACTAGCTGCTCTTTCGCTTGGCGCTCAGCATTAAGAAAGTAGAGCTAGGAATCAGAACTGGTCAGCTCAGTGTCAGTATAATGTGACTGGGTGGAATATCATGTCAAAGTGTCTGGGGCGTGATATTTCAGTGAGGCAGCACTCTAAAAGTGAGCATTGAGCTCCCTGCCACATCCAGACACCGTCGCGATATGACTGAAAGATTGTTGAAAGCGACGTTAAGCCCAAATCAAACAAAATTTAACTGAACATATGACAGTTTCTAGCCTCTACCTTCACTTACCAACACCAACCCTGTGGGTTATTCATGTTGAGTGCCGTTAAAGTAAACTAAGGAGGAAAAGTGTGCCCAATGAAGAACTCAAACCCGCAACTCCTGCTTGCAAGTTGGGGGCTCTACCACGTGAGCTAACAGGGCCAAGAGCCCTGCCAGTCGCCACAAAAGGGACCATCAGTAATTTAGACAGACCGGCATTTTTATGACAAAAGCAAGGCCATCATGCAGTTTTAATGCAGTCATACTTTTCTATTGTTTTTTTGTTTTTTCCTAGCTGTCTTAGAACTTTTTTGACACAGGGATAGCATTTTTCCATCTGCTTTTGATAGTGTAGTTGTGCTTCCATCTGAGATGCTGAAAAAATTTTGTTTTATTGACACCTTTTTTCAAAGAAAAGGGTGCTTTTTCTCAGAGCATGTGGGCTTTAGCCTGGTAAATAATTAAACTAGTGTGAAACCTAATGGTTACTTGTGTGTAAACTTAAGATTGATAAGCAGAAATGTCATAATAAATTCATATCACTTAGAATCATTTAAGTGACAGCAGGATAGTGTCAGAAGTTGCATTTTTGCAATTTTGTAGGGACACATTGAATTCTCAAAATGGGGGTGGTCGGGTGGTGTGAAGGTGTCATGTATCTTGTGTCACCGGGGCGTCCAACTGATATTGGCTTACAGTTGGGCAAGGCCTGCTATCCTTGTAGTAGGTAAAGGTAGAGGGGGAATGTTTTTATTTCTTCTGTTTCTTCTCTTTCATTCCTGTTCCTCTTTCTTCCCTGTTCCTCTCTTTCATCTCTTCTACTATCTCTTCTACCTCTTTTCTCCCTTTCTCTGGGAGACGACACAAAATGACCCACAAGGGTTGACGCGTTGTTAAACCCCAACACACAAAAAAAAAAAAAAAAAAAAAAAAAAATTCTCAAAATACATGTAGAGTCAAGCCGTTTAAAATGCAAGTGGATTGTGGTAGCACAGTGGTCAGTTATCTGGGCTCTTGTGCTATCTACAGGTCACTGATTTGATTCTTCCCCAATGTGAAGAATTTTTCTTGGTTGAAACTTGCTCCATTAACATCATACATCACCATACATGTTTACAGCTAATTCCTCCTGTAGATTACATTCGATCAATCTGAAACTTGATTTTTTGTTAGACCATCATGTTGAGCAGTGCATAATATTTCGAAATTGCAGTCTGGACCGAGGACACCAAACGTTAACAGAGTTATGTGACTTATGCCTGGTGAATCAAAAAAAAATACGAATTGACTCAAGACAATTCCTGACAAGCGTAATACTGATGCACTGGTGTTTCTGGCCGGGTGATCATAAAAGTCATTTTGTTTTTGTTATCGCACCTGCTTGTAGCAGGGTGCGATATAGGCGTTCGATTTTCCGTCCGTCTGTCTGTCAACATTTATGTCGACGTTCGACATTTATGTCAAAGTTAGTATTTTAATCAATTACAAGACTAAACAACCATCAAACCTTGCATGAAACATCTCCCTGACCTCCTGACTTTGCGACATAGCCGTCCGCTTTTCCATATGTCTGTCCATTCGTCCGTCCGTCTGTCAACATTTATGTCGAAGTTCGACATTTATGTCAAAGTTAGTATTTTAATCAACTACAAGACTAAACAACCATCAAACCTTGCATGAAACATCTCCCTGACCTCCTGACTTTGCGACATAGGTGCCCACTTTTCCCTTAGTCTGTCTGTTCGTCCGTCCGTCTGTTAACAGTTCTGTTATGTCGAAGTTCGACATTTATGTCAAAGTTCGTATTCTAATCAACTACAAAACTAAACAACCATCAAACCTTTTATGAAACATCTCCCTGACCTCTCGACTTTGCGACATAGGTGCCCGCTTTTCCATTCGTCTGTCCGTTCATCCGTCCGTCTGTCTGTTAACAGTTCTGTTATGTCGAAGTTAGACATTTACGTCGAAGTTAGTATTCTAATCAACTACAATTCTACAACAACCATCATACCTTGCATGACACATCTCACTGACCTCCTGACTTGGCAGGTATGTTGACCCAGTGACCTTGACCTATATTTTGCGCTCCATTGACTTTGACACAATTTACGTTGACGTTCCAGATCTTCTCAACTATAAGGCGTACAACTACCAAACCTTGCATAGTGCTTCTCCTAGATGTACTGACTTGGCATATACCTTGACCCGGTGACCTTGACCTATATTTTGCGCTCCAGTGACTTGAATATATTTTGCGTCGACGTTCGATATCTCCTCGACTATAAGGCCTACAACCATCAAACCTTGCAAAGTGCTTCTTCTCAATGTACTGACTTTGCAGATACCTTGACCTGGTGACCTTGACCTATATTTTGGCTGCAGTGACTTTGACATAATTTACGTCAATGTTCCAGATCACCTCAAGTGTAAGACCTCTAGCCACCAAACCTTGCATAGTGCTTCTCCTAGATTTTTTACTGACTCGGCAGGTATCTTGACCCGGTGACCTTGACTTATATTTTGCGCTCCAGTGCCTTTTACACATTTTACGTCAACGTTCAGTATCTCCTCAACTGTAAGGCCTACAACCATCAAACCTTGCATAGTGCTTCTCATCAATGTACGGACTCCGCAGGTACCTTCACTAGGTGACCTTGACCTATATTTCGCGCTCCATTAACTTTTACACCTTTTACGTCACCCTTCCATATGTCCTCAACTGTAAGGCCTTCAACCACCAAACCTTATATAGCCCTTCTTCTCGATGTACTGACTTGGCAGGTACCTTGACCTGGTGACCTTGACCTATATTGTGCACTCCAGTGACTGACACATTTTATGTTGATGTTCGGTATCTCCTCAAATATAAGACCTACAACCACTAAACCTTGCATAGTGCTTCACCTCATTGCACTGGCTTGGCAGGTACCTTGACCCGATGACCTTGACCTATATTTGACACATTTTAGGTCAATGTTTGATAACTCCTCAACTATAAGGCCTACAACCACCATACCTTGCATTGTGCTTCTCCTTGATGTACTGAATTAGCAGGTACCTTGACCCGTGACCTTGACCTATATTTCATGCTCCAGTGACTTTTACACATTTTACGTCAACGTTCCATTATCATTGGGCTGTATGATACGAAAAGTCAGTGCTGAAGATATAGCCATTAGAGAGAATGGGACTGGCCTGGAATATATGTGCCCCACTAGGCACTTTTTCTACATTTTTTTCAACCCAGTTTTCCAAGTAAGCACTGCTAAGAATGAAATAAACTTATTTAATAACCACGTTCTGATTGTGGCTCCTGTGACTTTTGCCCCGCAGGTGCGATGACGCCTTCCGCGGAATTCTTGTTTGTAAAGTTTTGTCTATACACGTTTGTTTCGGCAATTGCCAGCTGGCAAAGTCCATAATGCATCTATAAATAGATTGACAGCCCGGTTGATAGCTGGTTTATGTCCGCAGTATGTCTATCAATAGACCAAGGACTCGTTTCAAATTTTTGAAAAAAAAAAAATGGAGTGTAAGGTTTTCGAATTAAATTGTTCATTAATTTTACCTGACATGTGATAAAAGCACATTGTTAGGGGTTTAGGATTATAAGTATTGTGTGCCCCAAAATTTGGGATTTAAATCATTTTCACAAGTTCCCATTTTCAAGAAAATTCAGATCAGACTCCTGCCTCCTGCAAAAGAAACATTTTGATTAATAGAGATCTGTCATTTGTACTGCATCTAAAAATATAAGACACTGTGTTGTATGAAAAAATTGCATTGTTCATTTTATTAGAAAAGATAAAATTAAGTATAACATGCATCCAACTTGACTCACTATTTTGAAATTTGACTCATTCAATGTTTCAAAATGAGTGAGTCGGTTGACTCAACCAGGCCAAAAGGTAGATTAACTTTTCATTAATGCCAGCCTTGGTGGCGCAGTTGGATGTGCGCCCGACCGGTGATCAGGAGGTTGTGGGTTCAATCCCCTCTGGATGGGCAACATTTTTTTGTGGATATCGGTCATGGAATATTTTCTAGGTCATTCTCTCCCTTCCACTGATTCAAGGAGGGCAGTTGGCAGTTTATGGCAAAAGAATGTGCACAATACTGGTTAACTACTTAGAGGACTAAGCCTGTCCAGTAAAAGTGTGGTTAGGTAAACTGACCATGCTCGACATGACCCCAGTGGGTTAACTGGGCTGTAAAACCTCAGCACAAACAAACAAGTCTTTTACCGGTAATTAATGCTCAGTCTGTTTTACAAAATCACTGATCAACTTTGAAATTCTGGCTGATTTCAAACACTAAGGAGAGATCACCTAAATAAAATATTTGGGAGCAAATTCTTTGCTTGAAGAGAAGCCCTCATTTTAGAAGTGATAGTTGGCACTACTAGGCAGAGTTTTTCCAGATTTTTCCTTGGTGTGTAAATATTTTAGCCTGGCTGCCCAACTGAGAAGCACAATATGTGTATTTCTCAGCCACTCATACATTTCTTATTGGTGCACTTACATGTAACTCCAGAAAAGGTGCTTTTTCAATGAAAAAGTATTTATATTTTTCCTATTTCTCCATGAAAACATATGTTGTGGGTACTAATTAGAAGTGCCTCACTTCTAATAAGTACCCACAACATATGTTTTCATGAAGAAATATGAAAAACATTATGCTGATACCCCCTCTTAGCTGATCCTGTATTGGTATTATTTTAGCTAATGAAGTATTTCTTAATTTTATTTCAGATTGAATGCATTGATGTATGTGGAAAGAACCTTTATATTGGCACAAATGATTGGTAAGATTTTTGCTGCAATATGAGAAAGTATCATATACGACTATTGAAGGCCTAGATCAGCCTGAGAAGCTGTACAATCTTAATGGGTCCCTCCCTGTTTGCCACTAATACACCCTAACAAAGGCACATTTTGAATCACAGACAGTCATTAGTCACTGATTTACTTATAGAAGTCATAAAAGTTAAAAAAAAAAAAAAAAGTATGGGTTCATTACTGTATTTACTCTGGAGTACCTCTTGAGCCCAAGCTCCTAGGTGATGTTCCAAAGAGATTTTCAGGCTGCCTCTATTTACATGTAAAGTTCCAGCCAGGCTCCACAGCACAGTCAGTAGCGCAGATCGAAGGATCACAAGTTCAAATCCCAGCTTAGCCACATAACTTTCATGGAGATTGATCATGAAATCATTTCTGTGGTCAGTCTCCTCTTTCCATTGATTCAAGAATGGCAGTTGTCAGTTTCTGGCGATAGTACGTATGTGCATATTGTATTGGTTAACTGCTTAGAAGACTAAGCCTGCCCAGGGAAAGTGTGAATACATATGTAAGTTAATTAACTGGCTCGACATGACCTTAACAGTGTTGACTGAAGCCACATGTAACTCCAATTCAAAACTAAGTATTCTGACTGGCAAGTCCAAGGCTCTGAGCATACATTGTAGACCCAGATCAAATGCTCAGCATCTGATCATGGTCTTCTCTCTTTGCTACTCATCCAGCACGGAACAGCAGTTTGTAGACACAGTGTCTAGTAAAATGGACTTAATCCAGTTTTAGGAAGAACATTGTAAGGAGTTAAGGTGGCTCAATATCAGAGTAAATGTGGTGTGTCCATCTTGACCAAATTTATACTAAGAGTTTTTCTTATTGAATGGGAGGAGTTTAATTATGCACCTCCCCTTGATGCATTCATTTTTTAAATCGGTATTTAGATTGTAATTACTTTCTCACTTCTACAAACACTGCTTGAAATGGAGTAAAACCTGTCTGACTGACAATCTTATGCGCATTGCTTGATGAACGTATAACAAACAGTCTTGAGATTTCTTGCTATGCTTCTTTTTCCTTCTTTCTTTATTATTGTACGATTGTTTGTGCAAATGGTAAAATGTCGGACTGAGAGAATAACTGAATACTTTTAGATTCTTTGCTTGTTTGATTTAGTTTTATGGTCCAGTCAACACTGTTAGGGTCATGTCGGGCCAGTCAGGTAATCTACACATCATACAAGAGTCACAACTCCATAAAAATTCTGATTGTTTTCAAAAGTTAATCAGGTAATCGACTTATTATTCCCAATCAGCATACCCAATTTGAAGGTTATAGCTCAAACACTTTTCCAGATATCTTGCTGGCTAGATTCCATTATGTTCATCAAAAAAGGAGCATAACTCTGGAACCACAAGTCCAACGGAAATATGCAGGTCCACATTTTCTATCCTGAGTCCACACATAAAATTTCAAGATCCTATCTCTATACAACGTGTATCAAACGAATGAACAGATGAATGGAAAAAATACCCAAATGCAATATACCCCATCAACTTTTTGTTATTCTTTCTTTCATTCCTTCTCTCTTTATTATTATTGTTGCACCTGCTTTAGCAGGGTGACTTAGGGGTGCAAATTTCTGTTCTTTCGTCCATCCATCACAAGTTTCTGTTCTTTCACCCATCCGTTTGTTCGTCCGCCCGTTTGTTTGTCCATCCATCAACACTTACCCTGTGTGTCTTGAGAGTGCAACTCCTCTTACAGTTTTGTATCCATCATTTTGAAACTTTGCATGTGTTTTCTTCAGGGTATTAGAATGTGCATGTGGTTTGGATATAATTGTTAGATGATTTTTTTTTGTCATTTTTTCCCACATTGTGAACTTAGCCATTTTTCACCCTCAATATATAGACAGTGGGTGCCTATTGTGAGTGCAACTCCTCTTACAGTTTTGTACCGATCATTTTGAAACTTTGCGTGTGTTTTCTTCATGGATGTGTATGTGGTTTGGATATGAATGTTAGATCATTATTATCACTTTTTCCATGTTGTGAACTTAGCCATTTTTCACCTTCAATATACGGACAGTGGGTACCTCTTGTGAGCTCCTCTTACAGTTTTGTACCGATAATTTTGAACATTGCATGTGTTTTCTTCATGGTATGAGGATGTGCATATGGTTTGGATATAATTGATAGACCAGTTTGTTTTTTTTTTTTCACTTTTTCCACATTGTGTACTTAGTCATTTTTCACCCTCAATATATACACAGTGGGTACCTTTTGAGCATATCTCCTCATACAGTTTTATACCAACCTTTTTGAAACTTTGCACATGTTTTCCCATAGTCTGGAGATGTGCATGTGCTTTTCATATAATCCTTGCATTAATTTTTGTCACTTTTTTCTACTTTGTGAACTTTATCATTTTCTGACCTCAGATGTATAGACAGTGGGTACCTAGTGATTGCAATTCCTCATACAACTTTATACCAGTCTTTTTGAAACTTTGCATATGTTTTCTCCAGGGTCTGCAGAAGTGCATGTGGTTTGTATATAGTTTTTAAGTTTATTTTTGTCACATTTTCCTCTTTAACTTTGTCATTTTCTTACCTCAGATTTTATGAAAGTGTATGGACTGTGGGTACCTTTTGAGCATAACTTCTCATGCATCATATGAGAATATGCATATGCTTTTGATGAAGTCCGTATATTGATTTCTTCTACTTGAAATAAACATTACTCTTTTTTGGGGGCAGGAGTGATATCAACTTCACCGAAGTGCGATCTATATTGTTTGGTTGTGTATTTGATAGTTCTAATGTCTAACTTGGAATTGAGTGGTCCTGAGTCTGAGTTTTGTGACAGGTACTGAAAAAGGACTTTCAATGCGCTGAAAAAGGACCTTGAATGTTTGACCAGGACCTATATTGCATATAGGAAATAAGGTATTGCTGACAAAAAGAGAATAAATAAACTACAGATACCCCTAACATCAGAAATGAACCAGCCCAATCTATAAGGAAGAAAATTTTACTTGTTTAAGCAAGTTAAACTATATGGTTGAGGTCGACGATGAAGAATGCCAGACACATCTGTGACAAATGCATATACAAAATGTACTGCATCTACCAGGCTTAGTCATTCATTTTGAATATAATGAAAGAGAATACCAACACAATAGAAATGCTGTTCAATTTATGAATAGATGAGCCATTTTGACAGTGATAGGTAATGTCATTTGCTCACATTTAGACCACTCCCAGTCAAATACTTGTAACCAGACTATACCTTTCCTGGATATTGCAATAGTTAATTTTTGGTATAGAAAAGATATTTGGAAGTACAACTGTTTATTTTTTGCCTTTCTCCATGTGTTACAGCATAACATGAAAAAATAAATCTTTGAACATTTTTTTCTTATTTGTAATATGGGTACTCTTTAGAAGTACAGTCGAACTTCACTGGCTTGAACATCTTTGGGACCATGGAAATTTGTTCGAGACATGGGTAGTTTGAGCCAGTGAGGGTTGATCATGGCGCCAGGTCAGGAAGCAGATGGCGATAATTTAGGGAAATCTTTTCCATCTTCTACACAATAATGGTATGTTGAATGTACTCATTAGAATTGCCTCGAAGAGGCAATTCTAATGAGTACACACAACATAAGTTTCATCATAAAATAAGAAAATTTCCTAAATATTTGTTTTTTGGAGTTATTGGAAGAACTTTGTAGGGACTAAAAACGAGTTCGAACTAGCCATGGTAAATGAGCCATCGGTGTTCGAGCCATTGAGGTTTTACTGTACCTTGTGGAGGGACTTCTAAGGAGTGACTACAACAGTCATTTTCACAGAGAAATAAGTACATTTACAGCAGGTTTTGGTAAAAAAAAAATCACTTTATATCTAGAGCCCTTGCATTCCACAACGACTCAGATCAGCCTGTGCATATGTGCAGTCTGTTTGCCTGTAGAAGCCATGAATCATTGGCTGTCCTCAAACTGCCCAATATAAAAAACTGATGCCCAAGCTTATCTAAGTCCTTGCATCTAGCACATGTCAGAAGGTACTGTATGCAGCATCTGATCAGCATCTACACTGATTGCTATTTATTCCAGCAGTTTATAGACACATTAACCCATTGTATACTGAATAGACTGTCCCACCCAATATATTGGAAGAGTCCAATTTCAATTTTAAGTATGTCCGGCTATTAGATTTACATATTCCTAGAGAAAAATGACTTAACTTTTTGCAAACAGTGGAGTCCCTGATCAGACGCTGCATTCTGCAGCATCTGATCTGGGCCTGCACTGTTTGCCAATTACCCTTTTACGGGTCTACAATGGGTTAATAGGTAGTAAAAGAGAGTTATTAAAATTCTAGGACCAATATGGTAAGGAGTTACCCAGCTCAGCCCTGCATACCAAGACAGATACCTTTGCAAACAGTGTAGATCCTGATGAGATGGCTTGTTATGAGCCATCTCATCAGGATCTACACTGTAGCATTTTGTGTTTATTTCTGACTTCATTCCTATTTGCAGCAATGGACATGTCCAAATTCAAAGATTGAAGTCCACTTCAGAAACTCAAGGATAAAAGGATCAAGGTTACCCGATACTTATGGTTAATATGGTGTGAATGCAAAGCATTTATCACAGTTTACTGCCAGAATGATGTCAACCCTTTCACCACCAAGTTTCTGACATGGACTTCTCCATCTCTGAATTTGGACACATTGTAGCACATAGGAGTTTCAGTCAAAAATCAATTATTTGAATGGCAAACAGTGCAGATCCTGATGAGATGGCTTGTTACAAGTTGTATCATCTGGGAATATCGCATGTGCACATACAAACACACATGCACACACACAGAGAAAAACAATAACAAATAAAACAAACAAAACAAAAACTTGTTACATTTCCACCTACCCCTCTTATCTGGATGGAGGTACAACATTTGTTTATGTTCTTTCAGTTTCGTTGTTCATTACATCATAGAGGAAAAGACATCCCACTCGGGTAAAGTGACTTTCCACAGTGACAAACAGGGACATAAATACTTAACTTTGGTAAGTTCCGTTGTGGTTGGAATTGTTATACCCTTACTGTATTTACTCCAAATAGTTTAAGACTGATGCCTTAGCAAACAGTATAATCCTAGCTCAACTGCTTCAAAGGAGCAGTTTGATCAGGATCTACACTGCCATTCTTCTAGAACCCTTTAGACAAATCCATCCTCGAGTTCATGTCAGATGAATTGTTTATTTTAGTCAGAGCTCCAGATAAGGCTTTCTGTTTAAATTGAAAAGTACTGATATTTTTCTTATTTCTCCGTGAAAACATACGTTATGGGTATTTATTAGAAGGGCCGTTCTTATGAATACCTATAACATAGGTTTTCTTGGAGTAATAAGAATAATAAAATGTGGATAACCCTTCTTGTCTGGAGCTGTAACTTTAGTATACTGTATTTACCCTAGATATTGGGCGCCTTCACTTTTTACCATATTACATGTATTCCAAAATTTTGAACAGGCCATTGACAACCTGTCGATGTGTCTAAGAATGCTGGATGACTGCAGACACTGATCAGATGCTGTGTTTTGCAGTGTCTGATTTGGGTCTGCACTATTTGCTCAGGCTTGCCTTACCCAGTGTGGTGGACACTCTTTATCTTAAACTTCAAAGAACCAGAATTTTCAGTTTGAGATAACAGTTGTTTGAGATAACAGGAGTTGAAATGTAAAGAACATAAAGCAAAACTAAGCCAACATTATCTAGTTTGACTTAAGTAGCAGTTTGAGTTATCAGTGTTTGAGATAGTGAGAGTCAACTGTACTTAGGACAAAATATGGTAAATACAATAAGGATATTAGTGGCCAAATGCCCAACTTGCTGTCTTGGAAACAAACATCTCACAAAAGAAGTCCTCTGAATAGAAACAGACTTCCAACATTTAAAAAGTGACCAGTATTATCCTAAAAGTATTGATATTTTTTCTTATTTCTCCAAGAAAACATATCTTGAGGGTACTCAGCAAGGCACTTTAATGAGTACCAACACCGTAGGTTTTTGTGGAGAGATAAAAATATAATTACCTGGTTAACCTCGTTTTCTTAAGCTTTGTTCTGAATAATCTCTTCATAACCCTTTCATCCCTACAGACCGATACAGATACCTGTGCAAACAGTGTAGATTTAGATGAGATGGCTCATAATGAGCCATCTCATCAGGATCTACACTTTTTGCCATACTGTTATTGATTTTTATGTGCTTGCCATTCTCTTATTGATTTTGACTGAAACCCTAATTTTTGACCAATGGATGTGTCCATATCCAAAAATGGAAGAGTCAGTGTCAAAAACTTGGGGGTGAAAGGGTTAAGAAGTCTAGCATTCGTTCACTGGTTACATCTTTTTATGTTTCAGAAAAAGCCCATCATTCAACTGAAAGCAGCATCAGCACTGAATCGGATCCTCGTGTTATGTGATAGCACTCTCACTATGCTCAATATGCTCGACCTTGAGGTAAGTGATGCTTTATTGCAAGTTGTAGACTTATCATGATGATGATGAGTTCAGGTTAACAATGCGTCAACCCACGAGGGTCATTTGCATCAAAGTGGTATATCAACTTGGCTTGGTATTGAAAGGGCTAAAATGATGTGGACGTCACACAGTGCCAGTAGATAGTATGCTCATTGATTACCGTAATAACCCTAAGTATTGGGACAGACAGGCCTAAGCAAACAGTGTAGACCCAGACCAGACGCCACAGAATGTGGCATCTTACCATAGTCTACACTGTTTTCCACTCATCCAGCAATAGTTTAGACACATCACCAAGCAGTAAAAGAGACAATTTCATATTATAGGACAAGTATTGTAAGGAATTAAGGTGTCCCAATATCTAACCCATTGTATACTGAATAGACTCTCCCACACTATATGTTGGAAGAGTCCAATTTCAATTTTAGGTATGTCCGGCTATGAGATTTACATATTCCTAGAGAAAAATGGCTAAACTATTTGTAAACAGTGGAGACCCTGATCAGACACCACATTCTGTGGCATCTGATCTGGGTCTGCACTGTTTGCCAATTACCCTTTTATGGGTCTCCCAACTACAATAGGTTAAATAAAGTAAAAACGGTAGTCTTTAACACTTAGCATGCTTCATTAAAAAATCAGCAAACAACATTTTGAAATATTTTCTTATTTTTCCCAGAAAACAGGGATTGATGTTTCCTGCAAATTGTCTCTTTAGCTTTAATCACCATGATGGTTTTTTAATGAGCCTTCTTTTATTGCTTTAGCCTAGCCCTAGCTACAGACCCTTTTTTGTCACACCTGTGTTAGCATGGGTGACTTTGGCATGCAAGTTTCTGTCCTTTTTTTTCGTCCATGTACTTACGTTCATCAAGTGTCCACCCTAGCAACCACCCTAAATCAAGTCTAAAAAACTGTTAAACTTTATAGTTAGTTCCACTGATCACTAAGCTAAACAAGGATGACAACATCAGTCTTCTGGAGCTTGTATTGATGTTTTAGTATGCAGGTGTGATACAAACTTTAACAATCAGTCGTTTTTTTTTGGGGGGGGGGGGTTTGTTGTTGTTTTTTTTTTTTACAAAATGGACCAATATTTTTTTTTCTTCTCCATGAAAACATATGTTGTGTCTACATATTATAAGCACCTCCTGTAGGCAATTCCAATGACTACCCACAACATATGTTTTCATAGAGAAATACAGTGTGAGAGAAATATTTATGTAGATACTCTCGTTTATTTGAGCTACGCCTAGCAATTTACAAAATGATGTTGGCCTAACTTGGCATCCCTGTACAAGATAGGTAGATAATATACATGTTATAGAAATATGGCAATATGGTTATTGTCCTAAAATTGTGAACACCAAGGTTTCTGACAAAATGGCATATGGAATCAGTGCAGACCCAGACCAGACTGCTCCTGGAGGAGCAGTCTGATCAGGTTCTACACTGTTTGCCATTCCATGAAATATTTTAAAAAACAACTACATAAAAATAAAATTTTGGCCAAAACAGTATGGAATAAAGTGATTGAAAGTTTAGGACATTTACCATACTTGATCTCCATAGCAGTTGATGATAACAAATATGGACTTATTGTCCTTACTTTCATGTATGTGCACTAGAGGTCTTGTTAATGAAGAGTGTTTGATTATAATGACCTGATAATGTTTTTAGTTTTCCTTAAACATAATTTCTAACATGTATAAGGAAGTGCCTCAACTTACAGTGAGTACCTGCAACATACTTTTTGTCGCACCTGCTTTAGCCTGGGCAACTTATGCGGGCAAGTTTCTGTCCATCCATTCATCTTTCCATCAACATTTACCCTGGGTGTCTTGTGAGCGCAACTCCTCTTACAGTTTTATACCAATCATTTTGAAACTTTGCATGTGTTTTTTTCATGGTATGAAGATGTGCATGTGGTTTGGATAGAATTGTTAAATTATTTTTTGTCACTTTTTCCACATTGTGAACTTAAGACATTTTTCACCCTCAGTATATAGACAGTGGGTACCTCTTGTTAGCTCAACTCCTCTTACAGTTTTATACTGATTGTCTTGAAACTTTGCATGTGTTTTCTTCATGTTATGGGGATGTACATGTGGTTTGGGTATAATTGTTAGAACATTTTTTGTCACTTTTTCCACATTGCGAACTTAGTCATTTTTCACCCTCAATATACAGACCATGGGTACCTCTTGTGAGCACAACTCTTCTTACAGTTTTGTACCAATCATTTTGAAACTTTGCATATGTTTTCTTCATGGTATGAGGATGTGCATGTGGTTTGGATATAATTGTTAGATCATTTTTTGTCACTTTTTCCACATTGTGAACTTAGTCATTTTTCACCCTTTATATATAAACAGTTGGTCCATCCATCAACACTTACCCTGTGTGTCTTGTGAGCGCAACTCCTCTTACAGTTTTGTACCGATTATTATGAATTTTTGCATGCATTTTCTTCATGATATGGGGATGTGCATGTGGTTTGGATGTAATTGTTAGATTATTTTTTTACTTTTTTTCCACATTGTGAGCTTAGTCATTTTTCACCCTCAGTATATAGACAGTGGGTACCTCGTGAGCTCAACTCCTCATACAATTTTATACTAATCTTTTTAGAACTTTGTACATGTTTTCTCCATAGTCTGAAGATGTGCATGCACTTTTCATATAATCCTTGCCTTAGTTTTTGTCACTTTTTTGTACTTTTTGAACTTTGTCATTTACTGACCTCAGATGTGTAGACAGTGGGTACCTTGTGATTGCAACTTCTCATACAATTTTAAACCGGTCTTTTTGAAACTTTGCATATGCTTTCTCCCTGGTCTACAGAAGTGCACATGGTTTTGTTATGATTTTAAATTTATTTTTGTCACTTTTTCCACTTTAACTTTGTCATTTTCTTAACCTTAGATTTTATGAAAGTGTACAGACTAAGGGTACTTTGAGCCCAACTTCTCATGCATCATATGAGAAAATGCCTTTGCTTTCAATGAAATTCCTATATTAATTTCTTCTACCTGAAATAAACATTACTTTTTTTGGGTGGAGGGAGGGGGGCGATGAGAGGGACGGGGCAGGTGTGACATCAACTTCACCGAAGTTTGATCTATCTTTTATGGAAAAATAATAATAATAAAAAAATATCACAGAATCAAATACTCCTTCTTAACAATCTTCTGATTTAAAAAAGGGCAGTTGTCAGTTTCTGGGGAAAGAATGTTCACAAGTACTGGTTAACCGCTAAGAAGACTAAGCCTGTCCAGGAAAAGTGTGGTTAGGTAAACTGACCAGTTAGACATGACTTTAATGGGTTGACTGTGACTCAATAAAAAAAAAATGACCCTTCTTGACAAGGTTTCTGATGTACATGTACTATATGCTACTAATCATATAAAATCAACAGACACCCCCGCCGGGTTCGGCAACATTCTTTTGTGGAGATTTGATCATGAAATATTTTCTATGGTCATTCCCTCCCTTCTGCTGATTCAAGAAGGGCAATTAGTTTCTGGCAAAAGAATGTGCACAGTACTGGTTGATCGCTTAGATTACTAAGCCTGTCTGGTAAAAGTGTGGTTAGGTGAACTGACAGAACTTGACATGACCCCATTGGGTTGACTGGGCTGTAAAACCTCAACAGAAATAAACAAATATAAAATCAATAGAATGGAGAATTTGGAAAACTAGACATACTGTTGATTCACAGGAACACTGTTCATTATAGCATGGTTTTGGATATAACATGGTTTAAACGTCAACCAAAAAAATGTTATATTCATACAAAAAATGCATAGATTATACAGAAAAATGACCCCTTTTCCGAATAATCTATATATTTTTGTTTGGCTGTTGCATTCAAACAAAATGTATAGGTTATAAGTGTACCCATTTTTTTGCCTCTGAGTAATAAACTATTTTGTTTGATAGTCTTTGAAGAAAGTTGTTTGTAGCATTGTTAGAAAAATGTAATTTCAAGAATTTTAATTGTTTTACTATCTGTATTGTGTAGCCTGTAATGGGAGGAGCCAAGGTGAAAGGCGTGGCCTATTTCTGCCTCAATGATAATCCAGTACGTAGTAACCCATTCAGTGTGGAGGTGTGTGTAGCATTGAAGAAGAAAACTATACAGCTATATACAATCACAGAGGACAGGATCTTACATACAAAAGATATGTCTATACCAGAACCTGCACTGGCTGTCGTAAGTAAAATTTATCATGTGCCTGTTCATGTGATAAGGGTCTTTGGTCAAGAAAAGGGATTTTCAGAGATAAGCGTATCACATAAGAAATAGGCCCTGATGTCAAATGGGATTGTAAAGGTCCATTCAGCCTGATCAGAGCCTTAACTGTCCCCACTTATAGAATAGTTAGGTACTATTTAACAAATTGATGGACAATAAAGACCATATCAGACTGTGCAGGTGCACAGGCAATGTGGGCCTTTGCTGTTCAAATTTGACTTAACAGCCCCCTTTTTGTCACCCCTGTTTTTAGCATGGCGTGATATAGGGATCCGGTTTTCCATCCATTTGTCCTCCGTCAATCTGTCAACATTTGTGTTAACCCTTACTTCGACCCTAATGTTCAAGTTTATTTCCCAAGAACTGTAAAGGCTACAGTGGTGATACTTGGTATAAGCTTTCACTTAGGGATGACAACTCAGACAACAGTATCCATATTTGACCTTGACCAATATTTTATGGTTCACCGACTTTGTAAATTTGGGTAGTATGACATAGCCTTCAGCTGAATTTCTGTCTCAGGCTGGCCTCATATGCACACAGAAGGATCCAGATCAGCACCTTTAAAGTCCAGTCACAATCTTGTCTCTAACATGCATTCTGCAGTGTGTAAGTAAACAGCAAAAAGCCCATCAGACTACAGGCTTGCCTGGTTCTTTGCAGGTTGATATATGTCAAAAGGTATCGTTTCCTAACCTATAGCAGAGCTCTAGATAAGAGGAATATCCTGATAAATATTTTTCTTCTTACAATCAACATATGTATATGTCTAGTAAGGTATGATTTATTGATCAGTAGAGCTACTCAGTTTTAAAATGTGAGGAGTTTTTTTTCATGTGAAACTGCTCTATCATTGCATTAGGTATTTATATTTTTACCTCTACTCAGCTTTTTTTTTTTTTTTTAATTTATATGGTAGTACCCGAAATTGGCATAAATTGTTTTTGATGAGTTATGTGCTTGAAGACTTTCTACATATGAAATTGTTGTGTTTATTTCTCTTCCAGTTTGTCTCTCTGTATTAGAGATTTGTTGTATTTGTAAGAAAATTTCTGCATTCTGACTAGATGATAAGCCACTCTTTACTGCTCTTTATTTCATTTCCTTGACAGTTCTAAATGGTATGTTTTATTAATATTATTTTCAGTCAAACCCTAATTGCACCTGTAATCAAGTAATGAACTGTATTTAAAGGCCAGTTTTACAGGTCCTATAAAAGGAATTTAAGTGCAAATTTTTTACCTGTAAAATGCAAGCACCTGTCTTAAGCATTTTGGCTTTCCCTTAGGTTCTTGCTTAACACAGATTTGACTGTAAGCATCTTTAGTATTTAGGAGAGTAAACAGGTAATTGACTTTCTTGTAAAATTGGTAGAAAATCTACTTATATTAGGTCCCCTTAAAAGACCACTGGAAAATGTGCTTTGATAATAAAAAGAATACATATTCTCTTTGTATTAAAGAGGCCCTCTGTCTTAAAAGAGCACCTTTTTTGGTCTCTAGAATAGCTTCTTAACCTTTAGCAGTCTCTGGGCTAATACATGCTGATGACAAATTGATGATATTTCTCTTATTTTTCCCAAAAACATGTTTAGTTTAACACTTTCCATGTTGGGTAAAAAAATAACACTATAGGTAAAATTTCAGCAGACAACATTTTGAAATATTTTTCTTATTTATCTCAGAAAACAGGATTTGACATTGAAGACAATTTGCATGAAATGTCAAAACCAGTTCTGGAAATAAAAGAATTTGTCCTGTGCTGAATTTTTTTCCAGAATGCTAAGCGTTAAGGCAGATTTGACTATACAATATATGTGTGTATATTTTTTCTTGTTCTTGTTCATTTTGCAGGGTGTGGATGGGTCAGTGATATGTGCTGGTGTGACGTCACAGTATTGTATGTTAAATTATGACACTGGTCAGTTTACCGACCTGTTTCCTATTGATACAGAGAACACCATGCCCATTGTGAAAAGAATCAGTAAGGTGAGTCGGAGAAGTTTCTGGGTGGCTGTGGTTTGTGCCCACCCCCCCCCCCCCCCCTCCTTTGGATCACTACATATATGTCCCTGGTTCAAGTTCGGATAGAGGCGGAATTCATCTCATGGCTGTATGGTGCTTCATAGCACAGAGGCTTTCATGGTCACCCTCCCTTCATCTCAGTATGCCTTAAATATGATCACCCTTCCATCATCTCAGTATGACTTAAATATGATCACCCTCCCATCATCTCAGTATGACTTAAATAATGTTGAAAGGCATGTAAAACACCAAATCATCATTATCAAGGTGAGTCAGAAAGATACTTGTTGATTTTGAAGTTCCATTGGTGACATTTTATTAAATTTTGTGCAGAAATTAATTGAAGCACAACACACGAAAAGGGCCCTTATGCAGTTTGCGGACAATGCAAGCCCTGATCAGCCTGTGTATTTGCATTGGCTGACCAGGCCTTTATTGTCCACTGACAGAATCAACTGATACTGTAGTGTGTGTCATTGAACAGAGAATGTCCAGATCAGACTGAATGGGTGCACACGCTCATCTGGACCTTTGCATATGGCATAATGGCTTTTTACCACATTGTACATCAAATGATATTAACCTTTCCATAGCTGTATTAAAGGGATATGGGCGTATCTTGCTCAATTTTTCTTATTTATCATAAATGCCTTTATGTGTCATTTCTAATGAGTACCCACAAGCTATGTTTTCATGGGAAAATAAAAAATATACATATTTTTGAGTTGAACTATGAAGTTTTCTATTAAAACCTGCTTTAGTTTGTAAGGTTTGAAAAGGATCAATAATATGTTCAGTAAAACATTTATACTTCAGGTTGGTGAAGGGATATTTTAATATTTCTTCTGTTTCTGCATAGTCATTTGCCTTTTCCCTCATCTCCTCTATTTTTTTTCTTTCCTTTCGTCTACTAGCTATCCTGTCCATTTTCTCCCTTTTTCTGGGAGATGTCACAAAATGACCTAGTAGGATTGAAGTGTCATAAAACAAGAGCACAAACAAATACTTTTGACTGATACTCAGACATGGTTATTCTAAGGGGGATTAATACATTTTCAGGGGAGGCAACTGTCATGTTTGCTTTTCCTCTCCTTGGGGGTCTATTTGAAAAGGTCTATCTTAAAAGGAAAGAATTTGCTTCTCTGGGGAGCAAATACTTTCCTTTAAAGGTAGACCCCTTTTAGAAGAGGTTTGGTGTGCAAGAAAGCAAACAGAAAGTCACAAAAGTTGACTCCCTTGTAAATTGATTGTGGAAAATATGTGTATATCCAGTCCCCTTAATGTCTATTTCAAATAATAAACTGATCATGGACATTTCAAATTTATGACAGCTAAAACTGATATGCCTGGCCAAATGGCCAAATGGAATTTGAAATGGAAGTTCTGCTGTGTTTAAATGAAACAAACGGCTTTCTGTGTACAGTTGGTTGTTCATAGCCAGCAGGTCTAAGTGCTAAAGACTTTAATTGGTTCATTATAACCTCTTCTTGTCCCATTGACCAAAATATTGTTGATGAAATATGAAATTCAAATATCATCTGTAATTTTATAATGAGAGATAGTGGTGGTATTTGTTATCTCCCTTCAAAGGTAAAGCACAAGGTAGACCAGATACTAGTTAAGCCTTTCTAATTGGTCCTTTTTCTTTTAACTTAGGTCCCCAGTGGATTTTCACTGATTTTTTATTTTAAATTTTTCCATATCCACACGTAAAATTCATTTACAGTATATATTTTATTGCTCAGAATGTTATATATATTTATGGCAGTTTCACTGGCCTATGACCATGTTTAAATTAGTTGTTTCTTGAGGAAAAGGAAGCTATACTTGAAGAAAATGCTAATCATAAAAGGAGAGAATCAAATTAACCCATTTAATCCTAGCGTCCCATAAAAGGGACATTGGCAGACAGTGTAGACACAGATAAGACGTCACAGCATGCAGTATCAGATCAGGATCCACACTGTTTGCATTATGTTCAAAAATTTCTATGAAACATGACTAATAAAAACTAACCAGGCACCCCTTATATAGGAAATGGACTTGTCCAAAGCGTCCACTCAGCATAAATGGATTAACTACACCTGGTTGGTTTACAGAGAGTACTCAGGAAAGTTAATTGACTGTTCTCTCCCATAGTCAGTGATAATATGTATATATACATGAGCTGCAATGTGAGTAAAATGTATGTTCAGATATGTACAGCCAATGAAGACTCAGATCAGACTACACTGATACCATGGCTGATCTGAGTATTTGCTGGGTGGACAGTTCTGAACATACATTATCTTGTATGGCTTATTTATATTTTTGTTTGTATGTGTACGTGTATTTGTTTTTCAGGAAGAGTTTTTGCTGACTGGTCCAAGTGCACTGGGTATGTTTGTGACATCAGAGGGCATATCCCAGAGGCCCCCACTCCAGTGGTCAGAAAACCTTATCAGTGTTGGTTATGTACATCCATACATTCTTGCCATGAATGATGAATTCATTACTGTACACAGGTAAGTAAACAGGTTTCAATGGCAACTTCACATACAGGTTTCCTGTAGCTTTTGTCACCGGGGCACCCAACTGATATTGGCTTACAGTTGGACAAGGCCTGCTGTCCTTGCAGCAGGTGAGGGTAGAGGGGGAATGTTGTTTCTTCTGTTCCTTCACTTTTTTTTACATTTTTCCTCTTTCTTCTCTATCCCTCTCTTTCATCTCCTCTACCATCACTTTTCTCCCTCTCTTAGGGAGACGACACAAAATGACCCACAAGGGTTGACATGTCGTTAAACCCCAACACAATCAATCAATCACATACAGTATTTACTTTGAATATCTCTATTTAGAAGGGACATAGTATGTAGGAAAGCAAACAGAAAGTCAAAAAAGTTGTCACCCTTGTAAACAAAAAGAGAAATTGTATCAATTCCCCTTAAACCTTGCCATGCTGAATAAATTAAGATGGCATGCCCACTTTCTAATTTTTGAGAATGGATCTGACTTAGCTGTTGAAATGATTGTTTCTGGGGTTGGAAAGAAGAATGTGAAAAAAAGAGTACATGGAAATATACCATTTACCTAAAATATCAGGTTGGGTGGTTAGGTGAGGCAAAGGTGTAGTGTATCTTACATCACCGGGGCGTCCAGCTGAGGTTGGCTTACAGTTGGGCAAGGCCTACTATCCTTGCAGCAGGATAGGGTAGAGGGGGAATGTTTTTATTTCTTCTGTTTTTTCTCTTTCATTCATTTTCCTCTTTCTCCCCTCTCCCTCTCTTTCATCTCCTCAACTATCTCTTCTATCTCTCTTCTCTCTTTCTCTGGGAGATGACACAAAATGACCCACAAGGGTTGATGTGTCATTAAACCCCAACACAACAGAAAATAAACTAATTATTGGGGCACCTAACCTTTTTTTTAAATATTGGGACACCTAACCTCCTTAAATATTGAGACACTTAACCTCCTTAAATATTGGGACACCTAACCTCCTTAAATATTGGGACTCCTAACCTCCTTAAATATTGGGTCTCCTAACCTCCTTAAATTTTGGGTCTCCTAACCTTCTTAAATATTGGTACTCCTAACCTCTTTAAATATTGGGTTTCCTAACCTCATTAAATATTGGGTCTCCTAACCTCCTTAAATATTGTGTCTCCTAACCTCCTTAAATATTGTGTCTCCTAACCTCCTTAAATATTGGGACTCCTAACCTCTTTAAATATTGGGTCTCCTAACCTCCTTACCATACATGTCCCAAACTTTGAACAACTCTATTTCACTACCTGTTGGTGCGTCTTAAAAACTGCTGGCTGAGTGGCAAACATTTAGACCTTGATCAAAGTGTTCTTTTAGGAGCAGGTTGATCTGGGTCTACATTGTTTGCACAAGTATGTCTGTCCAAACTATACTAATATTACATTTGGTTGGTTTGGAGTTAAACGACCCAGTCAACTCTATGAAGGTCATGTTGTGTCAGCTAGTTTACCTAACTACACTTTTCCTGGGCAGGCTTACTTGTGCACATTCTGTCACCAGAAACTGACAATTGCCCTTCTTGAATCATCGGAAGGGAGATAATGACCATAGAAAATATTTCATGATCAATCTCCATGAAAGAATGTTTAGGGACATGGCAGGGATCAAATCCACAACCTCCTGTTCATAAGTACAATATTTTTTTCAGTATTTTAGACCAGCAGCAGAAACAAGCTATTCCATTTCAAGGTGGTGTGGTGCTGAGTGATTTTGATGGTAGAATATTTGTTGCATCAACAAAGGAAATCTACTCTCTAGTTCCTGTGGCCTGGGAGAAACAAGTGAGTACAAAGAGCTGTACAAATTAAAGTTCTGAGCTCCTGGACATTGAGATATTTAGAACTGACTACACCTGTTTTTATCATTCATCCCTGAAGAATAAGTCCTGCCATTTCATTCAGATTGTCTTATTTAAGTACAATTTCAGCTCCTCATCTTTGTACTCATTTCATGCAATTTGATTGGTTGAAGGAAGAGTTTGTTTGTGTTGAGGTTTTATGACCCAGTCAACTCAAAGGGGTCATGTCAAGCGCAGTCATTTAACCTAACCACACTTTTACTGGACAGGCTTAGTTCTCTAAGTGGTAAGCCAGTATTGTGCACATTCTTTTACCAGAAACTGACAACTGCCCTTCTTGAATCAGTGGAAGGATGAAGGAAAAGTTTAACACTTCATTAAAGTCTAGAGCAGGAATCCACTGGATCTGTTTTCATTCTGCCATCTCAAAAGATTGACATGTTAGGGCAACAGTTATAACATTTGGATGACACAGCTGGAATTATTTGAAAGGAATTATTATTTTTGTGAATTTTATCAGTGTGTAAACTCTGCTGAACCTTCCACAAACTCAACATAAAGCCGTTCGAGATTTTATCAGTTTGTGAGTGATTTGTGGGAGTTTACACATCGATAAAATCCACAAAAATAAAATAAATTCCTGTAATTGCTTGAAATTTCATAGCCAGCTACATGGAAAAATAACTTGCAGTCTGTGGATTTAGCTAAAGAGTAACACAATAAGAACTCTTATGGGCAAGATGCATAGCACTTTGTCAGTTAGGTGTTCTGCACATTCTAAAAAAATATAGTGACTTTCATTATCTCAAACTTGGATAATTCAAACTATTGCTGATGTCAAGCTAAACAAAAAGGGCAATATTGGCTAGTTTGTTATAGCTTCAGTGAATAGATTTTGACTTCTTTTATCTCAGACTATTGTAATCTCAAACCAGAAATTTTGGTCCCTTGGAGTTTGAGGTAATGAGAGTTGACTGTATATTAGAATTACATAATGTTAACCTGGTAGAATAATGACCTTGTTTTAATATAGATTTTTAAGAAGGGAGACACCCAACAAGGAAAAGAACTTTGACAAGAAAATATTTACCTCCTCACTGTGAAGGTAACTCTGAAAGGAAAGAATTTGCTCCCTTTGGGAGCACATTCTTTTAAGAATATCCCCAAATTTCTAAATGGATAGAAGTGTAAGGGAACTCCCATCTACAAATGTTGACTCACTATGAAAATTTGCAGCAAAATCTTCTGATGATCAAGTTAACTTAAATTTGAGTTCTTCTTGGGTAAGAGTAGCCCCAAATTTCTAAACAAATTCAAGTATAAGGGAACTTTCATCTACAAACGTTCACTTACTTTGAAAATTTGCAGCAAAATCTTCTGATGTTCAAGTTAGCTTAAATTTGAGTCCTTTTGGGGATTGAAATATTGATGCATTGTGAAACTTGAAAAAAAAGCAACAACAACAACAGCAACATTAAAGAAACGCACCATACTAACACACACCGACAGACACACACACACAATCCACACACACACACACACACACACACACACACACACACACACACACACACACACACACACACACACACACACACACACACACACACACACACACACACACACACACACACCATCCTTGGTGGCTCAGTTGGATGAGCCCTCTGACTGGAGACCAGGAGGTCATGGGTTCAACCCCCGCCGAGGTTGGCAACATTCTTTCGTGGGGATTGATCATGAAATATTTTCTATGGTCATTCTCTCCCTTTCGCTGATTCAAGAAGGGCAATTGTCAGTTTCTGGCGAAAGAATGTGCACAATCCTGGTTAACTGCTTAGAGGACTAAGCCTGCCCAGTAAATGTGTGGTTAGGTGAACTGACCGCGCTCCACACCATTGGGTTGACTGGGCCGTAAAATCTCAACACAAACAAACACACACACAAGAAAAAACAAAAAAACAACTGGTTGTTGTTCTGTAACAGAAACACATAAAACACAATGGAGATACAATGGAGACAGTTTGCATGAAATGTCAGATCCCGTTTTTTTTTCATCAGTTTGTTGTCTGCTGAATTAGCCAAGAGTGTGGTAAAGATTAAAGTGGGTGGAGAAGTAAATATAGGCAGGCTGCAGTGATATTTGCTACCTCTTGTGCTTTGATTTTCAGATTTGTAATTCTTCTAATGATTTCATGGTATTTAATAATTTTCAGGTTCAAAGTCTGCTGGCAGACAAAAGAACCCAAGAGGCTCTAGACCTTGCCAAAAATGCCAACCATGTTGGTTTGTCCAGAGACAAATTTCTCAAGGTAAACTTGTTTTTTTAAGTCCCTTCACCAAAGGTAGGGGGAACATATTGCTTTCAGTGTGAATCCTGTTGGCGTCGGCATTGGTGTGACACTTTTTATACCCCGCCACACAATAGTGGCGGGATATTATGGTTTCACGTTGGACGTCCATGTGTCTGTCCCTCCATCCGTCCATCAGTCATATGTCTGGGCCCACAAATGGGCATATGTTGGGTATTTTTTTACACTATTCCCTTTATTCCGTAGACTACTGTTGGGTATTTTTAACCTACTGTTGGGTAATTTTTAACAAAGGAAATACCCAATAAATACCTATATGTGAGAACGTCTGTCCGTCCGTTTTTCATTTCCAGATGATAACTTGAGTAAACATCAATGGATTTTCACAAACTTGGTATGTGCATGGATATTGTGGATGTCTGGTTTGGGATTGCTAATGGGCAAATTTCGTCAAATTTTTACGGAGTAATCTGCCTGAAACACGCCCATATTTTCGTTTCCGGACAATAACTTGAGTAAATAGCAACGGGATTTTAACCAAACTTACTGTATGCATTGACATTAAGGAGATCTGGTTTGGGATTGCTAATGGGCAAATTTTGTCAAATTTTTGCGGAGTTATCTGCCCGAGACACGCCAATATTTTCGTTTCTGGATGATAACTTGAGTAAATAACAAGGGATTTTAACCAAACTTGCTATATGCATTGACATTAAGGAGATCTGTTTTGGAATTGCTTATGGGCAAATTTCGTCAAATTTTTATGGAGTTACCTGCCCGAGAAACGCCCATATTTTCGTTTCAGGACGATAACGAGCATATAACAAGGCCTTTTAACCAAACTTGCTATATGCATTGATATTATCAAGATCTGGTTTAGGAGTGTTATCTGTCCATTGATATTATCAACATCTGGTTTAGGATTGTTATCTGTCCCTCCATCATTTTCTTTCCAGACATTTTCGCAACGATAACTTCATTACATAAACAAATAATTGCTGTGCCAGGGTATTATGCTTGCAGTGCTTTTATTTGTCTGCATAATATCTTGTGATCCAGTGGTTGGATTCTTACCAAATTTTCATGGATATATTATTGGGACAAATCAAAGAACTGAATAGGTTTTGGTGACCTTGACCTTATTTTCAAGGTCACAGCAGTAGAAAAACTGAAATTCATGATGAAGATACATCTGTTTTCTCTGAAAAAGTTATTACTAGTTTTGAAACTGCACAAGATTTTAATGTTACTTTTCATTAAATAAAATACTGTACTGTAAATGTCCTAAAATTTCAAACACCTGAGTTTCTTACAAAATGGCATACACAAACATTGCAAACCCAGATCAGACTGCTCTGATCAGGATCTACACTGTTTGCCATTTCACTAAGAATTTAATGAAACAGCTACATAAAAAGCAAAACATATGCCAGAAAAGTATGGAATAAAGTGTTCAGAATTTTAGAACATTTACCGTATTTGTAATTGCCATAAGAACATATTCTTCAGTCTGTTTAAGGAGACTTGGTACACTTGGATGTTTTTCTGCCATTTTGTTCCTGTAACTTCCTGTTTACTTTCCTGCACATCAAAACTCTTAAATGGGCCCCCGTAGACTAGTGGATAAGAGAGCTGACCTTTGATCCATTAAGTTTCTCACCCCTGTGGTTCGAGCCACACTCGGGTCACATGTGGGAAAGCCAAGTTCTGCTTACGGATGGTCAGGTGGTTTTTCCCCGGGTTCTCTGGTTTTCACCCACCTTTGATGAATGATCGGCTTGATATAAATAAAATATTCTTGCAAGGGCTGTAAAACCCAAATGAAAGAATTCACATTCATTTTTTACCCTAAGTATCTAAACCAAACTCTTGTATCGTTCAGTTTGGAGTCCATTATTACAGATCCTGAAATTCATTTTTGTACTGAAAAGTTCTGATAGTTTTCTTATTACTCAATGAAACTATATGTTGTGGGTACTCATTGGAAGTGCCTTGGCGAGGTACCTCTAATGAGTACCCCCAACATATATTCTTGTGCCGAAGTAAGAAAACTATTTATCTGGCAACCTCTCCCATCTGGAGCCATGATTATTTTAACCCTTATCATGCTGAATAACTTAAGATGCCGTGCCCACCACTATGTTTCAGCCAATCAGATTACTTGATCCAGATTGTTGATATAAATTCACATACTTGATGGCAAACAGTGCAGATCCAGATCAGTTGGCTTCTTCAGAAGCCAACTGATCTGGATCTACACTCTTTACAAAGGCAGGGTATATCCGGGATCAGCAGGACTAGGGTTAAAAAAGGGCAAGGCTTTAAAAGGATTATTTGTTATTCAACCTTTTCAGCCATTTAGACCTAGCTAGATGCATTTGTAAACTGTGTTGATCCAGATTATGATCTGCACTGTCTACCATTCTGTTCTTGATTTATGACTGACATCCCTCTTTGCAACAGTTGATGTGTCCATATTCAAAGATGGAAGAGTCCAATTTAGAAACTCAGGGTTGAAAGGGTTAAGAAATTTACAGCTAGAATATAGCCTGTTTCAGTCAAGAAACTAGCTTTTTCTGCAAAACGTGTTGTATGCTGTAGAAAAAATAGCTTTTAGCCCTTGAACAAATCTGTATTCTTTCTTTTTTTTATTTTTCAGATGTTTCGTAGAATCCAGCAGCAGGCTGCTTTTATAGAATTTTCTCTACAGAACTTTGATGAGGCTCGAGAATTGTTTAAAAGTGGTCAGGTTGATATAAGAGAGGTACTGTTTGTTATAATGATGTTTTTCTGTTCTTCTGTTGTTAGCTCACCTGAGCACGAAGTGCTCATGGTGAGCTATTGTGGTCAGTCAATGTCCGTCGTCCGTCGTCCGTCGTTCGTCGTGCGTCGTGCGTCGTCCGTCGTCCGTCGTGCGGCGTCAACAATTGCTTTAAAAGCCTACTCTTCCTACACCCCTGGGCCAATTGACTTGATACTTGGTAGGAAGCATCAGGGTGACTTGTAGATCAAAAATAGCTAAAATCGTTCCGATCGGAAATCAAAGATGGCCGCCATGGCCGCCATCTTGAAAATCTATTTTTCGCTTCTTCTCCTGAACCCAAAGGCTAATTGACTCCAAACTTGCTAGGAACCATCAGGGTGACTTGTAGATCAAAAATAGCTAAAATCGTGCCGATCGGAAATCCAAGATGGCCGCCATGGCCGCCATCTTGAAAATCTATTTTTGGCTTCTTCTCCTGAACTGAAAGGCCTTTTGACTCCAAACTTGCTAGGAAGCATCAGGGTGACTTGTAGATCAAAAATAGCTAAAATCGTGCCGATCGGAAATCCAAGATGGCCGCCATAGCCGCCATCTTGAAAATATATTTTTCGCTTCTTCTCCTGAACCGAAAGGCCAGTTGACTCCAAACTTGCTAGGAAGCATCAGGGTGACTTGTAGATCAAAAATAGCTAAAATCGTGCCAATCGGAAATCCAAGATGGCCGCCATGGCCACCATCTTGAAAATCTATTTTTCGCTTCTTCTCCTGAACCGAAAGGCCAGTTGACTCCAAACTTGCTAGGAAGCATCAGGGTGACTTGTAGATCAAAAATAGCTAAAATCGTGCCGATCGGAAATCCAAGATGGCGGCCATGGCCGCCATCTTGAAAATCTATTTTTCGCTTCTTCTCCTGAACAGAAAGGCCAATTGATTCCAAATTTGCTAGGAAGCATCAGGGTGACTTGTAGATCAAAAGTAGCTATAATGTGCCGATCGGAAATCCAAGATGGCCGCCATGGCGGCCATCTAGGCGGCCATCTTGAAAATCTATTTTTTTGCTTCTTCTCCTGAACCGAAAGGCCAATTGACTCCAAACTTGCTAGGAAGCATCAGGATGACTTGTAGATCAAAAATAGCTAAAATGGTGCCGATCGGAAATCCAAGATAGCCGCCATGGCTGCCATCTTGAAAATCTATTTTTCGCTTCTACTCCTAAACCCAAAAGCCAATTGACTCCAAACTTGGTAGGAGGCATTGGGGTGACTTATAGATAAAAAATAGCTAAAATCGTGCCTATCGGAAATCCAAGATGGCGGCCATGGCAGCCATCTTGAAAATCTATTTTTCGCTTCTTCTCCTAAACCGAAAGGCCAATTGACTCCAAACTTGGTAGGAAGCATCGGGGTGACTTGAAGATCAAAAATAGATAAAATCATGCCGATCGTAAAACCAGGATGGGCGCCATGGCCGCCATCTTGAAAATCTATTTTTCGCTTCTTCTCCTGAACCCAAAGGCCAGTTGACTCGAAACTTGGTAGGAAGCATTTGGGTGACTTGTAGATCAAAAATAGCTAAAGTCATGCCGATCATAAATCCAAGATGGCCGCCATGGCAGCTATCTTGAAAATCTATTTTTCGCTTCTTCTCCTAAACCCCAAAAGTCACTTGACTCGAAACTTAGTAGGAAGCATCAGGGTGACTTGTAGATCAAATATAGCTAAAATCGTTCTGATCAGAAATCCCAGATGGCCACCATGGCCGCCATCTTGAAAATCTATATTTAGCTTCTTCTCCTGCACCGAAAGGCCAATTGACTCCAAACTTCGTAGGAGACATTGGGGTGACTTGTAGATCAAAAATAGCTAAAATCGTGCCAATCGGATATCCAAGATGGCCGCCATGGCAGCCATCTTGAAAATCTATTTTTCGCCTCTTCTCCTTAACTGAAAGGCCAGTTGACTCGAAACTTGGTAGGAAGCTTTGGGGTGACTCGTAGATCAAAAATAGCTTAAATCGTGCCGATTGTAAATCCAAGCTGGCTGCCATTTAGAGTTTGTTCAAATGATCACGCTCAATTGACTGGGATGCCATATATCTTCTTCTTCAAAATAAAGAACTGCTTAAATGATGATCTTTTCATTAGTTGCGATGACAGGATTGGAAAACTGTTGCATAACATCTGCATATCTGCAGTGGCTATGTCACTCAGGTGAGCGACCCGTGGCCCGTGGGCCTCTTGTTTTGTTTTCACCATCACTAGCTGGTATATTAACCCCAGAGGCTTATAATTCTACTAACAGGGCTATCAGCTCCCAGGATAGGTGTAAAACATGTTGTGTGTGTGATCCTATCATATGATTGGCTGCTGAGAGTTTATCAGGAATGCAATCTAGTTCTCTTAGAGAAACTGGTATGATAATAGGTTTCACCTCTGCAGTACTTCATTAATGTTTACAGAAATAATAATTACACATGTCAGCCTCGGTGGCTCAGTTGGATACGCCGTCCGACTGGAGACCAGGAGGTCGCGGGTTCAACCCCCACCGAGGTTGGCAACATTCTTTCGTGGAGATTGATCATGAAATATTTTCTACGGTCATTCTCTCCCTTCTGCTGATTCAAGAAGGGCAGTTGTCAGTTTCTGGCGAAAGAATGTGCACAATACTGGTTAACCGCTTAGAGGACTAAGCCTGCCCAGTAAACATGTGGTTAGGTAAACTGACCGCGCTCGACATGACCCCATTGGGTTGACTGGGCCGTAAAACCTCAACACAAACAAAATAATTACACATGCCAGTTGCACAGTCAAAGAAAAAAATCAACAGACAACATTTTTTAATATTTTTCTCTGATTTGTTCCAGAAAACAGGGTTTGACATTTGTCAAACCCTGTTTTCTGAAAAAAAAAATCATCAGATTGTTGTCTGTTGAATTTGCCCTGAATAAAGGTTAAACTTGAAACCATTTCTTAATGTGATATTAATTTAGAGCAAGAGCTATACAAACCCATTAGTGCCGATCTCTGCTAAAGCCAGGGCCCTTTTTGTGCACTGTGCAGTGTGCATCACATGGTAATATCGTGAAGCTGTAGGGTTGGTACTTACGCTGAGCTGTAGAAAAAAATTAACAAATTTATGATCTTTTTTATCCTATAAAGGATTGAAGTTTGTAAAAGCATTATAAAGTAAATTTATATGCACTGATACTAAACTGTATTGGTTTATCAGACCAAGAAGATGATCAGAACTAAAGTTCTCTGTAAACTTCAGCTCATCTTCTGCGTAATAATACTAGCCTGATAAACCATAAACTATATTCACTGTTAGTCAAAACCTGGCTGTGAGGTTATAGGACTTTTCTTATGCTCAACTAAGCTGAGCATGAAATTTGTCATGCTAATAAATCTTAAATTACTGACAATTGCAAATTCTTTCTTGCTAAACATAGCTGGGCATGAAAATTTCTCTGCTAATAAATATGAAAATGCCAAGTATTGTTGGCATTTTCTTATTTATTAGCAGAGAAAATTTTGAGCTGAGCTGAGTTGAGCATGAAAAAAGTTTAATAACCTCGGGGCTTGGGTGTATTTTGTTGTCATTCACTGCTATTACATAGTATATTTGATCTTTATTGCAGTTGATTAGTTTATATCCTCACCTCATGCCCTCAAGTTCCAGTTTTCACCGATCTGTTCCTGCTCTCCATGAATTTGCAGATATTAACCAGTTAGCAAAAGGAAATGAAAGTGTTAAGACAAATTATAAAGACTTTTTAAGGAATTACTTGGAAGATATTCGAGGAACAAAAGATGGGCATGGTTTCAAACAGGTAGGTTCTTGTGAGATTTTTCCTTTTATTAGCTCACCTGTAAGAAAGTACAGGCAGAGCTATAGCAGTCACCATGCCATCGGCGTTGGTTAAAGTTTTTGGTTAATGTTTTTAAAAGCTACATCTCCTGAACCTCTGGACAGAAGTTGTTCATACCTGATGGATGGACGTAGTTTGCCTTGATGTTAGACACTGGTCTGGTTCTATGCTGTACCATCCAAACCCACATGAGTGACTTGAGGTCAAGGTCATGGACTGAGAAAAAAAATTGTTAAAGTTTTTGGTTAAAGTTTTTACAGAGAAAGCCTGACTCAGGTGAGCTACACTATCTTGCGACAGCTCTTATGAGGATTTCAAGTATAAAACCACAAAATAACTCCCTTTCATTGCAAGGTCAAGAAGATTTTGATGTTTTTTCTACCATTTTTTAAGGATTATAAGAAGCAAGCCACAAAGTAAGCCCACTTCTTTCTGAAAAAAACTTTTTTGTAAAAAATTCAGAGATTTTTATACATATCTTTTTGGGATTTCAAAGATTAAAATTATAAAAGTTAACTACACTTTTTAAATCTGACCAAAGGCCTTGAGGATAAATGTACAGGCAACAAGGAGACTTTATATAATTTTGTTTGATCTACCATAAATATTCAGATCAAGAGCTTGTTTTATGAATGTATATCATATATACCCATCGAGTAATAGTCAAGATTTAGGGGATAGCTGCATTCAAATTCGTCTTTTGAGGAGGTAAATCGGTGGTTTTACGGTCAGAAATTTTGTTTTAGGGCGACACGTCAGCTGAGCGGTAAAATGTTATTTGCGACTGTAAAACCTCCAATTTACCTACCCAAATGACAAATTTGAATGCAGTTATCCCCATTCTAATGCATTTATTCATTTTTTTCTGCTGAAAAAATGTACTGTTTGCACAAATTGACAAGTGCTGTGAGCTGCGTAAAACTAAATGCCAGCCAATGAGAAGCAACGTTACGTGATGACGCCGGATTTCCGACAATATATCGCAGAATATACCATTGCAAATTTTTGCCGGTATCCAATCAGATGTCGCATTACATACGCAAGTGCATTAGAATGACAGTTCAACTTACAGAGGTAATGAAGGTAGATTTTAGCTCACCTGAGCACAACGTGCTCCGGGTGAGCTATTATGAACGCCCTGTGTCCGACGTAGTTGTCCGTTGTCCACAATTTGCTTCAAATGACATCTCCATAACTACTGGGCAGATTTCAACCAAAGCTGATGGGATTGTTCTTTGGAGATCCTCTATCAAAATTGCTCAAATTATTCTGCTCCTCTGCACAAAATGGCCGCCAGAGCTAAAAATAAAAAATCCTTTAAACGACATCTCCTCCTTGGCCAGTGGCCCGATTTCAAAATAATTTCACAGAAATGTTCCTTGGGTGACCTTCTACCAAAATTGCTAAAATGGTTCCGCTCCGCTGAACAAAATGGCCACCAAAGCTAAAAATAGAAAAAACCTTTAAACGACATCTCCTCCGAGGCCAGTGGGCCAATTCCAAAATAATTTTACAGAAATGTTCCTTGGGTGACCCTCTACCAAAATTGCTAAAATGGTTCTGCTCCGCTGAACAAAATGGCTGCCAGACCTAAAAATAGGAAAACTTTTAAACGACATCTCCTAGGCCAGTGGCCCAATTTCAAAATAATTTCACAGAAATGTTCTTTGGGTGACCCTTTACCAAAATTGCTAAAATGGTTCTGCTCCGCTGATCAAAATGGCCACCAAAGCTAAAAATAGAAAAAGTTTTAAACAACATCTCCTCCAAGGCCAATGGCCCAATTTCAAAATAATTTCACAGAAATGTTCCTTGGATGACCTTCTATCTAAATTGCTAAAATGGTTCTGCTCCGCTGACTAAAATGGCCGCCAGATCTAAAAATAGAAAAACCTTTAAACAACATCTCCTCCTAGGCCAGTGGCTTGATTTCAAAATAATTTCACAGAAATGTTCCATGGGTGACCCTCTATCAAAATTGCTAAAACGGTTCCACTCTGCTGAACAAAATGGCAGCCAAAGCTAAAAACAGAAAAACCTTTAAACGACATCTCCTCCTAGGCCAATGGCCCAATTTCAAAATAATTTCACGAAGTGTTCCTTGGGTGACCCTGTACCAAAATTATTAAAATGGTTTTGCTCTGCTAACAAAATGGCTACCAGAGCTAAAACTAGAAAAACCTTTAAATGACATCTCCTTCTAGGCCAATGGCCCGATTTCACAATAATTTTACAGAAATGTTCCTTGGTTGACCCTCTACCAAAATTGCTAAAATGTTCCGCTCTGCTGAATAAAATGGCAACCAGAGCTAAAAATAGAGAAACCTTTAAACAGCATCTCCTCTTAGGCCAATGGCCCGATTTAAGAAAATTTTAACAGAAATCTTCCTTGGGTGACCCTCTATTAAAATTGCTTAAATGGTTCCGCTCCGCTGAACAAATCATTCAACTCATTGGGACCCAGCACATTATGAAACTGTTTCATGTAAAGTTACCAGCAAAAACTGGAAAAACTTAAAATTAATAAATGGGAAAATTTCAAACAAACTTCACTGCCTTGGATGGCCAATAATGTCTTCAGATCTACATTGTATTGGATAAATCATTATGTGCCAAGACTACAGTATTTAAATATGAATATCAAGTCTTGCACTTAAAGCAGATGTTCTCAGTTGAGCAAATTCAGAGGCCATGGCCTCTTGTTTTTTCTATCAAATTTTGATTAATATATCAACTTCTCTTATCCAGCAAACTTGTTGTAGTAGTCTTTTCTGTATCTGTTCCTCCATATTTTGCACAATCAGTGGATGCTCTGACCAGACTTTACAGATATGCAGGCTGGTTAAGTTAAATTCTAATAAAATGTCATGTAAACAGCGTAGACCCAGATCTGACTGCTTCTTTAGGAGCAGTCTGATCAGGGTCTACCCTGATTGCCATTCCACTTAATATTTTAAAAAATAACTACATAAAAAGCAAAATTTAGTCGAAAAAGTAGGGAATAGTGTTAGAAATTTGACATTTACCTTATTAGTCTTTGTTGTTTATTTAGAGAATGAGGCAGATTTTTGGCGATGTCTGTTTTCTTCTTCTTTTTTCAGGAAATAGATGGTGCATTGTTAAAACTTTATGCAGAAATAAACTCTTCAGAGTTACTTCCCTTGATAGAAGGGGAACCAGGCTGTGATTTAAAAGACTGTGTTGACTGTTTACAAAAACATGAGCGTTATCATGCCCTTTCATTGTTATATAAATATCATGGAGAGAATGATAAGGCTTTAAATTTATGGACCAGGTAAGAGAATGTTATCATGCACTAGCATTTTAAGATAAATATCATTGTTGATGTATATGACCCTCATGGTATTGACATGTCGGTAAACTTGAACTGATCATATGAATATCATGGAGAAAATGATCAGGCTTAAAATTTATGGACCATGTAAGTGAATGTTATCATACACAAGCATTGATAGCTCATGGTGAGCTTATAGTATAGGCAGGCTTCAACAGCCACGTGTTGTCCACACTCTTCAGATGTCTTCTCCTCAGAAACCTCTTGGCCAGTCAAAACCAGATTTCATATAGAACCTCCATGGGCCGGGGAAACGATAGTTTGTTCACTGCATCAGGGTCATATGACCAAGATAACTGCAACATCCATATATGGTAAAAACCTTTTAAAAATCTTCTTCTCCAGAACCAAAGGGCTTGGTATGCAGCATTTGGGAGATTTTCTTGTCTGAAACTGGAAGGCCCAGGCCTTTGATATTTCTTATGTAGCTTTATCTTATAGACCTCTATCAAGATTATTCAAATTATAGCCATGTGATCAAAAATGGCCCCACCCGAGAGAAGGTCACTTGTTTTACATAGACTCATATAGGGTAAAACTTGACTTTTCTTCTTCTCTAAAACTAGAAGGCCCAGGTCTTTGATATTTAGTATTTAACTTCATCTAATGGGCTTCTATCAGGATTGTTCAAATTATAGCCCTGGGGTAAAAAAGTTGCCCCACCCCAGGTGTCACTTGTTTTACATAGTCTCATTGAAGGAAAAACTTTAAAAATCTTCCTGTCTGAAAAATAAAAAGTTCAGGCCTTTGATATTTGGTATGTAGCTTCAGCTAGAGGGTCTTTACCAAGATTGTTCAAATGATGGCCCTGTGGTCAAAATGGCTCTGTCCCAGTGGTCTCTTGTCTTATATAGCTTGTGCGGGCCTCCGTAGTCTAGTGGATAGGACCCTTAATTCATTAGGTTTCTCACCGCTGTGGTTCGAGCCTCGCTCAGGTCACATGTGGGAAAGCCAAGTTCTGCTTACAGATGGTCAGGTGGTTTTTCCCCAGGTTCTGCAGTTTTTGCCCACCTTTGATGAATGATCGACTTGATATAAGTGAAATATTCTTGAAAGGGCTGTAAAACCCAAGTCAAAATTATATAGCTTGTAAGGGGAAAAACTTTAAAAGTCATCTTGTGTGAAACTAGAAGGCCTAAGCCTTTGACATTTGGTACTTAGTTTTATATAGTGGACCTTTACAAAGATTGTTTACATTATAGCCCATGGGTAAAAAAATGGCCCAGCCCCAAGGGGCACTTGTTTTACATAGACTCATATGAGGAAAGACTTTAAAAATCTTCTTGCGTGAAACTAGAAGGCACAGGCCTTTGATATTTGGTATGTCACTTTATCAAAGCCATATTTTACATGAAGTTTCTGTTTTGCCAAATTGATTAAAGTGAAATTCCATCCCAAGTTACTGTAAGATATGGAGGCCAAAGGTTTTCCAAACTGTACCAGCTACCATACCCATATGTTTCATTCTTTAAAAATGTTAAAATAAGCTTGCTCAGAACAAATAGTCTTAGGTGAGCTACAGGCCCATTGGTCCTCTGATTTTATAATATCATGGGGAGAATGATAAAGCTTTTAATTTATGGACTGGGTAAGTGAACATCATGATGCACTGGCATTGTTATAGATAAGTATCGTAGGGAAAATAAAAAAGCTATAAATTTATGGACCAGGTAAGTGAATATTATAGTGCACTGGCATTGTTATATAAATATCATGGGAAGAATGAAAAGGTTTTAAATCTATGGACCTGGTTAAGGTTTTAAATTAATGGACCCGGTTCAGTGAATGTTATCATGTGCTAGCATTGTTTTATAATATCACTGATAGAATGATAAGGCTTTAAATTTATGGACCAGGTTCAGTGACTGTTATGCTCTAGCATTGTTATATAGATATGGTTGGTGCAAATGACCAGCATGGGTCAACACATGGGTAAACCGGCACTCATCATATAAATATCATAGAGAAAATGATCAGGCTTTAAATTTTTGGATTAGGTAAGTGCATGTTATCATGCACTAGCATTGTTTAAAAATATCATGGGGAGAATGATAAAGGTTTAATTTATGGACCCAGTTTTAACCCTTAAAGCACCAAGAAAATCTGCATCTGAAAATGTCGTCTGCTTATGTCGTCTGCTGCATCTTCTTGCAAACTTTTCAAACTTACATTTTGCATATAGGCAAACAGTGTGGACTCAGATCAGACTGTCCGCACTGTTTGCAACAATGACTTTTAAAGTAACTGGCAGAAGACAAAGCAGACGACAATTGTTGTGATTGGCGCTTTAAGGGTTAAAGTGTAAGTTATACACTAGCATTGTTATATAAATATGTATGATTAGTTGACTCGTGATATTTGACTGCTTAGTAGTTTACTTTGTTTTGTGTGTGAAAATTAACGACTCAGACCTTATTAGCATTCCAGAGAATATGTCGATAGGAAAATACTGATGGCCCAGATCACCTTTGAGCAGGAATTTTTAAGGTTTTCACTTTTCAAATATCCCTTATTTGATTTTTAATCCTGCCAAATAAATTGGTCATACTTTTTGCTAAATGTAAGTCTATGCCCGTTTATTTTTCTGTGTTTGAAAGTGTTTTCCAGTATGTACATAGTTAAGACATTAATTTTTATGTTCTCGGTTTGTTTCAGGTTGTGCAATGGTGATATTATAGATGAACATTTTCCTGGTTTAGCTTTTGTTGTTGACTTTTTATCTTCGTAAGTTTGTCTTTCTTTTATGCTGTATATTTAATGTTTGTGTCAAATGTGTCATTTAGTTGAGCTATGGTTTTATTTATCAGCCAAAGCAGTTCTCATATATGTATCACAGCTCTAGCGTAGGTGCCTTTTTTAGCTCACCTGAGCAGACGACTCACAGGTGAGTTTATAATATAGACAGGCATCTGTTGTCTGTCTGTCTGTCTTCCATCAACATTTTTTAACAATATCTCCTCTGAAGCCATGAAGGCAAGGGGTTCACTAATAATATTTTTTTTTTTTTATCCCAGTTGGATAAGAACTCTATTTGTTATGGCAACTTATAGTTACCACTGCCATATAATGGGAGAAATGATTATTGGCACTTACTGCTATCTCATTGCAAATATTTTGACAATTTTTTTACAGAAATGTTCCTTGAGCTAACATTCGTTTTTGTTTGTAACTTCTTAATTTCATTGGTTACCATGTCAACCAAAAAGGCAAGATTTGCAGAAAAAAAAACTTAAAAAATTATCTCCTCAGAAGCCATTAAGGGGATGAAGTTGAAAGTTTGCAGAATTGTTACTAACATTAGCCTCAACAAAATTCTTTAATTTTTATTGCCATTGCTCAAGAACTTTGGTTCTATGGCAACTTAAAGTTTCCTTTGACTTACAATGAGAAAAGTAAAAGTTGAGATTTATTGCTGCCTCAATGCAGGTATTTTGACAGAAGTTTCATATAAATGTTTGTTGAGTGGTCCTCCACCAAGCATATCATTTTAGTCTAAAAGTCTCAGTTTGATTGGTTGCCATGGCAACCAAAATGTTAGGTTAAAATATTTTGTAGTTAACTCCTCAGAAGCTATATAGGGGGTAAAGCTGAAACCTGGCAGAATTTTTCATTATATTAGCTCCTATAATAATATTGTTTTTTATTGCCGCTGCTCAAATAATATGGTTTCTTTGGCAACCGTGAAGCTGATTCTTCATATTTCACATGTAGCATCTATAGGCAAGGTAGTAGGGGATAAATACTTTTTTTTTTTGTTTCAATCAGTAAAGGACCTATAATGGGAAAATGACCTATAATGGGAAAAGTGGAAATTGTCATTTATTGCTGCCTTACTGCAGACATTTTGATAAAAAATTTACAGAAATGTTTCTTGAGTTATCCTTTACATTACATATGAACTTTGTCCACTGAATTTGATTAGTTATACCCTGGCATACAAATCCCACTCTCTCTCTCACTCACAAAGGTTAAATTTGCGAAAAAGTATTCAAAAGTCTTCTCAGAAGCATTAAGGGGGTTGAAGCTGAAACTTTCAAGAAATATTCATAACATCAGCCTCTAAAAAATTATATTATTTATTACTGCTGCACTTGTGATTTTGTGGCTATGCCAAATAGGCTAATAATGGAAAAAGTGAAAGTAGGTCTTTTTTGTCGCACCTGCATTAGCATCGGGGACTTAGGCATGCAAGTTTCTGTCCATTCATTCGTTCATCCAGGTACTTACATCTTTCCTAGCGTTCACCTAAAAAGAAGTCTACAAACTGTAAAGCTCGACAGTTAGTTTCACTTCACTGATTGTTTATATCACTGAGCTAAACAAGGAGTCAACTCTCACTCTCCTGGTGCTTGTTTTCACATTTAGTACACAAGTGTGACATAAACTTCAATAAAGTTATTTTTTTTTATATATATACCACAACCTCTTTATAACACTATTGTTGGAGTCCATAGCATAAACCGTGTTATTTAAACAACTGTGTTGTATCCAAACAAAAATGTATAGATTATATTGAAAAATGGTCATTTTTCAATAAAATCTATACATTTTTGGGATCCATCTTTGCACCGTATTATATCCAAACCGTGTTATAATGAACCGCATTATAAAGAGGTTGTAGTGTATTTATATCTCTTTGTACAAAATGAATAAAAGTTGACACCTATTTAAGACAAGACAAGGCAAAAATCAAGTATTATAATACAAATACAAAGAATTGCTCAAGTTAAGAGTGTATTTAGAAGCATTGTCTATATTTTCTGAAGTAGGGTTTGAAATTTCCTCGATGTTTTACTCTCATTCTCTTAAATTTCCAGATTAAATGATCATGAATTAGTGTGGAAGTATGTTGACTGGGCTTTAGACAAGGACCAGGAATTAAGTATCAAAGTAAGTTACCTTGAAGTTATGTGATTTTTAAATATACCATTATTGCTCTGGAGGCACAACAAACTGATTAGTGCTGTTTGTCATATTTTCTCAGAAAATTGGGCTTTGAACAACAAAGGAGTGTTGTTTTTCCTATATTTAACCCATTGTAGACTGAATGAATTTGCTCACACTATATATTGGAAGAGTCCAATTTCAAGTTTAGGTAGGTCAGGCTATGAGATTTAGAATATTTCTAGAGAAAAATGGCTAAACTATTTGCAAACAGTGGAGACCCTGATCGAATGCCTCATTTTGCGGGGTCTGATCTGGGTCTGCACTGTTTGCCAATTACCCTTTTAGGGGTCTTCTGACCACAATGGGTTAATGTAGCTTCAAAGGATTTGTTAAGGAGAAGTATTTGGTGATAATTCTGGGATAATTTTTCTTATTTCTCCATAAAATCATATGTTGTGGGTACTCATTAGAAACGCCTCACTCCAGTTCTCCATAAAAACATATGTTGTGGGTACTCATTAGAAGTGCCTCAGTGAGGCGCTTCTAATGAGTACCTACAACATATGATTTTATGGAGAACTGGAGAAAATTACCCCAGAATTATCACCAAATACTTCTACTTAATAGCTCCTCTGGTGACATTTCATTCGAATTGATACCTTACACTTATGGGTATGAGTGGTGTGAAGCGTCCAGGACTCCAGGTGGCCGAGTGGTTTGTGCTCCCGACATCGGATCATGAGCTCTTGGGTTCAAATCCAGCTTAAGTTGGAATTCATCTTGTGACTTTATTGCTCTTTTTTGCACACAGCCTTTCATTATCATCCATCATCTCAATATGACTTAGGTAATGTTGAAAAGAACATTAAACAAATCATCATCACTATGAGAGGTGATAAAACATTTAGAAAAGGTCAATTTCAAAACTGTTTGATACATTTACTTATTTTCACAGCCTGGTCTAAACATTTTTGTCAGTTTACATATTTTGCATGGTGTGTTTGATGAATAAAAGAGTTGGAGTGTTTTTGTGTCAGGTTTATATCCCACAACTTTGATATAGAATACTGCTTTACATGCAAGTAAATACATTTATTATGTACTGATTCTGTTTTCTGCAATTACAAAAAGTAAAATTACAACAAAAGAAAGTTGTTTACAGTAGTTCAGTTCTACCTATACTTAACAAACATTTTAAAGTATTTTTATACCCCACGACACAATGGTGGCAGGGTATTATGGTTTCATGTTGGCTGTCTGTATATCTGTATGTCCTTCTGTCGTACATCTATCCTTATTTTTGTTTCCGGACAATAACTTGAGTAAATATAAATGGATTTTCACCAAACTTGGTATGTGCATTGATAGTATGGTTTGTGATTGCTAATAGATAAATTTTGTTAATATTTGACACGCTTATCTGCTCGGAGTGCCCGTGAGCCGTCAGTATTTTCGTTTTTGGACAATAGCTTCAGTAAATATAAATGGATTTTCATAAAACTTGGTATGTGCATTGATATTGTGGAGATCTGGTTTGGGAAAATGGGAAAATTTCTTCAATTTTTGACAGAGTTATCTGCCCGCAACATGTCCCTATTTTCATTTCTGGACAATAACTTCAGTAAATATTAGTGGACACAATCTTAATTTCGAAATTATTTCAGGACAATAACTTTAGTGAATCTCAATGGATTTTTACCAAACTTGATATGGGCATTAATATTGTGGAGATCTAGTTTGGGATTGCCAATGGGCAAATTTCATCAATTTGTGACCTAGTTATCTGCTCACGACATGATAATGACAAGGTATTATTGTTTCATGTTTTTATTCCCATATTTATCACTGAAAATAAGGTTTGACTTTTCAATCTGTTTTGATATCTTGAATTCTGTTGTGTAGAAATTAATACTTTGTGAACTTGTGTTTATTTCTCACAGAGCCAGATCATAGATAATTGGATACCATAGGTATAATTGGATACTATAGGAGTTAGAACTAGGCTAAACGGCAATGCTTTGAATTTACTGTACATGTATTGTGCAGTGTCATACAGTCTAGTTTAACCTTTACCTTTCATTGGGTAAATTCAACAGATGACAAGTTGATATGTTTTCTTATTTTTCCCAGAAAATTGGCTTTAATATTTCATACAAACTGTCTCCATTTCTGGAAAAAAAATAGAATAAGAAAAATGTTTCAAAATGTCTTATGTTGAATTTTTTGTCCAGTAAATTAAGCATGAAAGGGTTTTAATTTACCTGTGCTTAAAGATATGTGGTCAGTTAAAATATATGTCTGGATAGTTGCGGTCATTTCTGTTTTTCAGATATTTACGGAACGGCCTCCTAATGAACCGCCAACAGAGAGGTTACGACCTGACACTGTGATAGATTATTTACATAGATATCCGACAGCAGTAATAACCTACCTAGAATATCTAGTCTTTCAAAAGAAATTAGAGGTTTGCACAGAGGACTTGTAAAGGAGGAGTATTTGATGATAATTCTGAGATAGTTTTCTCAGTTTCTCCCTAAAAACATATGTTGTTGGTACTCAGTAGAAGTGCCTCTGTGAGGTACTTTTAATGAATATCCACGTTTTATGGAGAAATAAGAAAAATTGTTTAAAACTCACCAAGTACTCCCCCTTTACAAATTCTCTGTAAATTGCTGATACCAGTATAATACTTGTACATTTTCAGAATAAGTTAGTAAAAAGTAGTGTTTGTGCAGACTTTATTCATCCTAAATGTCCAGATATCTTCACAACTGTACTTATTCAGTAATTTAAATACATCAGTTTGACTACCTGGTCTTTCTAAACAAATGCTGGCTGAATGGCAAATAGTGCAGTGCCTGATAAAACTGCTCTTTAAGGCTGTTTGTTCAAGAATGTCTGTCTGACAGGGCCAATTCAGCCATGTTATCGGACCAATGGCTGTTAATTTCTGAAACAGATATAACCTGTTCTTTTGACAAGAATATATCTGACAACACACTTTTTCTACAAACAAAAATACCTTCTAATCATTTACTTTTTACGTTTTGGCTTAAACTTTATTTTGTTTGCTTCAATTACATGTATAAACAATAAACAAATACATATTATCCAGGATCTGAGGTTTTACAACCACCAAGTTTGAGTACCCACCAAGTTTTAGCTTTAGACCAAGTCACAAAAAATGAATCCTGCAAAGAAGATTTATTTTACATTGCTTAGTTTTGTAATTCTTATTTGAGCCAGTGCACCACAAAACCTACAATAAGACTTGTGCGACTAGCAGAGACTCAGATCAGCCTGCGCATCTGCACAGTCCTTGCTGATTGCAGGTGCATGCTACAGCCTTCAGGTTATATCCAAAGAGAAATTAAAATAAACCATTGCCATACTGGGTGGATGTACAGGCTGATCCGAGTCTTTGCTGGTCACAGGTGTTTTTATAGGTTTTGTGGTGTGCTGGCTCATTTAACCCTAGTACTGCCAAACCCGGATATACCCTGCCTTTACAAACAGTGTAGATCCAGATCAGTTGGCTTCTGAAGAAGCCAACTGACCTGGATCTGCACTGTTTGCCATCAAGTATGTGAATTTATAGTAACAGTCTGGATCAAGTGATCTGATTGGCTGAAAATTAGAGGTGGGTGTGGCATCTTAATTTGTTCAGCAGGACAAGGGTTAATATTACAGATGGAGAGAAAATGGAAGGATAGCTCCAGATAAGGCTTGTTTTCAGTCAGAAAATATTGATATCTTTCTGGGTGATATCCCTATTATCTAATGCTATGGTCAGTCTTTTTGAAAGTGTTTTCAAAAATTATGTACATATGTCCTTGCAGGCCTTATATTTTGTAACATATTTAACATAAATATTTGACATATCAACTCATTATACATGTACCTGTCCCAACATTTGAAAAGGTCCATTTTACTTTATATTGATGTGTTTGAAACATTGCTGGATAAGTGGCAAACAATGTAGACCCTGATTAGATGCAGATTATGTGGCATCTGATCTGGTCTACACTGTTTGCCCACACTTATCTGTCTAATACATAGAGTAAGACAATATTTTGTATTTCAGAAAGAGAAGTACCACACCCACCTGGCAGTGCTATATTTAGACCATGTTTTACAGCTCATGAAAACTAATGGTGTGAAAAAAGAACAAATAGATATGGCAAGGTAACTTGAGCAGACAAGACTGTTTGTCTCCTTTTCTTTTCCCAATGCAAAATATTTTGGTACTGGTGGTCACTTAATGTTTTTGTTTTTTTTTCTAGAATGATACTTAAGGGGACTTTAAGGGTAGATTTTCCACCATTTTTAGAAAGAAAGATAAGTTTTATGACTCCCTATGGATTTTCCACCATTGTTAGAAAGAGAGATAACAACATTTTTAGAAAGAGAGATAACTTTTGTGACTCCCTGTAGATATTCCACCATTTTTAGAAAGAGAGATAACTTACCATCTTTAAAAAAAGAGAGATAACTACTATAACTCCCTTTCCACCATTTTTAGAAAGAGAGATAACTTACCATTTTTAGAAAGAGAGATAACTTACATTTTTAGAAAGAGAGATGACTTTTATGACTGCCTATAGATTTTCCACCATTTTTAGAATGATAGATAACTTCCATCTTTAAAAAAGAGAGATAACTCTCATGACTCCCTATAGATTTTCCACCGTTTTTAGAAAGAGAGATAACTTACCATTTTTAGAAAGAGAGATAACTTATATGACTCGCTATTGATTTTCCACCATTTTTAGAGAGATAACTTACCATTTTTTGAAAGAGAGATAACTTTTTGACTCCCCATAGATTTTCCACCATTTTTAGAAAGAGAGATCTTTTATGACTCCAGGGTCTACACTATTTGCCACTCATACAGCAATTTTAGACACAACGATGGGTAGTAAATTTAGAACAAATGTGGTAAGAAGTTGAGGTGTCCAAATACTGAGGGTAAATATGATATTCAGTCTCCAGAATTTCTTTAAAACAGTATTTACTCTATAACTTGAATAAAGTATTATTAACTGGGATTAAAGTTTGCTTAATGTCAGATTTGGAACAGGCAGAACTGACATATTACATCAAGGCAGTATGTGTGCAGCATCATTATAATGTCAGTAAACAATGAACATTATTGGCTGACATTCACAAGCAATATTCTTTGACTCCACCTTATGCCCACCTTGACGCCTTATGCCTGCCTTGACGAGAATGTTTGACATTTTTTATCAAGATATGAAACACATAAGGATGTAATGCTTGATTTAAGGAGACAGCACTAAACATGTAAATTTTTTTTTTTTTTTCAGATCAAAGTTTCGTCACATGCTACAAATGTCCAATTTATATCGTGTTCAGCTGATTCTTGGCAAGGCCAAGGAACAAGACATGCATGCCGAGTGTGCAATATTATATGGGAAGGTAAGTCAAGAACATATGAACAGAAACCAATATCTGGGTACCATGTGAGTTGTCCAGGTGGCCGAGTAATTTGGAATATGGGTTTGAATCCAGCCACAAGGGACTTGATAAGGAGGAGTATTTGATGATAATTTTGTGATAATTTTCTCCAGTTCTCTTTAAAAACATATGTTGTGGGTACTCATTAGAAGTGCCTCAGCAAGGCACTTCTAATGAATACCCACAACATATGTTTTTATGGAGAAATAAGAAAAATTATCCCAGAATTATCACCTGATACTCCTCCTTATCAAGTCCTCTGCAGCTAGATGCAGAATTCCGCTCATGGCTGTACAGCCCTTCATTGCACAGAGCCTTTCATTATCACACTTCCTTTGTCTCAATATGACTTAAATAATGTTGAAAGGGACTTAAAACACCAAATAATCATCATCATTATCTGGGCACTGTGTACATTGATGCAGATAAGACACTTTGTTTTTAGCATGTCTGCTGAAATTGGCCAGAGACTAGGGATACCTTAATTCTGTACCATATTTGTCCTAAAATATGAACAGTACAATTTTTACTACCATATGATGTGACTGTAAAACAGATACTGTGCTTTCGACATCCTTTGGAGTTTTATTCTGCATGGAAAAATTGATTTGTAATTGATATCTTATCAGAAACCATTTGTCATTTCTGTTCCTCTGCTTTGTTTTCAGATGTTTGCTACAAAGTTAAATTAATTCTTTACCTTCAGCTGATTCAAGAAGGGCAGTTGTCAGTTTCTGGCAAAAGATCAGACACAAGTACTTTGTTTGTTTGTGTTGAGGTTTTATGGCCCAGTCAACCCAATGTGGTCATGTCAAGCGTGGTCAGTTTACCTAACCACACTTGTACTGGGCAGGCTTAGTCCTCTAAGCAGTTAACCAGTATTGCACACAGTCTTTCACCAGAAACTGACAAGTGCCCTTCTTGAATTATCGGAAGGGATAGAATGACCATAGAAAATATTTCATGATCAATCTCCATGAAAGAATGTTGCCGACCTGGAGGGGTCGAACCTGCAACCTCCTAAACACTAGTCCAATGCACATTAAACTGAGCCACCGAGGTCGGCAAGTACTGGTTAACCACTTAGAGGACTAAGCCTGCCTTGGGAAAAGTGTGGTTAGGTAAACTGAATGCACTGAACATGACCCTAATGAGTTGACTGGGCTGTAAAACCTCATCACAAAACAGTTTTAACCCTTAAAGCGCCAGTCACAACAATTGTCGTCTGCTTTCTCATCTGCTTGTGATTTTAAAAGTCATTTTTTTGCAAACAGTGTGGACACAGACCAGACTGCTCCTCTAGGAGCAGTCTGATCTGGGTCCACACTGTTTGCCTGTATGCAAAAATAGGTTCAAAAAGTTTGCAAGAATATTCAGCAGACGACATAAACAGACGACATTTTCAGATGCAGTTTTTCTTGGTGCTTTAAGGGTTAAATCCCCTCTTGTAGATATTTGTAAAATACAATACAATACGTCATAGCTGCAGGTAAGGAGTATCAAGACATATTTTTTTATTTCTCCATGAAAACATATGGTGTGAGTAATTACAAGTGCCTCAGTACCCGCAACATATTTTTTCCATAGCTCCAGATAAGAGGGGGTATCCGGAATATATATTTTTTATTTCCCCACAAAAACATATGTTGTGGGTACTCACTAGAAGAACAGACTGGTGATCAGGAGATCGCGGGTCTGATCCCCCCGGGGTCCGGCAACATTCTTTCATGGAGATTGATTATGAAATATTTTCTATGGTCATTCTCTCCCTTCCGCTGATTCAAGAAGGGCAGTTGTCTGTTTCTGGTGAAAGAATGTGCACAAGTACTGGTTAACTGCTTAAAGGACTAAGCCTGCCCAGGAAAAAGTGTGGTTAGGTAAACTGACAGTGCTCGACATGACCCTAATGGGTTGACTTGGACATAAAACTGCAACACAAACAACAAATGAGGCTCTTTTAATGAGTATTGGCAACATATTTACCTGAAGAAATAGCTGGCCTCGGTGGCTCAGTTGGGTGTGCGTCCAACTGGAGATCAGGAGGTTGCGGGTTCGACCCCCGCCGGGTCGGCAATATTCTTTCATGGAGATTGATCATGAAATATTTTCTACAGTCATTCTCTCCCTTCCGCTGATTCAAGAAGGCAGTTGTCAGTTTCTGGTGAAAGAATGTATACAATACTGTTGACTGCTTAGAGGACTTAGCCTGCCCAGTAAACTGACCGCGCTCCACATGACCCCATTGAGTTGACTGGGCCGTAAAACCTCAACACAAACAAACCTGAAGAAATAAGAAAAATAAAAACATTTCAGTTGAAAAAAAAGCCTTGTCTGAATCTATGATCTTCATAAGAAATGAGAAAAATATTAATACTTTCTGTTTGGAAGAAAGTGCCTTATCTGGAGCTATACATTGTCGCTTGTACTTCCTGCAGGACTCTTATTTCTATTATGCACAATTTCTTCTATCACATTTCAAACTTTTTGTAATTTTATAGCTAGAAGACCACGAGAAGGCATTAAAGATTCTTGTCCATAATTTACGAGACTATGCTGCTGCCGAGAACTACTGCTTTATTAATTCTACAGGGAAAGATTCGAGCTACAGAAAACGTCTCTTTCATATATTGCTCAGTGTTTATTTGGACCCAGCTAATGAGTGAGTAGTTATGATCCACATGTAGCACGGCAACAGTACAACATATGTATTCATATGAATATTGTTTTTTTTTATTGTTTTTAACAAAAAACAAGTATGTTTATAATTTGCATACTGAGATAGTTTTTAAGCTGTTGCAGAATTTATATTTTCTTGAAGAAATCATACATAGCTGTAGATAACAGGAGGATCAGGAAATTATTTTTCTTATTTCTTCATGAAAACATAAGTTGTGGGTACTCATTAGAAGTGCCTCAGTGAGGCACTTCTAATGAGTACCCTAAACATATGCTTTTTATGGAGAAATAAGAAAAATATCAGTATTTTTCAGTTAAAAAACACCTTATCTAGAGCTATGACTCATAGATCCAGATAAAGAGATATTTGGTTTCGCACCAGAACATATCTTGTACTCCTCATAAATGACCAAATTGAGACAATTCCACTATGTACCCACAAGGTAAGTTTTAATATAAAATGATAAAAATTATCCTTAATTAACATTTATTACATTAGAGTATGAAAATGCCAAAATCCCTCAAAAGACAAAAAGAAATGTATGTGAAATTACCCAGGAAATGCCAGTCATGAAGCAGAGTTCTCCAGAGAAACCAAAGAAGGAGAGGTGAGGAATGAACAATGACAAAACAGATATCCCACATTAAACCACAAAGAACTGCACAGACAAACCACCTTGGAACAGTCAGGATGGTAGCGGTGGGTAGGACAGGGGGTGGGTGCTCAAAACAGTTTTACAGACCTACATTGCACATCATATAACAATACATAATATTATCTTGTTCTTGTACTTGACATACCATCTTACAGGCATAGTGGCTCAGTTTGTAGAATCTCCACTTTGTGACTGGGAGGTTGTGGGTTTGAACCCCGGCTGAGTCATACCAAAGACTTTCAAAATGGTACTATCTGCTTGATGTTCAGCATTAAGAAAGTATAGAGTTAGAAATCAGAATTGTTCTGCCTGGTGTGATCAGGTGGAATATCAATTAATGTGTCTGGGGCATGATATTTCATTGAGGCAGCACTCTAAAAGTGGGCATCATGCTCCCTGCCACAGCCAGACACTGTCTCGATATGATATGAAAAGATTGTTGAAAGTGACGTAAAACCCGAATAAAACAAACAAAACAAACATACCATCTTGATGCAAATGGCCCTCATAGATTCATATGTCGTTAAACCTGGAATCATCATCATCATCATCATCACTATTTGCATCTGTCATTTTGTAGCTTATATGAACAACACCATGCAAACAGTGTATCTTTGTGCTGTCTGTGTAGGATCAGGTCAGGCCTGGGCTTCCAGATCTCCACTGTCCAGGTAGAGAATCTTTGGACACTGAAGAATCTACTGACATACAGCAGAGACCCTGACCTGATTGTGTGGGTTTTCTGGTTAATCAGGATCTTTACTGTTCTGGTATGCCCGAAGAAGATATTTTTCTCTTGACTTGGTATATGTTATATTTTCAGTAAGAAGGATTCTCTGGTAGCTCCAGCTGTAGCCTTGCTCAATAGTAATGTTCGTGAATTTGATGTAGCCAAGGTAAATTAATTATTTATCTTTTAAATAGAGGTTAATCAACAGTGTTTTAAAATACAAGAAACAATTCCCTGGAGCATTGCAAGTCCAATAAAAACGAGTGTGCTAGAGAGTTTTATCAGGACTTGCAACACTCTAGGGAATTATTTCCCATATTTTAAAACCACTGTTGATTAAATAATATGTTATACAGCTTTTAAAATGACGTTTTTGTCCCTTTTGATGCATTTATATGATGTAATCTATTGCCTTGATGTGATGTTATGCACGTCTTTTGCACAATGTGATAAAGTCTCAATGGGAAATATTTCTCAGTCAGATATATCACTTTTATTTTCTCCAGAAATCCCTATAAATACCCATTAGCAATGTAATATAAGTCATTATTTATTTAATGCAAGGTGGGTAAAAATTTCAGCAGAAAGTTTGAAGTAGTTTTTTAAGGTTTCCCAGAACACAGGGTTGACAGTCTGTGCAAACTGCATTATAGGGAGATGATTTGCATGATTTGCCGAATAAGGTTGTCCTTTGAAACAACAAAAAAAGTACTCCTAAATGAATGAAAATCTGATTCTCGGTTTTATTGAAACTCTCCATATGACAGCAATGCAGTTTGTAGGGCTGCATATGCCCCCTAGCACAGACTTTAGCAGCAGAACATTTTTTCACAGGCACCTCATGGCATTTAACACAAGCTGTAATGAAAAATAAAATTTACAAAACCCTATTTCCTGGGAAAATACCGCCAATGTGATATCTGCTGCATTTGTCGAGAGATTGAATTAACCAATTTCAGTTGGGAACCACACACCCCTTCACCCGCCCCCCATCCAAACCCCAAAAGGAAAATTGACAAACAGTGCAGACTCAGATCAAATGCTGCAGAATGGGGCATCTGATCAGGGTCTACACTGCTTGCATTAAATACAGAAATTACTGTAAAACATAAAAAGTAATAAAAACTTACTAGACACCCTGCTGTTGGAAATAGATTGGTCCAGAGAGCTGTGGTAGAAGAGTCCACTTGATGTTTATGGGTTAAACTTTGTATTATCAAAGAATTGAGTATTTGGACAGACACTGTTTGCCTGTTAGAAAATCTGTTTTACCTATAGTCAGTCTTACTTTATCCCTAACTCTACATCAAGGCCCAGTTGTTCAAAGCTAACGATGTTGTTAGTTAACGATTCATTAAAATTTTGATCAAGTGATACGCGTATATGCTAAAATTTTTTGCTGAAAAAATGTGAGTGGCTTTTGCATTGCAAAAAATATCAGAATATTGTATATTGAATCTGCTAAAACAGTTAACGAAAAGACCCTTAACGAGCTCGTTGAGCTAACGATGCTTTGAACAACTGGGCCCAGATCTTTTTCAACCAAAAAGTATTGATATTTTTCTTATTTCTTCACCAAGAATATGTTACGGTTTCTTATAAGAAGCATCTCACAGAAGCCCTCCAGATGGGTACCCAAAACATATGTAGAAATAAGAAATATATTTATCCAGACACCTCTCTTATCAAGATTGTGTACATAGCTCCAGGTAGGGCATTTTCTTTTGTCAACCAAAAAGTATTAATGTTTTTGTATTTCTCTGCAAAAACATAAGTTGTGGGTACTCATTAGAAGTACCTCATTGAGGTGCTTCTAATGAGTACCTACAACATATGTTTTTGTGGAGAAGTAAGAAAATATTGTTGATACCCCTCCTATCTCGAGGTATGTGAGGTATGTGAGTAAAATCTCTATTTGCAGGTTATGCAGCTGATTCCTGACAATTGGTCTATAGCCCTGTTGTCTCAGTTCCTGACACAGTCCGTGAGAAGAAGTATGAACTTTAATCGTACAACTCGCATCGAGAGAATGATGTCTCGAGGAGAGAACTTAATTGTCAAACAGACGAGTATAGAACTTCAGAAAGAACCTGTGGTTATGAATGAAGAAAAGTATGTGATTATTTGTGGAGATTGATCATGAAATATTTTCTACGGTTTTTCTCTCCCTTCTGTTGATTCAAGAAGGACATTTGTCAGTTTCTGGTGAAAGAATATGCACAAGTACTGGTTAACTGCTTAGAGGACTAAACCTGTCCAGGAAAAGTGTGGTTAGGAAAACTGACCGTACTTGACATCACCATAATAGGTTGACTGGGCCATAAAGCCTCAAATATTATTCAATCAATTAAAGTATGTAATTAAGTCCAGACTATTAGAAATAACCTAACAGCACATTATGATCACCATTGATCCAGACAGACCTATTCCTATTCATCCACACTCAAAGACCAGATAAGGCTTTTTTTTTTCAACCAAAATGCATGGAATTTTTTTTATTTCTCCACAGAAATGTATGTTGTGGGTGTACTCATTAGAAGTGCTGCTTTTCTAGAGCTGTGACACTTTTATGGGGGTCCTACTGTTCTGTTGTAGGATTTTTAGGGCCCTTTAAGTTTTGATGTACCAGCTTTAGTAGCATGTGCATTGATGTCCACATTTCTGTTCATTCATTCATCTGTAAGTCAACATTAACATCAACCCTACCGATCACCTTTGTTTCTGGTTTACTATGCGAGGTCTACTCTTCAAACTGTATACACTTGTATGCTGAGATGACCTTCAAGAATCCACAAAAATTGTATGACCTTGACTTGTATTTTATGGTCAACTTTCATATATGTTAGGGCGTCTGACTGCAGATACACAGGTGGCAAGTTTGAATCCCAGCTCAGCCACATAATTTTCTGGGAGATCGATCATGAAATCATTTCTACAGTCATTCTCTCCCTTCTGCTGATTCAAGAAGGGCAGCTGTCAGTTGCTGGTGGAAGAATGTGTACAAGCACTGGTTAAATGCTTAGAGGACTATACCGGCCCAGGAAAAGTGTTACAGTCAAACCTTAATAACTCGAACACTGATGGCTCGTTTACAATGGCTTACTCAAACTTGTTTTTGAGTCCCTACGAAATTCTTCCAATAGCTCAAGAAAACAAATATTTAGGAAATTTTCTTATTTTATCATGAAAGTGTATGTGTGTACTCATTAGAATTGCCTCATCGAGGCAATTCTAATGAGTACACTCAACATACAATTATTGTGTAGAAAATCCAAAATATTTCCCTAAATTATCACTATTTGCTACCTGACCTGGCGCCATAATTAATCCTCAGTGGCTGGAACTACCCATATCTCGAACAAATTTCCATGGTCCCGAAGACGTTCGAGCCATTGAAGTTTGACTGTAGTAGGTTAACTGACCAGCTCAATATGATCTTAACAGTGTTGACTGGGCCGTAAAACTCCAAATTCAGATCATAGCATTAAAAGACTGACAGGCGGCAAAAGCATGGCAACTCCTACTGAATTCTTGTCCTTTTAACCAACATGACTGGGCCATTGCTGGTTGCTTATATAATGAGGCCGATTTCTATTTGATCAAGTTTGTATATTGTTATCAAATTTCTTTTAACAGTAAATGGTAGTAAAATTTTCTTCTTTTTTTTCACACGTACTTATGACTTCAGTTTTATTTAATACTTCAAAGAATATATAGAGTTTTAAGAATTGATTCAGTTTTTGTCAGTAGAATAATTTTTACTGATATAATCCTGCTGAGCTCTTTCAACTGAGCCATCATGGCACACTGCTTATTGTCTTGGATCCTACCATTTACGATCCTTGGCCCAATAATTTCAAATCCTCATATTTATAAGCATTTCATGCAATGGGATGGGTTGAAGGAAGAGTTTTACACTTCAATAAAGTCCAGAGCTGAGCAGGAATCTGCCTGATCTATTTTCCTTCCTACATCTTAAATGATTGACATTTTTAGCAACATTTCTAACATTTTGATGACAAAGTTGGAATTATTAGGAATGAATTATCAATTTTGTTGATGTATAAACTGTAGTGAGTCACTCACAACTTTAAAGCTCTGTGGGCTTTATTCAGTTTGTGAGTGATTTGTCAGAGTTTACACATTGATAAAATCCAAAAAAATTATTTCATTCCTATATTAAAAAAATAAGCACAACAAGAAATACCAACACACTCTGAAACTATTTATGCGGAGTTCCTGTCTGTTATATCAAAAGTCTCATTTTCCCTTGTAGTTCAATGTAAATTAGACCTGTCCAGTTTAAATTATGACTCTTACAAATTCTGTTCTTTTTAGACCTGAAAACACATTTTTTTGAAATTCAAGGCTACTAACGAGTCAATATCAGCAGTTTCTGTTAGGTAAATACATGTACTTCACAGGTATTATTTATAGGTGGCAGAATAAGCAATATTGCTGTTGTTGTTATTATTATTATTAGCCCTCTGATCAGGGTCTATACTGTTTGCCGCTCAGTGACAAATTTGGCAGCATGAAACTTATGGTTAAGTCAACACTTTTAAGGGTTTTTTCTGCCATTTTTTACAAGGGAGTTAACTTTTTTTTTATGCCTTTCCATCATTTTGATATGACTTTAATAATGTTTAAAGGGATGTAAAACACCAAATCATCATTTGATAAACTTTGTGTATAATTTCAGGAGCTGTGGTGTGTGCAATAGGGTGTTCTCGGAGCCCAGTTTTGTTCGATATCCGAACGGCATTATTGTACATGTACATTGTGCTAAAAATAAACATATATGCCCAGTGACTGGTAAACTGTTCAGTACGAAGAAGTCTTGACAAAGACTGTGGACGGGATGAGACATGGCTGTGAAACAGACTCATTATCATCAATACAAGCATTTGAACACAAATATACATAACTCTAGATAAGGCTTGTTTTTAAACCAAAAAGTACTGGACCCAGTTGTTCAAAGCATCGTTAGCTTAACGAGCTTGTTAAGTGGTAAAGCATTGGACTCGAGATCGAGAGGTACCGGGTTCGATCCCCACTAACTGCAAGTGTTGTTTCCTTGAGCAAGAGACTTTATCCACATTGCTTAGTACTGGTTTCTACCCAGGAAAAAAGAGGGCCACATGGAAGATTAGTCCTAGATTACTAAATGTGTTACCCTCTATAAATAAAGTCGATTATTATTATTATTATTATTAAGGGTCATTTCGTTAACTGTTTTAGCGGATTCAATGCACAATATTCTGATTTTTTTTTTGCTGAAAAAATGTGACACATTTTTTCAGCAAAAAATTTCAGCATATTTTCGTATCACTCAATGTAAATTTTAAAGAATCATTAACTAATGACATCGTTAGTTTTGAACAACTGGGCCCAGATGTTATTTTTATTTCTCCACAAAAACATATTTTGTGGTACTCATTAGAAGCGTCTCACTGAGGCACTTCAAATGAGTACCCACAACATATGTTTTCATGGAAAATAAGAAAAATATTATGTCGATACCCCTCTTATCTGCAGCTATGAATTTTTAACCCTTTCACCCCTGAGTTTCTGAAGTAGACTCTTCCATCTCTGAATTAGGATGCATCCATTGTTGCAAATAAGGGTTTCAAGTAGAAATCAATAATAGGATTGGAAACAGTGTAGATCCTGATGAGACGGTTTGTTAAGAACCATCTCATCTGGATCTACACTGTTTGCAAAAGAATCTGACCTTGTCTTCAGGGTCGAAAGGGTTAACCCTTAGAACTTATTGCCAAAATTATTAAATAGAGGACAAATATACAATTTTTTTTTTTTTTTTTTTTTTTTTCAGAAAATAAGGGCTAACATTTCATGTGAATTGTCTGTCATGTAAAATGTCAACCCTTATTTTCTGTGAAATATACCAAACTTTTAAAAAGTCCGCCAATATTTAAATTGTATGTTTTGTGCTTGATTATGGTTAAACCAGTGACATGGCTTAATTAATGGGACATGCTTGAAGAGTTGATTAAGTTTTGGTGACATGCATTATGTAAGTAGATATAATGTAGACTCAGATCAGACTGTGTATGGTTAGGCTGGTTGGAGTCTTGGCCCAACATACATGTCCAAAGAACATTTATTTCGTATCACTTTCTCAAGCCTCTTCAGATAAAAAATGATCTTATGGTAGTGTCGATCAGGGTCAGTCCGGTTGCTTATTTGTATTATGGCCTTTAGCCTTCACCATTTTCTAGCCTACTTCAGCGGACAACAAATTTGTGACATTTTACTTATTTTTCCCTAAAAATAGGCTTTAACATTTCATGCAAATTGTCTTCTTAGGAGACATTTTGCATGAAATGTCAAAGTCTTTTTTCTGGGAAAAATTAGAAAACTATTTCAGAATGTCATCTGATGAAAATTTTTCCTAGCATGCTAAGCATTAAACATTCTATTAGCAAACAGCATAGGACCTGATCAGACTGCATGGATCTGGGTCTACACTGGTCATAAGGTCATGTCATAATGTCATTTTTATATTATTGGCTCATATCATTTGTCAATTTGCTTATTTTACCTTGAAAATGCTGAAGAGAATGCATGTAGTTGGCCAAAACCAGAAGTGCCAGTATAATTAATCTTTATGACTGCCTGGGCTATTCAGCAGACGCCATATTGATGATATTTTTGCGTATTTTTGCTATAGAATATACTCAACAGAATATTTTAAGGGTCACTTAGTGTAATTTTCCATATATGCAAACTTTGACCGAGTCTATGGGCAAAACTACAGAAGATATTGAAATATTGTTGATTGTTTCTTAAAAGTGGAACCTGAAAACGACTGTTTCCAACAATAAATTTTGAAATGAAAATTTTCATTTTAAAATTTGTAAAAAAATGTTACTTTTTACCCCAAAATGGAAAGTTGACATTTGAACATGATAAGTAATGTCTTGACTTCAAATTGTGAATAGATCATAGAGAAAGCTTTAATTTCAATCAAGAAACTCACATTTTCCTACAGGTACCATCTATAGATTATAAACAGTCTATGGGGAATCATCGAGGCAATTTTAGCCTCTTAAAGGGTTGACCTCTTTCTCTGGCCATATCTGTGTATCTTTTACCCCAAAGAAAGTGGAATTAGCAAGATTGTGTTTGGGGTAAATCATTGTTTTGAGTAAAAATAGAAAATTTCAGATATTCTGAAAAAAACATCATTTTTGGGTAAAAAGTCATTTTTCAGAAATTCCCATTTTTCTCAGAATCTTCTGGGCTGACAAAGTTCGCTCTATTAACACTTTGGTAGCTGAACATATGGCTAACATGTTGAGCTTATTGAAATGGGCTTGCAAATAGCAATATTGCCCACAGAATAATTTTAACAACTGACGGGTCGCACTTGAATGTCAATCAAAGGGAAATTAAAACTGATGACCCTTTGATTTTGTTGTGTATAGGTTATAACATTTCATGCAAATTCCTAAGGAGACCAGTTGAATGAAAGTCTACTTTTAGGATAAAAATAAGAAAAATATTTCAGAATGTTGTTTGCTGAATTTTTTACCCAGCATGCTAAGGGTTAAAATGATCTGCATCATTGGAAATTAGGTCTTCTGTGTGAATGGCAAAAGTCCAGGTCAGCCTGCATTTCTGCACATCCTAATCAGGCCTGTTCATTGAGATGCATGGATTCTACAATATCTGATGATATCCATAACTCATGATAAGGCACTTTTCTCAACCAAAAATTATTCATATTTTTATTTCTCCACAAAAACATATGTAGGTGCTTCTAATGAGTACCCCACAACATAGGTCTCTGTGGAGAAATAAGAAAAATATTTACCTGGTACCCCCTCTTACCTAGAGCTGTGATACTGTAAGAAAACAGCAAAGGTACCCATTGGACTGGTCATTCTCTCCCTTCTGCTGAGTCAAGAAGCGCAGTTTTCAGTTACTGGCAAGAGAATGTGCACAAGTACTGGTTTACTGCCTAGAGGACTAAGCCTGTCCAGGAACAGTATGACTAGTTAAATTGACTGGCTTGACATAATGTTAATAGTGTTGACTGGGCTGTTAAACTCCAAATCAACCAACTAATAGATTGGACTCTGCAAATAAACAGGCTGATTGGAGTTAACCCTTGTCATGCTGAATAAATTAAGATGCCATGCCCATTTCTAATTGTCAGCCAATCAGATCCCTTGATCCAGATTTTTGATATAAATTCATATACTTTATAGCAGACAGTGCAGATCCAGATCAGTTGGCTTCTTCAGAAGCCAACTGATCTGGATCTACCTTGTTTGCAATGGCAGAACATATCCGGGTTCAGCAGGACTAGGGTTAAAGCTTTGCACATTTGCTTGGAAGACAATTTTTTCCTGGTGCACCTCAAATATTTTTTGATTCAGGTTTCATCTGCTTGCATTTTGCCATTTTATAATAGAGTGACTGCCCACATTACTGTAGTTCACTTTTCAGTTTACCATATTTGCCCTAAGTATTTGGACAGAAAGGCCTGGGCAAACAGTGTAGACCCTGATCAGATGCCACAGAATGTGGCATCTGATTAGGGTCCACACTGTTTGCCACCAATCCAGCAGTTTCTAGACACACAAACAGGTAGTAAAATGGACTTGTTCAAATTTTAGAAAAAGCATGGTAAGGAAATATGGGTGTCTGAGTTCTTAGTGTAAATATGGTTAAATGTTTGTTGGTATATATTTTGATGCAGTGCAAGGTATTTACTCTACATGTGTCCAGTAAAGGTCCAGATAAGCCTGTGTGCTCTTATAGTACACACTTGCCAGGCTCTATAGCACAGAAAGTAGCAAGTCTGACTGCAAATCCAGGGGTTGCAAGTTTGAATCCCAGCTTGGCCACATAACTTTCATGGAGATAGATCATGAAATACTTTCTATGATCATTCTCTCCCTTCTGCTGATTCAAGAAGGGCAGTTGTCAGTTACTGGTGAAAGTATGTGCACAATACTGGTTAACCACTTGGATGACTAACCCTGCCCAGTAAACGTGTGGTTAGGTAAACTGACTGTGCTCGACATGACCCCACTGGGTTGACTGGGCCATAAAACCTCAACACAAACAGATGTACAAACTGGTGAAAGTATGTGCACATAGTAATGGTTAATAGCTTAGAGGACTTACCCTGCCCAGGAAAAAGTGTGAGAAGGTTAACTGACTGTTTCAGTATGATGCTACAAGTGTTGACCGAATGGTAAAACTCCAAATAAAGAAAAAATAAAATAAAATAAAATCAGTACTCACATATGGAACAACTGGATAGTGTAAAAATATACTGTCCCAAAAAAGAAATGCAAAGACCTTTAATATCTCATGATTGTAAAATTGAGTATAAAATGTGCATTTAAATCAATAATTTAGAGGATTTATCTGACTTGTTTATTCTTCATTATAAACTAAACATGTAAGAAATTGTTGAACAAACACATACAGATATTTTTCATTGCAAAAGAAAAAGATATGGTATTTTTCATTTTTTTTTTTTTTTTTTTTGCAGATAAGAAGTGTCACGTTTCTTTTCTGTGTCAGTATACTTCTACAGAGAAGGCCCTGACCATTTTGCATTTCTTTTCTGGGCCAGTATACTTCTACAGAGAAGGCCCTGACTGATTTGCATTTCTTTTCTGGATCAGGATACTTATGCAGAGAAGGCCATGACCATTTTGCATTTCTTTTCTGGGTCAGTATACTTCTACAAAGAAGGCCCTGACTGTTTTGCGTTTCTTTTCTGGGTCAGTATACTTGTACAGAGAAGGCCCTGACCATTTTGCATTTCTTTTCCTGGGTCAGTATACTGCTACAAAGAAGGCCCTGACGTTTTGCATTTCTTTTCTTGGTCAGTATATTTCTACAGAGAAGTCCCTGACTGGACAATATGGATGCGCAAGCTGATCTGGGCTTACACATGGGGTATTTGTCTATGGTCATTTTAGATGCAAGAAAATGCGTTTTACTTTGTAATCCTTATTTTATAAAATTGTCAGTTGATTCAAAACCATAGAATATCAGAGATCATACACATATACCAATACACATAGTGTCTTGTAGTTTCTTATTCTCCCCCGCCTTTTCGAAGAAAAGTGGAGGGACACTGTTTTTGGTTTTCCGTGGTGCGTGGCGTGTGACGCATGGCGCGTGGTTCCGAGTTTTTAGTAGGTACTTTGTCCCCTTAACTTCTCCCACAGTTTTTGTCCGATCCTTTTGAAACTTTACAGGTGTTTTAAGGATGGTCTGAAGAATTGCATGTGGTTTTTTCAGAATCCTGAAATAATTTTTTATCACTTTTTTCGCATTTTTAACTTAGACATTTTTTGAGTTCTAATATTACAGAAGTCTATAGGGAGTAGGTACCTTGTCCCCTTAACTCCTCCCACAGTTTTTGGCCGATCCTTTTGAAACTTTACATGGGCTTTTAGGATGGCCTGAAGATATGCATGTGGTTTTTTCAGAATCCTGAAATAATTTTTTATCACTTTTTCCGCATTTTTAACTTAGACATTTTTTGAGTTCTAATACTACAGAAGTGTATAGGGAGCAGGTACCTTGTCCCCTTAACTCCTACCACAGTTTTTGGCCGATTCTTTTGAAACTTTACATGTGTTTTAAGAATGGTCTCAAGATGTGCATGTGGTTTTTTCAGAATCCTGAAATTAAATTTTATTACTTTTTAGACATTTTGAACATAGACATTTTTTGAGTTCTAATATTATAGAAGCGTATAGGGAGTAGGTACCTTGTCCACTTAACTCCTCCCACAGTTTTTGGCCGATCCTTTTGAAACTTTACATGGGCTTTCAGGATGGCCTGAAGATATGCATATGTTTTTTTCAAAATCCTGAAATAATTTTTTATCACTTTTTCCACATTTTTAACTTAGACATTTTTTGAGTTCTAATACTACAGAAGTGTATAGGGAGCAGGTACCTTGTCCCCTTAACTCCTCCCACAGTTTTTGGCCGATTCTTTTGAAACTTTACAGGTGTTTTAAAGATGGTCTGAAGATGTGCATGTGGTTTTTTCAGAATCCTGAAATTAATTTTTATTACTTTTTAGACATTTTGAACATAGACATTTTTTGTTCTAATATTACAGAAGCGTATAGTGAGTAGGTACCTTGTCCCCTTAACTCCTCCCACACCTTTTGGCCGATGCTTTTGAAACTTTATATGGGCTTTCAGGATGGCCTGAAGATATGGATGTGTTTTTTTCAGAATCCTGAAATAATTTTTTATCACTTTTTCATCATTTTTAACTTAGACATTTTTTGAGTTCTAATACTACAGAAGTGTATAGGGAGCAGGTACCTTGTCCCCTTAACTCCTCCCACAGATTTTGGCCGATCCTTTTGAAACTTTACATGTGTTTTAAAGATGGTCTGAAGATATGCATGTGGATTTTTTCAGAATCCTGAAATAATTTTTTACCTCTTTTTCTGCATTTTTAACTTAGACATTTGTTTAGTTCTAATACTACAGAAGCATTTAGGGAGTAGGTACCTTGACCCCGTTACTCCTACCACAGTTTTAAGCCGATCCTTTGAAACTTTACAGGTGGTCTGAAAATATGCATGTGGCTTTTTCAGAATCTTGAAATTATTTTTTATCACTGGTTTCCTGCTTCAATACTTAGGTAATTGATACAGGACCAATGGTCCTCTGGTTAACTTTACCATTTTTAAACCTCAAATAAAAATAAGGCGGGGGACATAAATTCCCCATGGAATTTGCTTGTTTGTTTTTGTTTTGTTTTTTTCATAGCATGGCCATACCATATTTACCCTAAATACACTGAAAACTTTATTATATGCTTCATTATAAGACAGTTTTGCACAGCAGATAGTTAAATGGTGGACCACAAAAGTGTATCCAAACAAAAAAGACAGATTATATAGAAAAATGACCAGTTTTAAGTATAAACAAAAATGTATAAATTATATAATCTATACATTTTTGTTAGGATATAACATGTTTAGCTAACATGGTTAATGCTTTGGATCCCAGCAATAGGGTTATAAAGTGGTTATCATGTATTCAGAGAGACAGTCCTGATCAGTATAGACCCATTCTGTGGCATCTGATCAGGGTCTGCACAATTAACTACTCATCCAGCAATTTTCAGTCATATCAACAGGTAGCACATTGGACAAGTTTTAGGATAAGGTGAGGAGATAAGGTGTCCAAATACTTAGTAAATAGGAACTTGTCTCTCATTATTCACCGACTCTCAGGAGCGGATCAAGGTTGATTTCTGAGAGGTTCAATTTAATCAATATCATACACACTTCAGGTATTCAGACAGACAGGCCAGAGCAAACAGTATAGACCCAGAACAGATGTCACAGTGTCTGATCAGGGTCTACACTGTTTGCCACTCACGCATAATTACATTCACAGAGAGTAAAAAGGACATATTGAAGTGTAGTCTGGTTCAAAGGGCCTGACCAGGTATGGTCTAAATATGAGCAGAGTGACATTGCCTGTCACTGTCAAAATGGCACACTCTGTTCATAAATTTAGCTGAACAGTATTTCCTGGGACATCCAAACTCAGCGGTGGGTCATCCCATGGATCTACTAGACTTGCTTTGGGACATCCAAACTTAGCAGTGGGTCATCCCATGGATCTATTAGACTTGCTATGGGACATCCAAACTCAGCAGTGGGTCATCCCTTGGATCTATTAGACTTGCTTTGAGACATCCAAACTTAGCAGTGGGTCATCCCATGGATCTACTAGACTTGCTCTAGGACACACAAACTCAGCGGTGGGTCATCCCTTGGATCTGCTAGACTAGCTCTAGGACACCCAAACTCAGCAGTGGGTCATCCCTTGGATCTACTATACTTGCTTTGGGACATCTAAACTTAGCAGTGGATCTACCAGGCTTGCTCTAGGACACCCAAACTCTGCAGTGGGTCATCCCTTGGATCTACTAGACTTGCTCTAGGACACCCAAACTCGACGGTGGGTCATCCCTTGGATCTACTAGACTTGCTCTAGGACACCCAAACTCTGCAGTGGGTCATCCCTTGGATCTACTGGACTTGCTCTAGAACACCCAAACTCAGCGGTGGGTCATCCCTTGGATCTACTAGACTTGCTCTAGGACACCCAAACTCAGTGGTGGGTCATCCCTTGAATCTATTAGACTTGCTCTAGGACATCCAAACTCAGTGGTGGGTCAACCCCTGGATCTACTAGACTTGCTTTGGGACATCTAAATTCAGCGGAGGGGAGTGGGGGGGGGGGGGAGTGGAAGGGGTCATCCCTTGATCTACTAGACTTGCTTTGGGACACCCAAACTCAGCGGTGGGTCATCCCATTGATCTACTAGACTTGCTTTAGGACATCCAAAGTCAGCGGTGGTTCAACCCATGGATCTACTAGACTTGCTTTGGGACACCCAAACTCAGCGGTGGGTCATCCCATTGATGTACTAGACTTGCTTTAGGACATCCAGTCAGCGGTGGGTCATCCCACAGGTCTACTAGACTTGCTTTCCTATGCAATTTATTTGAAGACCTATAAGGCTCTTTGTATCCAATAATGGCAATACAAATGCACCAGTGCCTTTAAATGACATTTTATATATTTTTGTGGCTATAACCTATAATGAGTATATATTCTAAGAATTTATTTCAAAATTTTAAGTACTACTTCCCCATCAGTCCGAAATTTGCAACTTCATTATGTGCAAGGCACGGAAGCAGACTCAGTCAGCTATTCTCATTTTGATGTTTGGTTAAACCATGTTAAACAGACCTAAGGGATATATTCCAGCTGTTCTCGAAGTTTGATGTTTTGTTAAACCATGTTAAACAGACATAAGAGAAATATTCCAATTTATGAGAACAGTCTTGAGGGAAATAATCCAGCGTTTCTCATAATTTGATGTTCGTTAAACCAACTTAAACCGGCATAAAGGAAAAATCCCAATTTAAGAAAACTGATCTAAGGGAAATAATCCAGCCATCCTCATAATTTGATGTTCATTAAACCAACTTAAACAGACCTAAGGGAAATAATCTAATTTACAATACTCCTTACGGATAACTGCATCACTCCAATTCGATACTTTATTTGACGATTTCTCAGGATGACCTGATAAAGCCTGGAATTCGTGCTTTGGCACAGCAAAGTTCCTATGTCTGACCGCAACCCCATCTAATTACTCAAGTATTATGAAAAAAATATCACCTATTAAATATTGTGGTGGGAGCACAGTTTTATTATACCTAAGCTTACTTTTAAAAGTTGAAAACCATCCGCACATTTATCTGTTTTCTCGGTGTTCTCTGTGGATAGTTATGGACCCAACGTATCTACATGAAATTGTCAAATGCCAGATTGCATGACCTGCAGGAAAGTCATCTGAAAGGAGGACTTGCGAAGAGTGCCAATTAATCATGTCCATCCATCCGTAATCAGTTTGTGAAAATTGCTATTAACTTTTAAACTGCAGTGTTTTGATAATTTTTGGCATGCAGATACATACTGGTAAGATCTAACCAATGAAATAGTCAAATGTGGCATGCATATTGCCTCGATGTAGTGCACAAAGTTGTGCCTTCCAGTTGTTCTAAATCTGACATTAAGCAAACTTAAACCCCACTTTTTAATAAAAATATTTCCTCTCAGATGGAATACTAACAAAACATTGCATGGATAAAATAACACGTAAATATAATAATTGAAATTCAGATTTTACCTTGAACTGGATGATGAAAACATTAGACTACGGTAAATGTCCTAATATTTCGAACACTTTATTCCACACTATTTAGGCCTTAATCATGTTTTCATGCAGCTGTTTCTTAAAATACTAACTGGAATGGCAAACAGTGGAGACCCTGATCAGACTGCTCCCTTAGGAGCAGTCTGATCTGGGTCTGCACTGTTTGCATATGCCATTTTGTCAGACACTTTGGTGTTCGAAATTTTAGGACATTTACCGTATTTTTTTGTCTATGGAAGTCCAGGCTTCAGACATTAAAATAGCCTAATATTGTCCTTCATCCAGTGCAAGCTAGTTAAATTAGGTCTACTCTGTTTGCAGTTGTCCATTTTTATACCACTAGCAAAGTATATATGGGGTATATAGTTTTTGTCTTTTCTATAATCATATTTGTGTGTGGGTAAATTTAACTTTTTCCCATCAAAAATTTCTCAGGTACATGTATTACTGGACCTAGGATTTTGAAATTTGGTACAATCATTGGATAAGACTTTTTGTATTGTGTAAGAGTGAAACAGGCCTGTAGATGGATTGGTGCTGGCTGGGGTCTTCTCACTGGTCACTTCCCAGTTTGTCTAGTTAGACAGCCAGGGATTAATGCTAGAATTTCTTGTGTCCGAGCTTGTGTTTTAGCAGGTACTGGAATCATAACAACAACAACTGATCTTTTTTCATACAAGTTTATTCAATGCATTACATATCTTGGTAGTAATATCCATGTACAAGTATACAGTAAATAGAAGTTCCTAAACCCAATATAACTGGGTTTCCCATAGCTCCAGACAAGGTGCTTTTTTCAGATTAAAAAATGCTGATGTTTTTTCTTATTTCTCCATAAAAACATATGATGTGGTACTCATTAGAAGTGCCTTGGCACTTCTAATGAGTACCCACATCATATGTTTTCTTGGAGAAATAAAATATAAGTGGATACCCTCCTCATATGATTCCGACTTGAGAATATAGAAGAAGCAGCATTAATGTAGTTACCCTAAGAATTCAGACACTGTAACACCTTACCATACTTGTCCTAAAACTTTATTAATTCCATTTTGCTATTTGTTGATATGTCTAAAAACTGCTGGATGAGTAGCAAACAGTGCATTCTCTGATCAGATGGCAATCAGTAGTCTTCAATCTAGATCTACACTGATGTTCAGCCCTGTCTGTCCGAATACTTAAGATAAATATGGTAAACCAACTTTCATTCAGCTGTTTAACTCATCAATTCACCTATAGTTTAATTAACAGGAATAATTTATAGCAATAGGCACTGTATCTACAGCTAACTTATAACCACATTCTGGGTAAATTCAACAGGCGACAAACTGATGATATTTTTCTTATTTTGCCCAGAAAATAGGATTTGATATTTCATGCAGATTGTCTCCTTGGGAGAAAATTTGCATGCAATGTCAAAGCCTATTTTCTGGGCAAAATTGAGAAAAAAAAGATTATCAATATTTCAAAATGTCGTCTTTTGAAAAATTTTCCCAACATGCTGTGCATTACAAAAAAACTTATGTTTTCTGTATTTGTTTCTAATTTGATTATACAGATATACAGGTCAATTATATACATTAGAAGAGCCTCAATGTATGACACAGTAAGCCTATACTTTTATGTGATGGCATTTAACCCATTTCCATCAAGTGGACTCTTCTACCACAACTCTTTGGACTGGCCTATTTCCAATAGCAGGGTGTTTGGATTTTATTATTACTATGATTCATAGAAATTCCTGTTGTTAATGCAAACAGTGTAGACCCTGATCAGGCACCACATTCTGAGGTGTCTGATCTGGGTCTCCACTATTTGCCAATTACCCTTTTTGGGGTCTACAGACTAAAATGTTTTACAAATGTTCCAACTTTCTTCACTAGAAGCCACTTACAAAAAGGTGTGCCTGGGGTCCATCTACTCCATGACAATGCATCAGCTCATCATTCAGTCGTGGTAATTGAATATTTGGAGGCCATGTCATGCTAAATAAATTAAAATGCCACACCCATTTCTAATTGTCAGCCAATCAGATTACTTAATCCAAATTGTTGATATAATTTCACATACTGAATGACAAACACTGCAGATCCAGATCAGTTGGCTTCTTCAGAAGCCAACTGATCTGGATCTACACTGTTTGCAAAGGCAGGGCATGTTTGCAAAGGCATGGCATATCTAGGTTCAGCAGAATAAGGGTTAAAACTGCCATATCCCCACAAAGTCCTGATCTTTCTCCCTGTGACATCTAGTTAAATCCCCGCATTAAGGAATATAATGCTGAGTCCTGATTTTGAGTCACATAGATGTTTGTTTGTTTGTGTTGAGGTTTTATGGCCCAGTCAACCCAATGGGGTCATGTCGAGCACGGACAGTTTACCTAACCACACGTTTACTGGGCAGGATTAGTCCTCTAAGCCGTTAACCAGTATTGTGCACATTCTTCTGCCAGAAACTGACAACTGCCCTTCTTGAATCAGTGGAAGGGAGAGAATGACTGTAGAAAATATTTCATGATCAATCTCCACGTAAGAATGTTGCAGACCTCTGCGGGGGTTGAACCCGCGACCACCTGGTCTCCAGTAGGACGGTGCATCCAACTGAACCACCGAGGCCGGCAAGTCACATAGATGTGGGAGTGGATTACAGTGAATTTTTACAGTGTATAAATAGTATACCCAAAGAAGCATTTAACTTTTTCAGCAATACAGACCAAAACAGATATTTTGCAAATAGTGTAGATCCAGATGTGATGACTCGTAATGAGCCATCTTATCTGATACTGTTTGCCGGTCTGTTCTTGATTTATGGTAGACACCCCTATTTGTAACAATGGATGTGTCTAAATTCAGATATGGAAGAGTCCATGTCAGAAACTCAGGGGTAAAAGGGTTAAAAGGCCTTTCCTGATGAATAAAACCGCTAGAAAAGTTTGTGCAAGTGCATAGAGAGTTTGTTTGTGTTGACGTTTTATGGCCCAGTCATACCATTAGGGTCATGTTGAGGGCTGTCAGTTTACCTAACCACACTTTTCCTGGGCATATTTAGTCCTCTAAGTGGTTAACCATTACTTGTGCACATTCTTTTGCCAGGAACTAACAACTGCCCTTCTTGAATCAGCAGAAGGGAGAGAATGACCATAGAAAATATTTCATGATCTATCTCCACGAAAGAATGTTGTCGGACCTGGCAAGGATCAAACCCATGACCTCCTGATCACCAGTCAGATGCGTATCTCACTGAGCCATCTAGGCGGTAGTACTTTAAATGACATCCTCAGTAACCCTGGTGCTAAACATTACACATCCTACATTCACCAGGATTCAAGCATAAAAGTAATTAATACATCACATCTCGACACACTGAGAATCTTTGAAGGACTGAAGATGGCATTTTTGATTGGGTAAACCTTATATTAACTTTCAGCATGCTGGGTAAAAATGTCAGCAGACATTTTGTAATATTTTTCCCAGAAAATAGGATCCGACATTTCATGCAAATTACCTCCTTAGGAGAAATGTCAAATCCTGTATTTCTGGGAAAAATAAAAAAAACTATCATTAATTTATTATAAAATTTTGCTGAATTTGCACATGGCACTATAAGTTTTAATAAGCCGCCACTGTTCAACTAATTTTGAGAAATGATAATTTGGTTAAAAAAAAAGCAATCCTTCAAAGAATTACCATATTTACTATAAGTATTGAGACAGACAGGCCTGAGCCAGCAGTGTACGCCCAGATCAGATGCCGTAGAATGCAGCATCTGACCAATGTCAATACTGTTTGCCACTCAACAAGCAGAAGTAAAATACTTATTTACCCATTAAAGACTGAATAAACTCTCCTACACGATATATTGGAAGAGTCCATTTTCAGTTTTAGGTATGTCAGGCTACATGATGTAGATATTCTTAAAGAAAAATGGTTGAACTATTTGCAAACAGTGGAGACCCTGATCAGATGCCGCATTCTGTGGCATCTGATCTGGGTCCGCACTGTTTGCCAGTTACCCATTTAGGGGTCTCCAGTCTTCAATGGGTTAAAGTTCAGGACAAGTATGATAAGTAGTAAATATGTCCAAATACTCAGAGTAAACATGACAGAAAAATAAATCTTGTTAGGACTATACAACTTTGAGGATGAAAATCCATATTCCTACACACATCACAAAGATCTTTTCTTTTTTGTTTTACATCCCATTAACAGTATAATGATAATGATAAGCTGATATAATGAGAAAGGCTCTGTGCATGGGAATGTACTGAGAGATAGCAATAGTTTTTCTATAATCTCCTTTGATAGGTACCAAATACTAAACGGGTCCTTCTAACTGGAATCCTCTGTTTTTATCGTAGGTCGTCAGTGGAATTTTACTGATTTTAAACTTTAAAATTTCCACATCTATCTGAAAGATTTATTAACATTATATATTTGATTGCACAGAAAATGTTTCTTTTTGATATGTTTAAAAAGCTTTTCACACATATGATCCCATTTGAGTGAGATTTCTCAAGGAAAAAGCAGCTGTTCTTAATGGAGATGCCAATGATAAAAGCAGAGAGAGAGTCCAATTAACTTGTGTGACTGCTATCTCCAAATGAGAGAAGAATTTCTCATGAATGAGATTCAAAGTCAGGACAGGAATGTAAATAACTATTTCAACCCTTGCTGACCAAAATGGATCATTAGCAAACAATGAAGATCCTGATGAGATGGCTTGTGATGAGCTGACTAACACAAAACACATATTGTCACAGCAACTAAGCAAAACACTGGATAATTAAGAGATCAAAATATAGGCTGCAGTGATCTACCCGTGGTGCACAACACCGTGCCTTTAGCAGATATAACTTTAATCAGATTTTGTAAGCTTAGGCCATACAATTTAGGAGATACACATATGCATAAAGTTTTTGTATAAAGTAGGTCACAGGTGAAATTGGACACAGACCTACTTTTGGTTTGCAACCTACCTTTCTCAAAAAATGTAAGTAAGGTTAGGCAATGCAGTACCAGATAACCACTGGACATTTTTTTTTTTTTTTTTTCAGATACAGATCATTGTGACATACTTTGGTACAGGACACATTGTTTTAGTACAGGTATATATAAATCTAATCTGGAAGGCTTAGGCCATATAGGACAAGAAAATATGCATCAGATAAATTTTTTTTGCATAAAGGTCCTATGTCAAAATGTAATTCAAATGAGTACCCACAACCAGCTGCCCAAAACACACGCTTTTATGAAGAAGTAGATAACAGTACATGGGCTGTAATCTGCAGGCTATAAAATTGATCGACTCTGTGCTTATATGGGTATGTGCGGTAATTAGGTTGTATAATGGTATGCCAAGTTTGAAGATTATAGCTTGTAAAGTTACAAAAAAAATGCAAGAGTGATAAATGATGATGATGATCTGGTGTATTGCGTCCCTCCCAACATTATGAAGTCATACTGAGCTGATGAAAGGGTGATAATGAAAGGCTCTGTGCAATAAAGTACCATACAGTCGTGAGCTGAATTACACCTCCAGCGGGAATTAACTCTTAAAGCACCAATCACAACTATTGTCGTCTGCTTTGTCTTCTGCCGGTTACTTTAAAAGTCATTTCTGCAAACAGTGTGGACCCAGATCAGACTGCTCCTTTAGGAGCAGTCTGATCTGGGTCCACACTGTTTGCCTGTATGCAAAAATAGGTTTGAAAATTTGCAAGAATATTCAGCAGACGACAAAAACAGACGACATTTTCAGATGCTGATTTTCTTGGCGTTTTAAGGGTTAAACCAGGGACCTTGTGATATGAAGTTGGGAACACTAACCACTTGGCCACCTGTACATTTCAGCACCTTGAAAGGAATCACAGAACAACTGATTGACCGGGCAATTCAGTATGCACCCTACTTTCTGAAAGCTTGAGAATAATTATGCAGCTTATATTGTCAGGCTATTTATAATTTCTCCTCTTCTAGTCATCCTCCCTCATTTACAGTTTCTCAAAGATATCAAGTTTTGACCGTATGTCAGCTGATTCCCTTTTATCAGAGACCCGTTTGTCACTCTTCCTTCTCTGAAGATGGTGTCTCATCTGACTGGCAGACATGGTGAACACCAGCTCTTCCACTGGAGGTGGGGAAGGTGCAGAACGTTTTTCAGAACCCTGAAACAAAACAATTTAATAGAAATTCTCTTGACAAACTCCTTAGAATGGTAAAAATCATACCTCACTATTTTACATGATTTAGATAGGTAATGATGATGGTTTGGTGTTTTACATCCCTTCAACATTATTCAAGTCATATCGAGCTTATGGAAGGGTGATGATGAACGGCTCTGTGCTATGAAGTGCCATACAGTCATGACCTGTGATAAGAAGTCAGGAAGGCAAATGTTAGCATTCCTCATGCTTCTTTAGAAAGGTGAACAATATTTTGGAAAAGTAGGCTGAAAATGTTGTGGCAGTATTTAGGGCCAACAGGGTCTGTTCTGAAACAAAGGGAAATCTACAAAATGCTAAATATCGCAGGTCCATGTCACAAAATTTTTCAGCAAAATACAAAAGGTTGGGGTCCCAACATGTTTCTGAAATTGCTAAAAGAAGACTACAAGTACATTCCAATTTGATGCTCACAGCTAATACCATTTTGGAAAAATGGACCTAAAGTTGAAATAAATGTTAACAGATGGCCACAAAACTAGACATGGGTTGCAATAGCTGGTGGTTTTTTTTTTTGTTTTCTTTTTTTTTTTTTTTTTTTTTTTTTTTTTTACAACCAACAAAGTATTAATATGCTCCTTATTTCTCCATGAAAATATTTTTTGTGGGTAGCCATAAGAAAGACCTTGCCAAGGTGTTTTCAATGTGTATCCACGTTTTTGTGGAACAAGAAGAAAAAATGTGGGTGCTAATTTGAAGCTTCCGTGCCAGTGCATAGCTGCAACAAGTTTTCATGGAGAAGTAAGAAAAATTTTACAGTGAAACCTGTGTAAGAAAGCCACCTTTGAGACTGACTTTAGTGGTTGATGTGGAAAGGTGGCTGTCTTATAAAGGTACATATCATGTAATTTTGCTTGCAAAATTACATGACATGTACCTTTATAAGACAGCTACCTTTCCACATCAATCCTCACTGTTTAAAGTCTGTCTCAGAGGTGGCTCTCTTACACAGGTTTTACCGTACATAGATATCCCTCTTATCTGACACCAATCTTATTATACCTACCAGTAGGCCTAACAAAAAGGTTGAAATAAAGGTTTGACTTAATGGATCCTCTGTCTGTCTATTTGTTAGTCTGTGTCTGTCTGTCTGAAGACTGTGATTCCACCATTAAGTTAGAACAAGACATTATCATTTTCTTTTTTTAAAAGAGTCTGCATAGCACATGACAAAAATATGCATAAAAAGAAAAAAAATACCAATCACCTTGAAACCATGCCAAACACTCCTGGTATCACCAGTCCAAATATACATTTGAAATACAATTGAAAAGGCCATAAAACCCTTGACCAAACCCTAAAGATAAAGCTAATATTAAAAGCAGTTGAAATAACCATGGTATACCAGATTTACCTTGAGTACTGGGGCAGACAGGTCTGAGCAAACAGGGTAGACCCAAATCAGATGCTGCAGAATGCTGCATCTAATCAGGGTCTACATTGTTTGCCACTAAGAAAGGATCATGAGCTGTGCAAAGTGAAATGGAGTCTTCTAGGTACATATGGTCAGTGAAGGTTTAACACTTACAGTGCTATGGGCAAATTCAGCAGATGACAAATTGAGGATATTTTCTTATTTTTCCCAGAAAATAGGATTGGACATTTCATGTAAATTGTCTAAAGGTCAAATCCTACTTTCTTTGAAAATAAGAAAAATGTTTCAAAATGTCGTCTGCTGAAAGTTTTACCCAGCATTCTAAGCATTAAAGGACTGGCATAGAATGTAGCTAAAATGAAGATCTTGACAAACCATGCATTTTGATGCAAAATCAGATAAAAAATAAGAATGTTAACCCTTGTCATGCTGAATAAATTAAGATGCCCCGCCCATTTCTAATTTTCAGCCAATCAGATTACTTGATTCAGGTTTTTGATACAAATTCACATACTGAATTACAAACAGTGCAGATTCTGAAGAAGACAACTGATCCATATCTACACCATTTCAAAAGACAGGGCATATCCGGGCTCAGCAGAACCAAGGTTAAAGATACTTAATACTTAAAGATTTCAGATAGTTTGTTAAAGGCACGGCCATTCTGAATATTTAATGATAAACAGTTCAAAATACTGAATAAAATCTTCGTTCGGACAGGAAATAATGCCATTTTCAAGAAAATTTAAAGTTTAAAGTAGAGTAGAAGCTATATACATATAAATACAGAAGCAAAATATTATCGGAATTATTATTTATTTAGATTTTGCATATTTAATTAAGGCTTTATGACATCTGTAATGTTCTTATTTTAAGGGTTAATTAAAAAGGCTGTGGGTTTGTTTTAACTACTTTAATCCATACAATACATCTAGGGTTCTTCTTATCCAATATTCACATGTGTGCATATTTCAATAATGTCGCTCATGAATACTAAGCTCCGCCTCTAGTTCTACCGCATTGGCAGTTAGCCTGTTAGCCTATTATCATAAACACTACAACATCATAAAGCCTCATTAAATATTCAAAATAGCGGCACAAATACAAGCAATTTTGAAATCTTCAAATCTCCATAACTTTCTTACTTTTCATACATTATTTTTCATACATGATCAAATTTGCATCAAATGGCATAGTTTGTCAAGATCTTTTATTTCTTGGGCATTTTTTGCCATCCTTGCATTTCCCATTAAATCAGTCTGCACAAATGTAAAATCTGAACAGGGCCCTTGCTATTCCCTTCCATATCATTCAATACTGGAGAATGTATCAACAGACAGCAAATACCTTGATAAGACTGCCAATGAGCACAATGGTCAGAAGAAACCTTTTTATTTGATACGGCCCACATTAATACTTTTCACACCATTATGAAAACATGCCTATTCAAATATATTGAAAATTTCACTACCAAAAACTGAAAGTTTTCAGATACAAATTCTGTCATTTTTCATATTTCTGCTCAAAACATAGATTGTGGGTACTTGTTAGAAGCGCCTCGCTGAGGTGGTTCTAACAATTAACCGCCTCGCTGAGGCGGTTCTAACGATTACCCACCATCTATGTTTTTGAACAGAAATAATCAAAATGATGTATACCCCTGTAAACCCCAGCTATATTATATAAAAGTGGGGTTTAAGGGAGTCAAAATTATACAGGCATGTTTTCGTGATGCTATGGGCAAATTCAGCAGACAACAAATTGATATTCTTCTTATTTTTTCCCTAGAAAATATGATAACATTTCCTAAGGAGACAATTTGCACTAAATGACATCTTATTTACTGGGAAAAATATTTCAAAATGTCATCTGCTGAAATGTTTACCCAGCATGCTAAGCATTAAACAGAGGGTACAGAACATAACTGTGAATGACAGAGCATAACCAAACCTATTACTTCCCATATATTTTTTACCACCGAATATACATGTTTAAAAAATAGTTTCCGAAGTAGATAAAAGAAAAAGAACATATCAGAGATGGTTTATTTCATGTATGATACTTTATTGTGATGTTATATTAGTACTCTGGGTAAAATTTTCAGTACACATCATCTTGAAATATTTTTCTTATTTTTCCCAGAAAACAGGTTTAGATATTTCATGCAAACTGTCTCCAATGGAGACAATTTGCATGAAAATGTCAAATCTTGTTTTCTGGGAAAAAATAAGAAAAAATTCATCAATTTGTCGTCCGCTGAATTACCCAGAGAGTAGTTAATGTTAAGGAGCATGGATACACTTTCTGGAAAGATAACTCTGGCAAAATTGTTTTTGCTTTCCTTCTATAGAGTAGAACCTTTTCAGAAGAGGCTAGCTGTGCAAGACAGTGAAAATTGTTTTTTCTTGTAAAAATAGCAGAAAGAGTATCCCATTCTTAAGTCATTCAAACGAAGTACAAGCTATGTAATGAGAAATGGAGTCACACCGACAGCAAAGGCCCAAGTGAGCCAGTAAATCAATGGTCTAATAAAGTCCTCCACTTCTCAGATGATGAATAGCAATTGCCCCCATTACACTGTTCAGGCTTGTCTGGGCATTATTCCAGGCACAAGAGAAATGTAGATTTTCATCAGACAAGAGTTTTGGCTGGCTGGACTCATACATAAAAGTAATGCCCAGTCAGCATTCTACGTAAATCTATATCGAGGGGCTTATATGTACATGCCTGAAGGCCACTTTTCTCATGACATGGTTTAAAAATGATGCACAATTTAGGAAACAGGTTCTTATATCATAATCGTGAACAGCAGATGAGTGTGTGCATCCATGCTGTCTGATCTGAGCATTCTCTGTTCATCTACATATACTAAACTATCTATTGATTCTGTATGCGGACAACGAAGGTCCTGATAAACCTGCATGAATGCACAGGTTGATCTAGATCTGTGTTATCTGCGAATTGCATAAGGTTCCTTTTCGTGCATAAATTTGCACAGAAATGTTAATGGTTAGAAAGCCAAGCATTAGCGCATGCTGAGGACAGTTAAAGCAGGACTCAAGCTAGAGAGAAAACACAAGAACAATATAGCCATTTGTACAACTGATCATGGCAATGTATGTCTGTTCAAAAAAAAAAAAAAAAAAAAAAAAAAATTTATATATATATATATATATATATATATATATATATATATAAAAGAATAAAAACTTGAAAAAATAAACAAATAAACACAAATAACATAATAGATAAAAAAAAAAAAAAAAAAATAGAACTATTTACAATGGAGAGAGATCAAATACGAATTCTCCCTGAAATTGATTGCTGTGTTGAATCCCTATACTGATCCCTGCTTTGAAAGTTAGTAAACTGGGCCCATATCCATTGTGCCATTCATGTTTCAAGATATTTTGTACCTGTCAGCCAATGTATTCTTATAAAAGAATACTTGGTAGCTCATAAGCCAGGTAAACACTAGCTCTTTTAACTCTTTAAGTGCCAGTACCTAAAATGTGATTCTTCAAATGCGCAGATGCACGCCCCTATTTGGGCTACAGATGTTTTTTACTATACATCTGCAAACAGCAAAGGCTCTGGCCAGACTGCGCTTATGCGCAGGCTCATCTGAGCATTTGCTGGTCCCCTATGTGATGAGTACCCTTTTCTCATGTGCTGGCTCAAATGTGTTTATTTTGCCATTTCATGTGAATTATCTGATAGGCAGATGATAAACATGAAATGGCAAGCCTTATTTTCTCATAAAAAATACATAAATAAAAATTTGAGAATGTAGTCTGCACAAATTTTGAAAGGGCTTTCAGTGGTTGCAAGGTCGAGACCTTTTCTTAGCCTCTAAATGACAGGTGTTAGGCATGAATAGGTATACTTCCAGGGGAGGTTACTGTCAATTGTTTTTGCCATCCATGCTGAGAAAGGACTCAGTCTCCCTAAAGGGGAAGAATTCGCTCCCAATCCATTTCAGAAGGGACTCAATGTGCCAGAAAGCAGGAATTCACAAAATTGTCCTCCTTGTAAAAAATGCCAGTAAAACTACTGAGCCTATTCAGTTCCCTTTAAATGAACCACCAAGAATCACCAAGCACATTCATCTGAAAACAAAGTTAGGTTAAGAGATTAGTGGTACATGTGCAAAATGACATGCACTTATACCTTGAAACACCGAGACGCTAGAATATGGGAACTATAGAGTTAGTGTTAATACAGTGAAATATACTGGTATTAGTGAAGTCAAGATGTAGTTAAAAAACATGCAAAGATCATGCATTTTGCAGCCATAATCAACCACCTTTCCAAGGCTAAAAACTCATGTTGTCACCATTTAATCTATACTTGTATTTAGTTTGTCGGGGAAGTGAAATTTGCACTTTACAAAATGCAATATCCATGTGGAACTAAACTTTACCACTCTTTGGGCAAATTCAGCAGATGGCAAATTGATTCTTTTCATGTTCCCTGAAAAATAGACTTCAACATTTCATGCAAATTGTCTCCTAAGGAGACAATTTGCATGAAATATCAGAGCCTATTTTCTGGAAAGAATAAGAAAACTTATTTCAAAATATAATCTGCTAAAGATTTACCCATCATGCGGGCGTTAAAGGTTAATAGTTTCAACCCTGCTGACCCAAAACATGTCTTGACAATTAACCCATTTTAGACTGAATAAACTTTCCCCCCCACCATACATAGACTTTATTGGAAGTCCAATTTCAAGGATGTCAGGTTATGTTTTTCAGATATTCCTAGAGAAAAAATGGCTATTTGCAAACAGTGAAGACCCTGATCAGATGCCACATTCTGCAGCATCTGATCTGCGTCTTCACTGTTTCCAAATTACCCTTTTGTGGGTCTCAGACTATAATGGGTTAAAATGTCTAAGGGTGGAAGTTTTCTGGCAAAAGAAAGTTGGTTCAAGGTACAACAAGCTAAATACTCACCATGTCAACTTAGTAGTATCCTCTTCCATCCCAGTTGATGCCCAAGAATACAGATGAGTCTTCAGAAGCATGGTGTCCATTGTTACATTTGTGCATGGTTATTGACTGTTCCAATACAACACTAGCCATGTCATCCTCTACAAAACCTTGTAATTTTTGCAGATCCTAGCTGTTTTAACCGAATATGGATGCCAGATTAAGTTTTTTAATTTAACTCTTGTCCTCTTGTCCTCTTGTCAAATGCCTTTGCAAACAGTGTAGATCCAGATCAGTTGACTTTGATGAAGCCAACTAATCTGGATCTGCACTGTTTGCCATTCATTATGTGAATGTATAGCCTCAATCTGGATTAAGTAATCTGATTGGCTGACAATTTGAAATGGGCATCTGACATCTGAATTTATTCAGCCTGACAAGGGTTAAAATTGGACGTAACTCTGAAAGGTAATGAAGTTACCCCAAATATCTAGACATCAGACTGACAACCATGAGCAAATTGTAGACCCATATCAGATGCCCCAGAACGCCAATTATCCTTCAGTATTTTGGACAGAGCAAGCTAGTAAAATGGAGTCACTCAAATTTTTGGACAAAGAGACCGGAAGAGTAATCAGCAAGATTTATATGGATACCCCTCTTAACTAGAGCTATCATAATAACCCGAAGTATTGGGACAGACAGGCCTTATTGATTGTGCTGGGGTTTAACGACACGTCAACCCTTGAGGGTCATTTTGTGTCGTCTCCCAGAGAAAGGGAGAAAAGAGATAGAAGAGAGAGTAGAAGAGATGAAAGAGAGGGACAGGGAAGAAAGAGGAACAGGAATGAAAGTGAAGAAACAGAAGAAATAAAAACATTCCCCCTCTACCCTTACCCACTACAAGGATAGCAGGCCTTGCCCAACTGTAAGCCAATATCAGTTGGACGCCCCGGTGATGTAAGATACACAGCACCTTCGCACCACCCGACCACCCCCACAGACAGGCCTGAGCAAACAGTGTAGACCCAGATCAGATGCCAGAGAATAGCAAACAGTTTAGACCCAGATCCGATGCCGCATTCTGTGGCATCGGATCGTGGTCTACACTGTTTGCCACACATATAAGCAAGCCCCTAAGTGCTGAAAATGGTTTTTGATCGATTGATTTGGGGTTTAATGAAAGGTCAACACTTGTGGGTCATTTTGTGTCGTCTCCCAGAGAAAGGGAGAAGACAGATACTAGAGGAGATGAAAGAGCGGGGAGAAAGAAAAATGAATGAAAGTGAAGAAACAGAAGAAATAAAATCATTCCCCCTCTACCCTTACCAGCTGCAAGGATAGCAGGCCTTGCCCAACTGTCAATATCAGTTTGGCGCCCCGGTGACTAAGATATACGACACCTTTACCTTACCCTGAAAAACCCTCACTGAAACTGGTTGCTTAATGCTTAGCACTCTGGGTAAAAATTTCAGCAGATGACATATTGAAATATAATCAATTTGTCATCTGCTGAATTTGCCCATAAAGTGGTAAAAATTAAGCCAAATGCTTGTTTAAGACAGGTTGATTTTTATCAAGACAGCTATTTTGGGACGTGGAATTTCTGACCTCTGTAGACAAGTTTTTGACTGAGGTAGTCTTTAAGACAGATTTGACTATACTGTATTTTCCCCTGAAAATAAAATGCTAGACATTTCATTTGAATCAAACCTTGAAGAAAATGCTTATCCATATTGTAACTAAAAATGTAAATTCTCTTTTGATTTTTTTTTTCTCTTATAATAAGAATCTCATAAGCGCACAATATTTTTACACATACATTTTTCCACAGTTTATTTCACAATCAAATCTCAACGTTTCGGCTAATTAACTCTCTTGAAAAAGGCTTTAACTAGCTGAAATGTTGAGATTTGATTGTGAAATAAACTGTGCAAAAATATCTTATATTAAGGTAATTGATAAAAAAAAAAAAAACTGTACAGCCCATCCTCACTGACATCTATCCCCACTCCTGCCCCCTCCCCCTCCCCTCCCCAAGTTCTTGAAAATAAAACTAACAAATGATCTTGTTATTTTCTTTATTTAACAAAATATATGCTTTAATTTGTTCCTGGAATAATACGTAAGTAATGATTATGTAAATTTCTGAACAATCACTCATTCACCTGATTGGCCAAATAACTCAAAGAGGCGGAGCTCAAGAGATCTAAATCAACACAACACTGAATGTTCATTTGCTAGCTATAATTATCTCGAAGATGCATCAGCTAATTATCTACTTGAAAACACATAATATATTCAATATATATATATAATATACTACTGGCTAGAATACACCACCAAGGAAAATAACTCTGACATGGAAATATTTGCCCCTTCCGAATTGGGGCTACTCTTAAAGGAAAGAATTAGCTCTCACTGGCAGCAAATTATTTCCTATGCAAGTGTCATCCGGGGAACAATTCTTTCTTTTTAAGAGCAGCCTCCAGTTTTGGAAGTTTCAAATGATAGGAATTATATTCCCATCTTCAAAAGTTATCTCCTTTTGCAAAACTGATTTATCACACAACAAAATGAGCCACATGTGAAAAAGGGCCCTTATATCATTCATAGCATAAATGCCCAGATCCTGTACATCTGCAATCTGATCAGGGCCTTCTCTATCCATCTATACATGTATATACCAAAGTACAAAATCCAGTCATTCTAAACCCATTTATGCTAAATGGACTCTTCCACCACAACTCTTTGGATGGGTCTATTTCCAACAGCAGGATGGCTTAGTTTCATTATTACCATGTTTTATAGAAATTCCTGTAGTTAATGCAAAAAGTGCAGATCCTGATCATATGCTGCATTCTGCTGTGTCTAATCTGGGTCTACACTGTTTGCCAATTACCCTTTGTAGGGTCTCCAGACTAAAATGGCTTACTTGCCAATGCAATAAGGGCCCCTTTTCAATGTTATGGCTCCAATGAGCCCATCCAAATACAGTGAGCTGTGACATGAGAAAACGTACCTTCTGATGTGTGTTCTCAACAAAGATTTTGTTTGTGTTGCGGTTTTACGGCCCACTCAACCCAATGGGGTCATGTCGAGCGCGGTCAGTTTACCTAACCACAAGTTTACTTTACAGGCTTAGTCCTCTAAGCGGTTAACCAGTATTGTGCACATTCTTTCGCCAGAAACTGACAACTGCCCTTCTTGAATCAGCGGAAGGGAGAGAATGACCGTAGAAAATATTTCATGATCAATCTCCACGAAAGAATGTTGCCTACCTCGGCGGGGGCTGAACCCGCAACTTCCTAGTCTCCAGTCGGACGGCGCATCCAACTGAACCACCGAGGCCGGCACTCAACAAAGATTCAAATCAGCCTGTGCATCCGCCAGTCTGATCAGTCTTTGTTCTCACCATGAGAAAACTCTGCATCCTTGGCTATCCAAAATGTGCCCGGTGAAAATTCTAATTAGACTGTGCAAATGTGAAGGCCTATCTTGAATCTTCTCTGGGCACACAAGTCCAAAGGTACTTTTTCTGATGTTGTGGGCTCATGTAATTATCTGACAGCACAGACCCAGATCAGCCCTAATATCTTCCTGAACTGGTCACACACACACATTGGTGATCAGACTGCAGACCCTCTATACAAATATATTTCAAGAGGGCATATCCAGATAAGAATTTTGTAATTCCCTCAAAAGAAAAAAAAAATTAAAAGTACTAATCGCAAGTGCAGCAGATGACAATATATATATATATATATATCTGAAAATAAGGCATGACATTTCATTCACATGAAATGTCAAGGTTTATTTTCTCTGAAAACTTTTATAATGTTGTCAAATTTACTAAGAGCTTTAAATTGCCTAGATTTAAACGACGATCTATGCATACTCACAATATATGGTTTCATAGAGCCATAATAATTTTTGAATAAAAAAAAAACAAACTCTTATCTGGAGTTACAGCACTGCTGATCCAAGGATAGGCTGGTCACATCATTACCACATTTACCATAAGTATTCAACAGTGTATACCCAGATCAGTGGCCACAGACTGCACCATCTGATCATCCAGCAGTTTTTAAACATATTAGCCCATTGTAGATTGAATACTCACCCACACTATTTATTGGAAGAGTCCAATTTCAATTTTAGGTACGTCCGGCTATGAGATTTAGATATTCCTAGAGAAAAATGGATAAACTATTTGCAAACAGTGAAGACCCTGATCAGATGCCGGGTTCTGCAGTGTCTGATTTGGGTCTGCACTGTTTGCCAATTTTTACCCTTTTAGGGGTCTCCCGGCTACAATGGGTTAACAGGCAGTAAAATGGACTTGTTCAACTGTTGGAACAAGTATAGTAATGTTACAAGGTGTCCGAACATTTAAGATAAATAAATAAACAGACTTGGAGAGGCTCAAACCTATTTGCCAATTCTGATATATGATGCAAAATAGTGGAAGTGCCCATGAAAAATACGAGAACTCCCTTACATTTCCAAGTCTCTTGTTCTTCACTGAATTATAAAAAATGAAGTGGTTGTGTGTGCCATTATTTTCTTTGTATGAAAAAAATAAAACAAGGTTTTACAAGCAAAAATGTACCTTACCACATCAACCATAATGTTAAAATGTTGGCCTTTTAGCACCAAGTATATGTTAGCCTCACAGAAGCACTATTAAGATCAAATCAAGGCAGTCAGTTTACTAAACCACACTTTTCTTAGACAGGCCTAGTCCTCTAGGCAGTTAACCAGTACTTGTGCACATTCTTTCCCCAGTAAGTAAATAGGTACATTTTTGCTTATATCTACTCATAACATACGCACCAAAACTGCCAACTGGCACAACAATGCAGCCCTTCTGTCTTTCACAGAAAAAAAATGCTTGGCATAATACAAAAAGGGGCTTTAATGCATATGCAGACTGGTAGAAAAGGACCCTTATGTGTCATGTGAACATTTGCACAGTCTGAGCAGGGCTTTCTCCATAGCTACAGATAAGAAGGGGTATCCACATAATATTTTTCTTATATCTCCATGAAAACATGTTGTGGGTACTCATTAGAAGCGCCTCGGCGAGGCGCTTCTAATGAGTACCCACAACATAAGTTTTTGTGGAGAAATAAGAAAGATATCAGCATTTTTCAGATGAAAAAAGTGCCTTATCTGTTGCTATGTTTCTCTATTCCTCAATCAAGTTTACAGCATTCCATTTCTACACATTAAACAGGAGCCTTTTCTAACTTCACTATTCTCACCATAAAAAAGGCCCCTTTTTGTGTAACAAAGCTCTTATATAAACTCTGAAAGCTTCCAATATACAGGGGTCTATTTTAAAGCTATTTTGAGACAAGTCTGACAGAAATGTATATTCCATAACCCTAAATATTGGGACAGACAGGCTTGAGCAAACAGTGTAGACCCACATCAGATGCCACAGAACAAAGCATCTGATTAAGGTCTAGTTTGTCAGCTCATCCAGCACTATTTTAGACACGTCAACAGATAATTAAATGCTTAGAGTAAATATGGTATATATACATGTATGTATGTATGTGCACAACTTGCAAAAAAGCCCTTGCACTTTAGAGGGTAACAAAGGCCTGAATAAGCCTGCGCATTTGCAGTGATCAAACCTTTCCTTGTCTGCTTACAGAGCCAACTGCAGAATATATCCACAGAGAATGCCTAAATCAGGCTGCATCAATGCACAGGCTGATCTGGGCAGACTCTTCACAAATAGCATTAGGGTGTCCTTTACACGAATTGTGCTTGTTATACAATAAAAACATTTTGAACTTGAGCCACGGGCATGGGAAACTCTGTATACATTATACATCCAACATAGAAAAATCAAAAGCCCAGACCAGTCTTTCAGCTCAACCTCTGATCTGATCTGGGTTTTTAAAAAGAATGAATAGACCTCCAAGTAAAATAAATGATACGGAACTACTTGCCTCCCTTTCCACTGGAAAACTCCACTTTAAGAAAATAATTTGGGAGGAAATTCCTTCTTTTATGACCAGCCACCATGGAGCAAATGCTTTCTTGTAAGAGCTGCCTACAGTCTTGAAAGGTTTTAAATACTAGGGAGGCAACTTTCTATCGGCAAAAATTATCTCCCTTTGAGAAATTGGTACCAAATCTTTCAGGTGTACCTTTATGTCTATTCGGACTGAGTAAATCACAATTTAACCCTTTCATCCCTGCAGACCAAACCAGACACCTGTGCAAACAGTGTAGTTCCTGATGCCATCTCATCAGACTCTACACTATTTGCCATTCTGTTTTGATTTTTGACTGACATCCCTATTTGCAATAATGGACATATCCATTCAATGAAAGAAAAGTCCATTTCCTAAACTCAAGGTGGAAATTAGGGTTAAAATACACGTACTATTTGCTAACAAAGTGCTTTCTAGCCATCGGCTTACCATCACCTTTGTTGTTCACACAATTACGGCAAAGCGCGTTTTCCCAATGCCTGTTTGCACATAACAAAAAAAAATAAAAAACTGAAAACTGATTGCATTGCTGAATTATTTTACCAATATAGACTAATTGAGTACACACATGAGCTTCTGTACAATGATTATACTGAGCCTCTGAAAACATTAACCCACAAACAACCCTAATCCATGTGACCAACTTTTAATAAAACTATGGAAGCACTAATTTGCCATCATTGAAACAGTGTGTTAAACTGAAGTAATGTCAAGCAAAATGTCTCAGAGCATACCGTATTTGACACAATTATCGCATATACCCCTGTAAGTGCATCATCAACCAATTTCATATACTTCAGATTACAGCCCCTTACTTTTATCCAGATCTCTATAAAATTTCATGTTGTGGATTCTCATCAAAATTAATCTAATGCGTACCGACAACATATACTTTTACAAAGAAAATTATATAAAATATTCCAAAAACATCAATAAATAGTCCCTCAAGAAGTCCTCTGTTGATCTACCTTTCAAATGTGCCCTTATTAGGTGTATATTTTACAAGTTTTTTCAAGTATGAGTAATTTTGAAAAACCTAAGCACATACTGCCTTATTTAAATTAGGTGAATATGGTAGAAAGTATCAGACTGTCACATACATCTGCACTGACTCTTCACGTCGGTCCATATATTCTGCAGTATCTAATGAAGTACCTTAAGTGGACAGTGAATGGCCTGATCAGACTGTACATGTGCATAGCCTAACCGGGGCCTTTGCTGTTCGCATATCCCCCAAAATGGCTTTTTGCTTCATTTAAACATAACACCTGAATTCAGTATATATTTGCCATTTCAAAATTTCCTTGCCATTTCTTTATAAAATACACAGTTCAAGGTAAGTCTCTATTCCGACCAAAATGTACTTTTCCTATCAAATTTTCTCCACGAAAACATTTATGTGCCAGTTCATTACAATGGCCTCAGCAGACTTAATGAGAACCTGCATCCCTGCAAACTGAACAGCAGATAATTTTCAAATGATACCACAGCAAATTCATTATTTTGTAGTACACCAACATACAGCATTCCCTGCTAATTTTTATGAGCAAATACGAGCTACCATACACACGACACCCCATAATGACACATCAGAGCTTCCATACAAGGTACTAAGGCGCTAAGCTGGATCAAGCTTCTACATAAGTTTACACTATATACATAATTCAGGCCTCTAGATAAGCTGAGTATTCAAGACCAACTTGTTCAAAGGATAAGTTGAACTGATACACTTTCAAGAGAGGTACGTATTTGTCAAAATTGTTTTTATCTCATTTCTGAAAAAAGGTCTACTCTAAAAGGAAAGAATCTGCTCCCCTTGGGAGCAGATTCTTTCCTTTTAGGGGAGCAGATTCTTTCCTTTTAGAGTAGACCCAGGGGAGCAAATTCTTTCCTTTTACAGTAGACCCCTTTTTCACAAGGGGACAATCAATTTAGACAAAAGTTACCTCCCTTGACAGTGTAGCCGTTCCTCTTAAATTTTGTTTTACTAATGGTGCTTTGAACAAGAGGATCCAGATAAAATATTTTTCTCATTTCACCAGTAAATATGGAAGCTGATACTATATTTATCCGGAGTATTCTGACAGACAGGTCTGAGCAAACTGTGATCAGACAAAGCAGTCTATGTCATTTGGGTCTACACTGTTTGTTCAGGCCTGTCTGTCCTACTGATTAGAGTAAATTTGTCACTCACATTTTTTCTTATTTTTCTATGAAAACATACATTATGGGTACTCAAAAGAAGCACCTCAACAGATACTGGTATGCTATTTGGAGTAAGTAGAGAAATATGTACAGTCAAACCTGTGTTAGTGGTCACCTATATTAAGCAGCCAACCTGTATTAAGCAGCCAGAGGAAAATTGCCACAAAATTCATAGACATATATTTGAACTGTTTTAAGCAGCCACCTGCCTTCAGCAGCCACACTTTAAGCTTTCCATGGGTGGCTGCTTAAGACAGGTTTGACTGTACCTGGATATGCATCTTACATAAAGCTATTAGCCCTTGTCCTGCTGAACCTGGATATATATTGCCTTTGCAAACAGTGTAGATCCAGATCAGTTGGCTTCTGAGAAGCCAACTGATCTGGATCTGCACTGTTTGTCATTATGTGAATTTGTATCAACAATCTGTATCAAGTAAGCTGACTGGCTGAAAATTAGAAATGAATGTGGCATTTTAATTTATTCAGCATGAAAAAATTCAAAAATCACCAAAACAACAACATATCTAGAGTCCTGGATTTAATACAAAACTCTGAATAGACAATGAAGCAGTATATAAAAAGAAAGGACAGCAAATTCATGGAACTTTCTTTTTCTTTCTTTTTAACCTATATTACTTTATCCTTAATCTAACATGTTCCTTCAGGTCTACCAACTTAATAAAATTTGTCAGCAATATAGATCTGCTTTATGAAAATGAAAGACAAGTAGCTATATGTGGACAATCTGTATGAACTGCCACATCCTATTTTCTGGAAAAATATTACCCATCTGTTGTTAGCTGAATATGCCCAGGGAAAGCTTAAGGTTAATATAGCCATCATAGAGCAAAGCAAGATGACATATGGGCCGTGCCAAGAAATATGTGTCTTTGAGGCATATGGGGAGAGTAAAGCTACGAATCAGCCAGCAAAGCTGTACCTGACAGTGAAGGCCCAGATCAGACAGTGTGGATAGGCAGGCTGCTCTGGATCTTCCATCCACATCAGTTCCAGTGGTATAGATTTGCAAGGTGCTGCTCAACTGACTGTTCTGGTGAGGTTCTAAAATTATTTCACCGAACAGTGGTTGTATCCTGTCCCTGTATAATCATAGTTCCAGATAGGGTCTTTTGTTGGAATCACTATTACTGACAATTTTCTCATTTCTCGTTAAAAAGAAATGTTTTGGTGCTCATTAAAAGTGCCTATAATATATATTTTCATGAATAAATAAAAAAAAAGATATTGGTTATGTATTTTTCTCAGGTGCATAAGCAATCCCAACTTCAAATCTTAGATCCCAGCGGGCACATGACGTAAATACAACGTCGCCTCAACGTCAATGCAACGTCATGACATTGCATTGACGTTGAGGCGACGTTGTATTTACATCATGTGCCTGCCGGGATAGAACGGAAATCATGTGTGTCCTTTTATTATTATTTTTCTCAGGAATATATGCAATCCCAACTTCAAATCTTAACTAGAAAGGAAAACAAAGCTCCATACTTCTAATGTCTCAGTTGCAAACTTCACAGTGACCATTATAATGCCGTTCAAAAGAGACAGGACAGACTTAATTAGTAATTAGTAATAATTTATAAATGTAAAAATTTAACAAAACAAATCTTTGGTGGTAGAACTCTGAGTAAGTCAAATATGGGCCATGCCAAATGAAAAGGGTTAACATTTAACCTTTAAATATTAGAAAAGATGACATTTTAAAATATTTTCTAAGTTCTCTCAGAAAATAACTTAACATTTCTAGAGACAGTTCAATTTGAATGAAATGTAAAATCTTTTCTTCTGGGAGAAAATGTCAATACTGTATTTATCCAAAGTATTGGGACAGGTATGCCTAGGCAAACAGTGTAGACTCAGATCAGATGCCAAAGAATGTGGCATCTGATCGGGGTTTACACTGTTTGTCATTCATCCACCATTTCTCGGCACGTCAATGTGTAGTTTAAATTTTAGGCCAAGTATGGTTAAGCATTAAGGTGTCCCAATATTTAAGTTAAATATGGTAATCTGTTATAGCTACCCGAGTCCAAGCGGTTTAAAGTACATTTTGCTAACAGCAAAGGCTTGGATCTGCTTGAGCATTTGTGCAATCAGGGCCCAGTTGTTCAAAGCTAACGAAATCGTTAGTTAACGATTCGTTAAAATTTACATAGAGTGATACGCAAATATGCTTGTTTTTTTTTGCTGAAAAAATGTGAGTAGCTTTTGCAGTGCAAAAGCTACTCACATTTTTTCAGCAAAAAATATCAGAATATTGTGTATTGAATCCGCTAAAACAGTTAACGAAATGACCCTTAACAAGCTCGTTAACCTAACGACGCTTTGAACAACTGGGCCCTGATCACTAACTCATCAGCCTAAGCATCTGTACCATGTGATCACAACCTACGAAATCAAAACAAATATTTTCTTCTTATTTCTCCAGGAAAAATATGTTGTCGGTACTCATTAGAAGTGCCTCATAAGGTACTCCTAATGAGTACCCACAAGTTTTTTGTGCAGAAATAAGCAAATCAATCCATCATTTATATTATCAAAGAACACTGTATTACATACTGGCAAATGGCCAAGAACCTGGTCACCTTGCACAGATATGCAGGCTGTGCAGCATCTCTACTGTGCTCTTATGAAAAATACCCCTTTCACTTGGCAATGCACAATTATAACAACATATACATAGCTTGAGAAGACAGATGCACAAATATTTTTCTTCTATCTCAACATATGCTTATTATGCTTATATACAGATTTAAGTAAATTATTCCAGAATTACCATCAAATACTCCGCCCCACCAGCTTTCTCTAGCTGAAGAGATTGTAATGTCTACTCACACTATATATTTTCAGGGAGAAACAACTGTCTAATCAAAACCAATTGCAATCCAAGTTTTTGTAAGAATCAAGAAAATATCTGTACATCCTGGCCAAAAACAACCAAACAGGGAGCTATGTACGAAGGATTAGTAGGTGAGGCTCAAGGAAAATTACCAGATACAAAATGTGTATACACAACCTTGGAGAAAAATATTTGAGATACAAAACATCATTACCTGAGCTTTGTCAAACAAAAACAGTCTCTTGGCACATGCAAATTATGACAGCCTACATCAGTCCAACCACTGCAGCCTACATCAGTCCAACCAATGCTTCTTTTTTGCTGCTGTGGTATTTGTCATAAAATTTTGAACCCCAATTTTACTCAAAAATTGCATATGCAAACAGTGCAAAACAGATCAGACTGCTCCTGTTTGCTATTTCATCAAGTTTGTTTTTTTGAAACAAATACATAAAACTAAGGGGAAAAAATAGTAAAATGTTTGCACATTTGCAGTAAGCGACAAGTAAGAAGCTTATATGAACACACAGGCGTCTGTGTTCAGCTAACTGCACAATATAAAGAAATTTTCAATGGGTGTGGCCCCAATTAAGAAAAAGAATGACAAAAACAACTGAAAGTTTGTTTACATGATTTTCCACTCAGCTCTGCCACGGACCATAATGGCAAACAAAGTATTTTGTCATACAATTGAAAGTTTGTTTACATGATTTTCCACTCAGCTCTGCCACAGACCATAATGGCAAACAAAGTATTTTTCTTCATCCTTGGCAAAGACTCAGGAATAAGGAATTAACATTAGAGACAAAATTCTGTAAATGAATGGAATGTTAAACCTATTTTCAGGACATGGTTAAGACTACAACTCATTGTTTGGTCACATGATTCCTGCTAACTTTATTTCATATCATATCTCCAATGATTGTCAAAGTAATTTGACAGCTTAATGTTCAACAATCCATTTTGCATTTTAAACTCCTGTTAAAGAACACACAAAAAGCTTAGAGCAAAGTTCAGGAATATACAAGTATGTACAATACCTTATGTACCCTAAGTATTGGGACAGACAGGCCTGAGCAAACAGTGCAGACCCAGATCAGATGCTGCACAATGTGGCATCTGATCTTGGTCTGCACTGTTTGCCCTCATCCAGCACTCTTAACCCTTGTCATGCTGAATAAATTAAAATGCCACACCTAGTTCTAATTGTCAACCAGTAAGATTACTTGATCCAGGTTTTTAATACAAATTCACATATTGAATGACAAACAGTGCAGATCCAGATCAGTTGGCTTCTGAAGAAGCCAACTGATCTGGATCTACATTGTTTGCAAAGGCAGGGTAAATCCGGGTTCAGCAGGACAAGGGCTAATACAATTGGATTGCTCATGAGAATGGTAAGAAGAATGTGAGAGTGTCCAAACACTTAGAGCAAAGAGTCATATAAAGAAAACTGCGTATTTTGTACAACAAAATGTGACTTTAGGTCCTCAATAACTTACAAGTGATGAAGATTTTGCTCTACTAATCTACTGAAAGTTTTGCCTGCAACATTGTATTATTTACATCAGTTTGAATTTGGAAAGCATTCAGTTTCAGCCAACCTTCTACAATACATGAACATGTTTTGTGTTTAAGTTTTCTGATTTGTATTTATATATTGTATCTTGCAATCAATTAACTCTTAAAGCACTGATTACAAATGAAACAGACAATACTTTTATTTTTTTTGTATTGTCCTGAGAAAAAAAGCTTGACATTTCCTGTGAATCATATTCCTTGCAGATGATTCAAATGAAATGCTGTCTTATTTTTCTCTGAAAAAAAAAAAAACAAAATAAAAAAACAACAACTGTTGTCTGCTGCAGCTGTGATTAGCACTTTAAAGGTTGAAATAAACCAGTATTTCATGCAAAGATGGTAGTCTGGATTCTATGAAACAGATTTCTTTAGGCTGGCACCAGTCTCCAGTGAATTAAATATTGATTATGAAATTCTCTTTCATACAGACACTGAAACCAAGATAATTTATGTAGTGCTGGTCACTATTAAGTTGACAATTGGAATTGGCAGATTCAATTTTCACTAAAATTACTTGACTACTTTTAGAAAGTTTATTGTATTTTCATTACAGTTGTATATTGTATTTTTATGGACCAGCCTTTTAACTTTATTGACATATACCAGTTCAACATTTCTTCAACAATTATCTTTATGACATAATGTTTATGATTCTACCACAGCTCAAAATAAGAAGGCTTTCATGTATTTTTTTAATTACTCCATAAAAACATATATTGTGGGTATTCATTAGAAGCGCCTCAGTGAGGCGCTTCTGATGAGTTTGTGTTGAGGTTTTATGGCCCAGTCAACCCAATGGGGTCATGTTGAGCGTGGTCAGTTTACCTAACCACATGTTTACTGGGCAGGCTTAGTCCTCTAAGCGGTTAACCAGTATTGTGCACATTCTTTCACCAGAAACTGACAACTGCCCTTCTTGAATCAGCGGAAGGGAGAGAATGACCGTAGAAAATATTTCAGGATCAATTTCCAAGATGAGTACCCACAACATATGTTTTAGTGGAGAAATAAAAAATATCACTACTTTCAGACGAAAACTTTCTTTAATTGAGCTATGTTTCTATTATGATAATATCACAACACATGGAAGACAACTACAAGGTGTACTAAGAATACAGATTTAACCCATTGTATACTGAATAGACTCTCCCACACTATATATTGGAAGAGACCAATTTCAATTTTAGGAACATCCGGCTATGAGATTTACATATTGCTAGAGAAAAATGATTAAACTTTTTGCAAACAGTGGAGACCCTGATCAGATGCCGCATTCTGCGACATCTGATCTGGGTCTGCACTGTTTGCCAATTACCCTTTTATGGGTCTCCCGACTACAATGGGTTAACGGCTAAACTTTATAGACTTTAATTTACAAAAAAATAGTTGATGAATAAGTAATATTTTCATTTGACTCTTACCACAAAACAGGGTTTCTCAATTCATGCAAACTCTCTCCAAGGCAGACAATCTGCATGAATTGTGAAATGAACTTTCTTGGAAAACAAGAAATATATTACTTATTATTTTTGCCTGTAGAGTGTTAAAGTCTATTAGTGTTTTTTGCAACAAGAACTAAGATTACATTTTTAACTTCCTACTTGAATTTCTGGCATGTTTTTGTACATTTTCTAAAAGAAAAAAATCTAATACATGTAGTTTTTCAGTTTACAATTGCTAAAAAGAGACAAAATGATTACAAAATATAACAATTATGAATGGCTTTTTCCTTATAGGCAAAACAGGTAAATAAACCAATACAGCATGACATATATATACAGTCGAAACTCGTTATCTCGAACTCGCTTATTTCGAATTACCGCTTATCTCGAAGTGAAAATTTGGTCCCTGTTTTACCATGGAACTATGACAACATGTAACAAATAAGGAGCAATTTCTCCTCTTTTCCACATTATTTTATATATATATATTTCTAACTTCAGGAGTCAAATTACATATTCATTTGTTAAATGTGGTTGTTTAATTTATTGTTTTACTCACGCTCGCAACTCTGATATGTCGAGGTACGGATATCTTGAAGTGTTTCAGTGTGTCCCTTGGAATTCGAGATAACGAGAGTCGACTGTATATATGCTGGGCAGAAATATTTGAGCCACTGCTTGGCAAAATCAACAAAATGATGTGCATCCAGCACAGATTCAGATCAGCCTTGGCACTTGCCTAGTCTGATCAGTCTTCACTGTTCTCAAGTAGAAACCTTGGGTCCTTAGCAACCTGCTGAGTGCACACCTAAGACTGATCAGACTGGGCAGATACCCTTGCTGATCTGACTCTTCCTTGAGCACTGTCACTTTATTGGTTTTGTGCTAGCTCATTTTATAGTTTTTTTTTTCTCTTTCCTTCAAAAAACAAAGTTTGACATTTCGTGCAAAATGTCTCCTATAAAGACATTTCACATGAACCATTTAACCCTACTTTAAGGGAAATAAACATGAACAATTTGTCATCTGCTGAATTTGCACAGATAGTGCTAAATGTTAATCAAATCAAGTAACCTGCTTTTACCCAAAACACAATATAGAATTTAGATTATTATGTTTCTGTTGAATATAGAAGACTTAAAATTATCAATCATTTATTGTCATTACATACTGTAATTACTCTAAGTATTGGGACACCTTAACCATACTTGTCCTAAAATTTTAAATAGTCCATTCTACTACCTGTTAATGTGTCTAAAATATTACTGTATGTATGGCAAACCATGAAGACTGATCAGATGCCGCATTCTGTGGCATCTGATCTGGGTCTGCACTGCTTGCAAAGCCGTATCTGGCACAATAATTAGGGATATTACGGTAAAGCATATGAGCAGATATTTTCCAAATCTATTAAAAGTGTGCAATTTTATAAAAAAAGATCTAATATAAACATCAGTAGACTAACAATTAAAGAAAAAAAAAAAAAGAAGAAAAATGGCAGAAATAATGTATGATTAGTTAAACATTTTATCTATACTTCAACATAAATAAATGATATGATATAGATCAACAACTTGCTGTGTAAATAATGAAGCATTATATGTATATATCTGAGAAAGCACTATCAAAAACTAACCGAAAAGAACATTCGGCATAAACAGACATAAAAAACATTGGACCATTTTTTAACCACAACCACATTTGAACAGACAATCTTTAAACAGTGTCTACTTATCTCCTCAATCACAACAAAAGCATCATGGGAACTTCATGTAAAACTAACCTTATATCAGTAATCAGTAGACTTCTTAAGGAGGAGTATTTGGTGATAATTCTGGGATTCTTTTTCTTATTTCTTGTGGAACTTCTAATGAGTACCCACAATGTAACAATGTTTTTTATGGAGAAATTGAGACAATTATCCCAGAGTCATCATCAAATACATCTCCTGAAGTAAGCTACAGGACAGTTTTTTAACCAGAAAGTATTGACATTTTTTTCTTATTTCTCCACAAAAACATGAGGTTATAGGTACTCATGGGAAGTGCCCACAAGATATGTTTTTGTGGAGAAATATGTAAAAAATAATAATTATCTGGATACACTTAACTGGAGATTTAACTGCTGAGTCTTCATTATCTAAGTATGCCCAAGAGATGCTTTTTCTCCAGACATGGCACAAATATCAATAATTTTATCTCCAAGATAATGATTTATTTGCAGTTTGAACTTCTAATGAATTTTATCAATAAGCTTTTTCTTACAAACTTTGGAATGCAGTTTGATTCCCTTTCTAAGCATACAATATCTATCTCAAAACATCTATTATTTCCTTGTCTTTGCTTCATCTCACCTTGTCTTTGCTTCATCTCACCAAGGACAATTGGACCTTAATGCACTGCAGACAGCAAAGACGAAGAAAAATGGATAAGGAATCCTTTCTGTTGTGACTGACTGACAACACTGTAGCATATATCCAGACAAGATCCTTTTTTTCCAACCAAAATACATTGTATATGGACATTTTTCTTATTTCCCCACAAAAACATGTTGTGAGTACTCATTAGAAGTGTCTCACTGAGGCACTTCTAATGAGTATCCACATATGCTCTCATGGAGAAATAAGAAAAAATATTTTCTAGATACATTACTTATCTGGAGCTACGAGTATCCATGTGAATGTACAATAATTCATGCATATAATGCATACGGTACTAAATTATTAACCAATTGTATCGAACTATTAAAATCTATACTGGCAAAAATCAGTCAGCTGGTTTAACTCGGTAACTACTGTATTTATCCTAAACATCAGGACAGACATACCCGTGCAAAGAGTGTACACCAGACCACAGAAATAGCTGATCAGGGTCTACACTGTTTGCCAATTAGTCAGTACTTTACATACACATCACCGAGTGCCATAATAACCCAACGTATGGGACAGACAGGCCTCAGGAAATAGTGTAGACCCAGACAATAAACCTTCCCATGTCCATCCTAAAATCTAAACCATTAGATATGCCTAAAAACTCCATGATGAGTCACGAATAGTGTAGCCCAAGACACCTAAACTCCTTACATAATTGGTCCTAAAACTTGAACTGGTCCATTTACTACCATTAGACATGACTGTGTCTAAAAACTGATGGATGAGTGGCAAACTGTGTAGACCCAGATCAGATGCCATTAAATATGGCATCTGATCTGGGTCTACACTGCTTGCCAAGTCATATCTCTCCCAATAATTAGGGTAAAAACAGTATATCTCGGTAAATAGAACAATTTATTGATCTCACTGTGTCAGTGAAATCAACAAGGACTGATCAACTTAATTGTTACATGAAAAGGAAATTAATTTTAACCCTTAAAGCATCACACAAAATTGTAGCAGATGATATACTTATTTTTTTATTATTCTTTTACAGAGACAATTCGCATGAAATGCTATGTCTTATTTTCTCTGAAAAATTACAAAAAAAAAAATGTCTTCTGCTGCAGTCGTGATTAGTGCTTTCAGATTGATCGGGGAAAATCATGACATATCAATGAAAACTGGAATGTTATTTTTACCCAATTATTGGAATCAGTTCCACAACATGTCAAATTTCAATGATTCCAGAAAAAAAGAAGTTGAAATACAAAACAATTAGAAGCAAATATATACTGTTAAGAAAAGCAATATGACGTTATGCTGTTGCAAGCAATACTGTCTAAATGCTATGTTTGAAAGAATAAACAATTTATTCAGCATGGCAAGGGTTAAAATGTTGAAGCCCATTACAGACCTCAATGGCACTGCTTTCCTCTGAACTCCTGTCCTATCCAAACAATCTGAATCATTCTGATAAGGCTTGGAACTGATGATGATTTTACATGTAGATTTATTGATACATCAACCCATGATGGTCTTCGAATTATCCCTCAAAAGACACAATTTACTCACAGTTTAACACTAGTCCTATTGAACCTGGATATGCCCTGCCTTTGCAAACAGTGTAGATCCAGATCAGTTGGCTTCTGAGAAGCCAACTGATCTGACCTGCACTGCTTGTCATTTAGTATGTGAATTTGTATCAACAACCTGAATCAAGCAAACTGACTGGCTGACAATTTGAAGTGAGTGTGACATCTTGAATAAATAAAGATGCCACACCCATTTCTAATTTTCAGCCAATCAGTTTGCTTGTTTATATTTTCTTCTATGGACATAGAAATGTTTGAACATTTTTTTACATCTAAGTTTTTGGCATAAAAATTTTCAAGTTATCTGAGTAAATAAGCAGTTTGAACTTAGAAGCAAGAATCTTTAGAAGTAAACAACAAAATCAAAATAATAATGATTACAAAAAAACAAAAGAAAAAAAACATTCAAGGCAACAGACTCTGACATACAGTACCTAAAACACTGTGCTGAGTAAATACAGAATGCTTTGCATTCAATTACAACTACCGACTCCTAAAGCACAAATCACAACTGCAGCAGATGACATTTTCTTTTTCTTTTTTTTTTTTTATTTTTCAGAGCAAATGAGGCTTGACAGATGATTCATATGAAATGCCAAGTCTTATTTTCTCTAAAAGTAATAAAAAGAAAAGAATAATTAGAATGTTGTTTCCTACAATATTGCTAAGCACTTTAAGAGCTAACCCTTAGAGCCCTAGCAAAACGTTAGCCATCGAGGTTATAATTCTTTTTTTTTTTTTTTTTTTTTTTTCAGAGAAATTAAGAGACTGCATTGCCTAGAAATTGATTCACCTGAAATACCAAGTCTTATCCTCTCTGAAAAATACTAAAACAAAATAATTAAAACATCTGCTACATTTCTGCTTGGCACTTTCAGAGTTAGACCATAGGAACTGAACAGTTTTTTGTCTAATAACAGTTCAGAATCACAAGATGAGACTTCCTAGAAACAGACGCTACATCTGCAGACTGTCCTATTAGAAAAATGACAAATTCCTCCTACATTATCACATCTTCTGGAAAATCTCATATTTCGATCTGAAGTCCATGCCAGGCTTAGATTTGGGATCTTGTTTCTTCTTTGCTTGTAATCTTTCCCTCATCTCCTTGGCAGACATTTTCATGGCCAGGAAGTCACCACCATTGGCTTGAGCAGTATCTGTGCTGGGGGCAGGGGCTGCATTAGTCTGGATTGGTGCTGCAGGCTGGAAAGAAAACATATCTTGCATGTTGCATCTATACCTTAAATATGCATATACATGTGTATATATTCCTAGTTCCCATAAATAATTACCTTTCTTCTGATTGTTTTATTCTTCAAAGCCAATCTCTCAATTGATCTTGTAATTAATACACTGGTTATATGAATGGTTTCAAAGAGTTTTGCTATGCCAGAGAGAGAGAGAGAGACTGAGAGAGAGAGAGAGAGAGAGAGAGAGAGAGAGAGAGAGAGAGAGAGAGAGAGATTGCCACTGCAGATATGCAGCTATCTTATGCAACATTTTTCCAATCCTGTCATTGCAAGGAATGAAAGGATCAATTGAGCAGTTCTTGGTTTTGAAGAAGAGGAACAGTGTGTTTTTTATTATCATTTTTTTTATCATATACGGGCATAACCATCAATGGAGTGTGACAATTGAAGCAAACTCTCGTTTCAACATGAATTTTGGTTGAAATGGCTAGGTGGTTTCTGAAGAGTTGTTTCATGCTATTATGATTTTATACACCTATACAGCACAGATGCAGGGGAAGATTACCCCCAGAGATTAAATTTTGATTGTAACTTGAAGCTTTTGCTTCTTTAATCATATATTGTAAGTTTGAGACACTTAAGCTATTTTTGTCTGTGTGCGTAAAGAAATGATGAAAGAAGAGGTATTTCAATTGCATGTTGCCACACCCACCTATGCTACACATCCTGTGTCTCTTTACAAGGCCAGACAAGACACAGGGCCTTCTTTCCCTGCTAGTTTGTTAGTTTGTGTTGAGGTTTTATGGCCCAGTCAACCCAATGGGGTCATGTCGAGCGCAGTCAGTTTACCTAACCACATGTTTACTGGGCAGGCTTAGTCCTCTAAGTATTGCGGTATTGTGCACATTCTTTCGCCAGAAACTGACAACTGCCCTTCTTGAATCAGTGGAAGGGAGAGAATGACCGTAGAAAATATTTCATGATCAATCTCCATGAAAGAATGTTGCCGACCTCGGTGCATCCAACAGAGCCACTGAGGCCGTTCCCTTCCTTCCCTGCTGGTATGTAAAAAGGTTTTTTTTTCCCTGCTGGTGTTTAACCCTTGTCCTGCTGAATAAATTAGATGCCACCCCCACTTCTAATTTTCAGCCAATCAGGTTACTTGATCCAGATTGTTGATATAAATTTACATACTGAATGGCAAACATCTTGAGAAGCCAACTGATCTGGATCTACACTGTTTGCAAAGGCAGGGTATATCCGGGTTCAGCAGAACAAGGGTTAACTGAAAAGGGTCTTCTTTCCCTGTCAGTGCTTAACAAATTTCCTTTTTTTTAAATGTTTTCATGGCAACAAAACAAAATGGCCCCTGGTCTTAAAACATATAAACTGGGTAGACAATCATCAAATGATCATAACTGCTAAATATGTTTCACATCACTTCACGTGTTATGGAGAAAATGCAATTTAACCGTTTTCCCATTTTAAGTCTATGGGACCTTTCAGTTGTCATAGCAACCAAACATCAAATGATAATACTCCGCCTTATCATGTCGTGGGCATATAACTGTCAAAAACTGACAAAATTTGCCCATTAGCAATCCTAAACCAGATCTCCTTAATTTCAATGCATATATCAAGTTTGGTTAAAATCCCTTGACATTTACTAAAACTTATCATCTGGAAAAAAAAAATTATGGGCACAACTCAGTCTGATAATTAGCAATCCCAAACTAGATCTCCACAATATCGATACACATACCAAGTTTGATGAAAATCCATTGATGTTTACTCAAGTTATCATTCAGAAACAAAAAAAAAAAAAAAAAAAATGGATGGACAGATGTCTGATGGACTGACAGACGAGAAACCATAAAAAAAGACAGATCATCATAATTTTCGTCACTTTTAAATCCCCCTATCCTAACAACATCCCTGCCTTAGTAGGGACAAATTGCTCCAATGGCTCTGGAATAGTTGTCTTTTTTAAGTGTTAACGGATGGACAAATGGCGGGGCAAACAAAAGACAAAAAGTGATCACTATAGCTCATCCTGAGCATAGCTCAGGTGAGCTAAAAACACTAAAACATAACGAAAAAAAAAAAAAGAATAATAATAAATAAATAAATAAAAATAAATAAATTAATTTGTGTTCACACTCACTGTGGTTCAATTTGATTAGCTTACAATTTCAATTTAAAAATCACATGTATGAAAAACACAGCCCCACTTAATTTTACTTTACAGAACTGAGTTTAAACCTTAAAGGGCCAATCATAACTACAGCAGAAGACATTCTGACTCTTTTTTTTTTTTTTTTTTTTTTAATTATTCAGTGGTAAATAAGACTTGCCATTTCAAGTGAACTGTCTGCTAGGTAGACAGTTCACATGAAATGTCATCATATTTTCTTTGAAAAATACAAAAGAAAAAAGAGAGAGAGAGAGAGAGAGAGAGTTTTGTCTGCTGCAAATCTGCTTGATTCATTAAGGGTTAAAGTGATTATGAGCTACCTTGAGGAAATCATAAAACATGTCTAATTCTATGAGCTGCATAAATTTGGTTTAGAGACAGTCAACTTCCTTTAACAGAGTCAGGTCTAACTAGTCATACACCATCATGGAAACTAAATCTGACATGGAATATTTGTCTCCTTTTTGATTGGGCTACTCTTAAAGAAAGCATTTGGTCTAAGAGGAACCTGCTCCTAGACAGAGGAATTTGCTCCCCTCCAAGAGCTTCTTTAAGAGTAGCCTCCATTTGTGAAGTTTTAAATATTATGGAGACAACTTCCTGTCTACAAGAGTTCACTCCAAGCAAAATCTTTCAAGTCTATCCAGTTGCCTCAAGTCTGATGAGTGTAAAACAAGTTTAATTTTTTTTTTTTTTTTTTTGGTGAAAATAAAATAAGTTCAAACCACAACCCATTTTTTGTTTGTTTTTGTTTTGTTCTGTTTTCATTTTGTATTAGCTTATAAATGTGTGAGTCAGTTATAACAGAATCAAAGAGGGTTCATTAGAGAACTATGGGTAAGAAATGATAGAGAATTTCAAATATCTATGAATGATGAGCGTCTAGAACTGAACCACTCCCACACTATGCTAAATAATAATTGCAACAGCTCTAGTTAGGAGCTCCGGAAGGTGTCAATCCAGATAACTAGGATTCTTTTTATTTCTCCAAGAAAACATGTGATGGGTACTCATTAGAAGTGCCTATGTTTTCATAGATATTTTTTTCTGGTAGAAAAACAGTAATATATCTAGAGCTGATGAAACGAGCACCTTAATTAACTGAAATAAGCAGACTTTAAATGATTTATATTTTTCTTACTTTTTTCCCAGTAATATTCAAATTGGCCTATTGAGTCAAATATTAAACAGTATATTTTTTTCTAGGAAAAGAAAAAAAATACTCCAAATGATGTCTGCTGATATTCAAATTCAGCAGGCTAAAGAATAAGGATCTTTTCACGTGACTCCACTCATATGTTTCATAGTGACACAAGATTTCTCTATCTACATAACAATGGTGCAAATTAAACCCACCACCAAAATAATGAAACACTGTATGTAATAAGTAAACATTTAACACTTTGCATGCTGGGTAAAAATTTCAGCAGATGACTTTTTGAAATGTTCCTTCTTATTTTTCCCTGAAAACAGGTTTTGACATTTCACGGAGACAGTTTGCATAAAATATCAAAGTCTGTTTTCTGGGGGGAAAAAAATAGAAGAAAAATATCATTTTTTCATCTGCTGAATTCGCCCAGAAAGTTAATAGTGCTCATTTGGTAAAATCAGCAGATTGCAAAAAAATTATCATTAGGTAAAATAAGCAGACTGCAAAAAAAACAAAACAAAAAAAAACAAAAAACAATTTTCTTCTTATTTTCCACAGAAAACTGACAATTCACATGAAATGTCAAGCCCAATTTTCAGATAATAATAGGAAAATATCACTTATTTTGGTCTGTTGAATTTGCCTAGAGAGTACTAATGGTTATTTTGGTTGAGATTCCTTTAATAGATTGAAAATGCCATGAAAAAAAAACACCCAACTAACCTTCTTCTCATGTTTTTGCCAAAATTTGACATGTGACATTGACCTTGAAGTCAGCAGTACAGAAACCCTTATCCCCAGTGTAGGGATACTATTCACAATGTCTGAAGTAAATTCCTCGAAAAGCATCCAAATACCAGCTAGGACAAAACCTTTTAACCTTTTCCTCATCTATCTGTATTCTGTGCCTTTGACCTTGAAACCTTATCAAATATGTCCCAAGTATAGGGACATTATGCACAAGGTTTGAAGCAAATTCCTACAATAGGGTCAAATTGTCAGCTAGAAAAAAAAAAAACAAAAAAAAAATTTTTTTCTCATGTGCTTAACAAATCTGACTTTTGGCCTTGACCTTGACTCGCTGAACTCTTATCAAAAAATCTCCCAAGTGTAGGGATGCTATATACAAGGTTTGAAGTAGATCCTTTCAAAAGCTTCAAAATGGAGCAATGACTTTCAGGATGCAGCAACAGCTGACACCATCAGAGCTGGGGCTTGCCTTTTTCCAAAAACATGAGAAAATAAGATGCATGTTTGTATGAATTTCATATGTATGAATTACCCATCCTGGTTTTCTTAATGTTTTTCCCCATTTTCCACTGCTTCTTTTTCATCTGGAAAGTATTGAAATCATTCTTGTTTCTCCACAAAACAAATGATGTTACCCATGAGCTTCTAATGAGTACCCAAAACATATTTTTTTGTGGGAATAAGAAAAATATTTATCTGGCTACTCTTTCTTATCTTGTCCTAGACTAACTCCTGAAGTGCTGAAGGGAATGAATTCAAATTGCATAAAAAGATAGAAGTGTAGTGTCTCTGTCTAGCCTCATTTTGTTATCTCGCGTTTTACACTTACAGTATATTTGTCTTATAATCAAGAAATAGCAAAGATATTCAGTTCAAATTATATAGTGATAGAGAACATTGAAAGGAAATGTATTGTTCTGTCCTTCTTGAAGGAGAATATGGTAATCTCAGTCTGTGCATCCATGTGTCCATGTGTCAGTCCTTCTATCACACTTTTGTCCAGAGCAGAACTCCAAAACTATTTAAGGGATTTTGTTGAAACTTCATTAAATGTTAAAGGACATTGAAAGTGCAGTATTCAAGAACCTTAACTCTATCTTACTTATAATTATGTCCCTTTATTTTTCTTGTCTGGGGCATGACTGCAGAAGTGCTGAAGAGAATTAATTCCAATTGCACACAAAGGTAGAGGACATTCTGATTCAGTGAAAGTGCTGAGTATCTGATAAATCTGTCTTACCTAATTTTGTCATTATCTCCCTTTTACACTTTAAGCATATTTATCATCTGTCATGAATGAATCAAGAACTATTCAACTTATGAATCAAGAACTATTCACCCCACCATCCCCCCTCCCCCACCCTACACCCACCCTCCAGCCGCACAAACCCCTCCCAAAGGGTAAGGCCACTGGCAACCACTTTCATGTGAAAAGCATCCATCAGCTGGGGGAATGGCCATGTTCACATGTGTTGTACATAATAAAATGGAGATTGCAGCACTATAAAAATTTAACTATTTCCCCGCTAGTGGTGACTTTTGTCGTCTGCTGATAACCTTTGCAAACAGTTTGGACCCAGATCAGGCCCAACAAAATGTGGGGCCTGATCTGGATCCAAACTGTTTGACACTCTGATGGTAGTCCTCAAAGGTGTTTTTGAAAAAGTTAATTTTAAAAAAAATCCACAGATGACAAAAAAGCATGCAAAATGACCCAGAGTCAACTTGAAAAACTTTATCCCATACTGCTAACTCATCATCAAGCTCCTTTCTGTGAAGTGTTTGTTTGTGTTGAGGTTTTACGGCCCAGTCAACCCAATGGGGTCTTGTCAAGCGCGGTCAGTTTACCTAACCACACGTTTACTGGGCAGGCTTAGTCCTCTAAGCGGTTAACCAGTAATGTGCACATTCTTTTGCCAGAAACTGACAACTGCCCTTCTTGAATCAGCGGAAGGGAGAGAATGACCATAGAAAATATTTCATGATCAATCTCCACGAAAGAATGTTGCCGACCTCGGCGGGAGTTGAACCCGTGACCTCCTGGTCTCCAGTCGGACGGCGCATCCAACTGAGCCACCGAGGCCGTGAAGTGTTATAAAAGTCTAACAAAAACTGTAAAAACAGTTCACATCATGAACTTGGACTGACAGACAAAAGTACCAAGGACATGTAACCCTTAAATGAATACAAGAAATTCCTCAAATGATTATTTTGTGACTGCTTCTGGTGTCAATAACCTGAGCTATATGAGATTTTATTAGCCTGGAAGCCTTGGTGTTTGAGAAACAGAGCTAAACACACCGACTTCACTGTGTTGATGCCGACGCCAACACCACTGCCAGAGAGTGGTCCCTATAATGTTGCAATACCATTACATTTCTCAATACTGGGACAGAACAGGCCAGTAAACAGCTTAGATCCAGATCAGAGGCAAAAATATGCAAAATCCTATCAGTGTCTATACTGTTTGCCTCCCACCCAGCTATTTTAGACACTGGCAGAGATATTCAAAAATGGACTTCTCCAAATTTTAAGATAAGTATTGCAAGGAGTTTATGCTTAGCACTTTGGGTAAAATTTTCAGCAGACAACATATTGAAATATTTTTGTTATTTTTTCCCAGTGAATAGGTTTTGACATTTCATGCAAATTGTCTCCAATGGAGACAATTTGCATGGAATGTCAAATCCTGTTTTCTGGGAAAAATAAGGAAAACAGCATCAATTTGACATCTGCTGAATTTGCCCAGAGTGTGGTAAAGGCTAAGGTGTCCCATCATTTAGGGTAAATATGGTATTTTTCAGTTCTTTTTTTTCTTATCTTGCAAATAAACTTAATGTATGCATTTGTGTATTATTGTCTTCAAGCTAATTTCCTAACCTGCCCATATAAGCCCACTGTGAAGGTCTGTGTCACAAGTCAGAAATTATCATTCCTCTAAGCACAAAGGGTTTTACAAGTGATGTCCATTTGTTAAATAGGTTTCATTTGCTGAGAACGCTAAAACATCTGACAATAACTCACAATTCACAAAGCTTGTGTGTTTTTACACAATCAGATTTTCTTGTCGATGTGTCACTGCGAGTGTCGCTTTTTTTTTCCCTAAATCCTACTATTCTTTAAATGTTCACTTATTTTGTGGGCACTTTAGACAAGATTTTTACTGTAATTTTGAAAAACTTAACCACGCTTAGTGTGATAATTACATTAAATATGGCATATCAGGAATAACTGCTGAAATAATTTCAAAGAAAACACCAATCCATACCCAAAATTACCCCCTCCAAATGTTAAATTCCCTACTTTTACTTAATCTTTTTAAACTGCGGCTTTTCCTTATACAAACGACTTCCTTTCTTAAATGCATAAGTTTTAAATAAATTTGCAATATTAATAATTAAGTTCTGACAGTGTTTCATTTGTCAAAGCATGTAACTGTTATATTATGACCTGTGACAAGTAAAACAAAGACACTCTACCACATATACAAAATGTGCACATCCATAACAGCTTAAATGTCCTTGCATATAGCTGGTAGGTTTTCCTCCATTTCTTACAAGGGAGATAACTTTTCTGACTTCCTTTCCAGCACATTAACCCATTGTAGTCTGGAAACCCCTACAAGGGTATTTGGCAAGCAGTACAGACCCAGATCAAACGCCGCACAACACGGCATCTGGTTCAACTGTTTTTCTCTAGGAATATTTAAATCATATAGCCTGACATACCTCAAATTGAAATTCGAATCTTCCCATATATAGTGTGTGGGAGTTCATTCAGTTTACAATGGGAATACACTTCTGAAAAGGAGTTTACTCTACAAGGAAAGAATTTGCTCCTGCTGGGAGCAAATTCTTTCCTTGTAGAGTAACCCCTTTTCTGAAGGGATGCCAAAACAATTTGACAGTTGCCTCTCCTGAAAGTATATCCACTCCACCGAAGGCGTCAATCAGGTCATCTTAACATTAATCCTAAACAATATGCATCTAATGATGATTTTGGGATAATTTTCTCCAGTTTGCCACATAAACGGAAGTTCTGGTTACTCATTAGAAGTGCCTCGGCGAGACTTCTAATGAGTACCCATAGTACATTTCTGTGGAGAAATGAGAAAAATTATCCTAGAATAGACACCCTGGTATTTTATATGGACCCCACTCTTATGTGATTGTTAGAATGTCTGGACAGTTTGTACATGCAGCAAGGTGGCTTGTTAGTCACAGCCATTGCAAAAATTAATTGTCTGCCTACACACAATATAGACCAAAAGAGCAGTGTTAGTGCACTTCACATACAAACAGTTAGTGTTTTTGTGTAACTGTGCTTTTCATACATGGCTAATAAATTAACATTTATGCATACATAATATACATGTATGATTGATATAATGATATGGTTTACGATTTAATAATTACGTAATACATAAATAATGAACTATATGAAATACACCACCTCTTTATAACTCTATTGTTGGGATCCTAAGCAATAACCATGTTGGCTATACAATGGTGATGTATCCAAACAAAAATGTATAGATTATATAGAAAAATGACCATAATAAATGGTCATTTTTCAATATGATTTATACATTTTTTGTTTGTTAAAGTCATTTTCTTTATATAATCTATACATTTTTGTAGGATCCACCTGTAAAGCATCATATCGGAAACCATCTTATAATAAAACATCATACAAAGAGGTTCCTGCTAGTGTACTTGCAAAATGAACACAACATATTAATGAGTTATCATCCTTTTGATTTTATTATATTATTATAATTCCTGATAAGGTGATAATTATCATGATAATTTGGGATAATATTTGTTATTGTTGCACCAAAACATATCTTATGGGTACTACCTAGAATCTTGTCTCAGTGAACGGTGCAATTTACGTAACACAAATTATTTTATCTGAATGCTCTTTTTGTATGATATTGAAGTCCTACCAAATCCCATTTTCCCAGACCTTAACGAGACCATCTTTTATGACAATCTGCATGAGACCATCTTTTATAACAATCTGCAAGCTGAAAGTGACCTAAGCATGTTTCTTAGAGAACAGGGTTTGGCATTTCCTCTTCCTATGCAGAAGAAACAAATTAACAATGCCAAGCCCTTTTTTTTCAGTTAACCCTTAAACTGCCAATCACAAATGTCGTCTGCTTTGTCATCTGCTTGTGATTTTAAAAGTCATTTTTGCAAACAGTGTGGACCCAGATCAGACTGCTCCTCTAGGAGCAGTCTGATCAGGGTCCACACTGTTTGCCTGTGTGCAAAAATACATGTAGGTTTGAAAAGTTTGCAAGAATATTCAGCAGACGACATAAACAGATGACATTTTCAGATGCTGGTTTTCTTGGCATTTTAAGGGTTCAAGAAGAACTGCCTTAATTTGTTGAGTGCAGAACATGAAAGGTGCCAAGTGCCCAGCTGAAAAAGGAATTTCGGTCCTGGTTTTAAGACTGTCCACAAATGACTACACAGTCTGTGGCCAGTAAAACTATATCCAAAAAAATATAGGGTTAATACGGTTGTCTGATATTATACTATATGCAGACATCAGAAGGTCATTTTCTATGGGGGGGCTGTACTAACCACAATCAATCACGCTAAACACTCTGAAATTTTCAGCAGACGACATTCTGAAATATTTTTCTTATTTTTCCCATATAACAGGACTTGACATTTCATACAGATTGTCTCCACTGGAGACAGATGAGTTTGCTCATTTCCCAGAAAACAGGCTTTGACATTGTCTCAAATGGAGACAATTTGCATTAAATGCCAAATCCTGTTTTCTTGGAAAAATAAGAAAAATATCACAGATCTGTCATCTGCTGAATTAGCCAAGAGAGTGGTAAAGGTTAAAACAAAGCCAAAATAATTCATCACAGCCAGACTATTTAGTTCATGCTGTAATTTCACAGGAAGATCAAGAAAGAGAAAAGATCCTGATTAGTCCATTTACACAATATCTACATTTAGGAGTTGACTTTTAGCATATTGAAAGTGAAATCAACACTCTCACTCAGCATAGTTCTAGAAAAACGTGGATACTCATTAGAAGAGACTCGCAGAGGCTCTTCTAATGAGTACCCATAATATGTTCTGTAGAGATATGAGGTTATGCAATGTACTGCTAATGAGTACTGTTACAACCCTAAGTATTGGGATAGACTGGCCTGTGCAAACAGTGTAGACCCAGAACAGACACCGCAGAATGCCAATGCTTAGCACTCTGGTAAAATTTTCAGCACAGGACATATTCAAATATTTTCTTATTTTTTTCCCAGAAAACAGGATGACATTTCAAGCAAATTGTGCCTGCCTCGTGCTTCTAACGAGTACCAACAACATGCTTTGATGGAGAGATAAGAAAAATATCAATACATTTTGGTTGAAAAAAAAAGTTTAGCTTATCTGGAACAAGGAAGAAGTATGGTTGAGAGTTAAGTTGTCTGAACATTTTGGGTAAAAATAGGTTAGCATGTAACAACAAGCTAAAGGTGGACTCCTAAAAAACGTTATCCTGAAAACTAGGGATCATTCAGCAGGAGAAATGCCTAAACTACTGAAGCTGCCATCTAAATTTCATAGCAATTCTTAAAAGATTTTATTTATTTTCTTTAAAAACTGTGGACCAACATCAATTCTGAATCTCACAGCTCTAAATAAGTGCTTTTTTTTTCCCAACCGAAAAGTACTGATATTTTTCTTATTTCTCCATAAAAATACATGTTGTGGGTACTCATTAGAAGCCCCTTGTTGAGGTGCTTCTAATGAGTACCACAACATGTTTTTCTTTTTCTTTTTTTTTTTTTTTTTTTGAGAAATAAGAAAACTATGTGGCCTTTATTCTGGAGGTAGGAATCTGTAAGTCAGACTATTAGTAGCAGATTCTGATAGGAGGAAGAGCAATTTCATCACTATGATAACACACATATTCTAGCCAAATACAGAGTCACTTTTTTCTTTCAAGTATAGATCATATTGTTTCTTATTTCTCCGGGAAGAGATATGTTGTGAGCATACATAAGAATTAATTCACTACGGCATTCAGTGTCAATAGTCAATTTCACAGAGAAAATAATGCAAGCCCATGCAGAAATTAGACTCTTTTCTGAAGCTAAATCAATGTTAAAATAGTAACCAATTAAATGCTGGTGTAAATTAAAGTAGCTGTGCCTGTGAACTGTCAATACAACAGCAATACAGCCTGATCAAATGAGGTCTAATTGCCTGGTTAAAGGCTACAAATCATATTCACACAGTGGTGATATTGTGTGCATTTCCATCGTTTACCATGGAGGAACAAAAAAGTTTGTAAGCAATGGCCAATCCGAGCTGGGAAAAACAGCAGAAAAAGAACTAGCGAGTGTCACTGTTTTCCACCAAATTGGTCATGTGATAAAGTCAAATTACTTAATTCTGATCAGATTCACTGAGAATCATGGAATTGCCATCATGAAACTGACTATTCTTATGTTTATCCACAACACATTTAAACCCATTTAGTCTGGAGACCCCTAAAAAGGTAACTGGCAAACAAACAGTGAGAAATAAGCAAAATATGTATCGGGATACTCCCCTTAACCCTTGTCCTGCTGAATAAATTAAGAAGCCACACCCACTTCTAATTTCCAGCGGATCAGATTACTTGATCCGGATTTTTGATAGAAATTCACATATTTAATGACAAACAGTGCAGATCCGGATCAGTTGGCTTCTTCAGAAACCAACTGATCTGGATCTACAGTTTGCTATTAGACAGGGCATGTCGTGTTTAGCAAGAGAAGGGTTAAGCTCTAAAAAGGTGACAATTCTGGTGATCATTTCTGGACATGTTTAAAAAAAAAAAAAAATGAACTTTATATTCTGAGTAACCTTTCATCACCTAGTCACATAGCTCCAGATAAAAATGGTTATAACCATATATTTTTCTTGCTTCTCCTTTAAATTTTATGTTGTGGGTACTCATTAGAAATGCCTTGGTGAGGTGGTATAGCTGGAGCTATGTTTTAAAGATTGTGAAAGGATCAGCCACCACCCACTGAGAAGTGGGCCAGAAGAGAGAGGGTCAGCCACCACCCACTGAGAAGTGGGTCAGTAGAGAGAGGGTCAGCCACCACCCACTGAGAAGTGGGCCAGTAGAGAGAGGGTCAGCCACCACCCACTGAGAAGTGGGCCAGTAGAGAGAGGGTCAGCCACCACCCACTGAGAAGTGGGCCAGTAGAGAAACTAGTTCAGTACTTACATAACTTGCAGGCCTTGGTTCTTCTTGTCTCTCACTACCATTCGTAACCGTAACCGGTGCAACTGTAAAATATACCAGTAATATGGTGTCAGTAAGTCATTTTAAACCATTACCATTCTCTGGGCAAAGTTATCAAACATCAAACTCATAACATTTTTCTCATTTTTCCCAGAAAATAAACCTGACATATCTTGACATTTGTTTTGCTTGAAATGTCAAAGCCTTTTTTATGGGAAAATAAGAAAAATATTTTATGACATCTGCTGAAATTATCACCCAGCATGTTAAGTGTTAAGAAGCAATATATCTTTTGGTGTGTGAGAGCCAAATGCAACTAAAAGTTCTCAAAAATTAGCAGAAAGCAAAACAAATGAATCCATTTGTGGTGGAGAAAAATTCAAAGACTTGATTTTAGTAAACTAGCGATTTTACCCTTAACTATTAAATTACAACTGCAGCAATTTTTACTACTGTTTTTATTATTATTATTATTTTTTTTTAAAGAGAAAATAAGGTTTGACATATCATGATTCACATGAAATGTCAAGTCTTATTCTCCACTAACCTAGAGCTGCAGATCTAACAAAAAGTAAATTAACCGTTGCAACTGTTTATTTTCTTTTCCCTTAATCCTTCCACTCCCAAGTTTCTGACATGGACTCTTTCATCTCTGATGTGGGGAAAGGGGGCTGTTATAGTGGTGGTGGTGGGAGGTAGGGGGTAGGGGGAGGGGTGCAAGTATGCAAAGGAAAATTTTTCCTCTTTGTGTTATAACTGTATTTTTTTTTTTTTTTTTCCTCTTCTTTACAGTTACCGCTCTCTTGGCAAATTCAGCAGATGACAAATCAATGTTTTTCTTATTTTTCCAGACAATAAACTTTTGACATTATATGCAAATTGTCTCCTGAGAAAACAGTCTGCATGAAAAGTCAAAGCCTATTTTCTAGGAAAAATAAGAAAAATATTTCAAAATGTCTGCTGAAAATTTTACCCAGCATGTCAAGTTATAGTCCTGGGTTGGATGGGACAATTTCCCAGGAAATCTTATCCATTCTTAGAAACATAATATATATACGTGTATATAAGTTCGATGGGGTAATATCTCACAGGTAGGAGGTAGGGGTCAGGGACAGGTTTGGGACAGCCTTAGTGCATGTCAGATCATTACGTTCATGCAAGGACGGAAACAAATAAGTAATAAATACTAAAATAAAACGTTACTGAAATAGAAATAATAGTTGCTAATTTACCAGAGCAAAGCAACAAAATATGTTAGCAAAATGAATATAAATAAAATGAAATGTTGTGACTTCATTTAACCTTTACCACTCTCTGGGCTAATTCAGCAGATAACAAATTGACAATATTTCTTTCTTATTTTTCCCAGAAAACAGGCTTTGGCATTTCATGCAAATTGTCTCCTAAGAAATGTCGAAGTCTGTTTTCTGTGAAAAAAAGACAAATATTTCAACTGCTGAAGCTTTTACCAAGTATGCTAAGTGTTAATCACAAATTAAACATATTAAATACTGTTTTAATATTTTCTTGTAATTTTGTTAAATTTAGCAGCACAACAAAAATCAAATGAAAAACAACTGCTATTGCTAAAAGCAATGAAAACATGCAGGTTCTCCAGAGGGACTATAATAACCATATTTCTCCTAAATATTCAGACAGGCCTGAACAAACAGTGTAGACCCTAATCAAACTGCTCCTAAAGGACCAGTCTGATCAGGGTCTACACTGTTTGCCATTCTACCACAATATTTTTGTGCTTTCGCATGCTGGGTAGCAATTCCAGCAGACATTTTGAAATAGTTTTTTGTATTTTTCCCTCAAAACAGCGGTTATGACATTTTATGCAAATTGTCTCCTCAGGAGACAATTTGCATGAAATGTCAAAGCCTATTTTATGGGAAAAAATATAAGAAAAATATCAATTTGTCACCTGCTGAATTAGCCAATAGCATGCTAAGTGTCAGACATCTCACCAGATAGTCAAATGGACCTGTTCAAATTTTAGGACAAATATGGTAAAAGTCAAAATATTTAGGGCAAATACTGTAACCAAAATAAAGACTAAAGAAAAGAATTTAATTTCAATAATCCAGACAATACAATGGTTTTGACCAAAAATATTGATACTGTATTTAGCTTAAATATTGAGACGCCTTATTCCTAATACCATAGTTGTACCAAAATTTGAACAATTCCACTGGACCTCCTCATGGTGTGTCTAAAAGCTGCTGGATGAGTGACCAACAGTGCAGACTGACCAGATGCCACCTTCTTTGGTATCTGTTTTTTTTTGTTTTTTTGGGGGGGTTTTTTTCAACCAGAAAATACAGACATTTTTCTTATTTCTTCACAAAAACATAATTATGTTGTGGTGCTCATTAGAAATGCCTGGATGTGAGTACCCACAACATATGTGTCGTGGAGAAATATGAAAAAAATTATGTGACTACCCCATCTTATCTGGAACTATGGGTCTACACTGTTTGCTCATGCCTGTTTTTCTCAATATTTATGGTAAATACAGAGTTTTCAATTTTTTTTTATTTTTTTTTTTTTTCATAAACCCTGTCATAGCACCTCAACATTATTGTAGTTTCTAATGAGATGGCACAACTTAAAAAAAAATTTTACAACAAAGAAAATGAAAAACTTCAAAAAAAAAAAAAAAAAAAAATAAGAAATAAAAATTAAAGTATATATATGAGCATAATCATTATTAAGATTTGTTATACTATATCAAATACAGAACTTGAAACATTTTAACCCTTAAAGCGCCAACTGCAACTGCAGTAGACCACATTTTGAAATATTTTTTTATTACTTTTCAGAGGAAATAAGGCTTCATATTTCATGTGGATCATCAATCTGCTAGCCAGACAATTCACATGAAATGTGAAGCCTTATTTTCTCTGAAAAAATGTTTTTGAAAAAAATCATTCGTGCTTTAAGTGTTAAAATAACATTTCAGAGATAATAACCAAAACAAAATCAAACCAGGTTTAATTTAATAATTCTGGTAAAATTACAAGATTTACCGGCCTCTTTAGTGACCTTTTTTCAAAATAATGATTTTTATAAAGATTCTTTACATCCAAATTAAAGTTGTCTTTTTTTTTTTTTTTTTTTTCAGGTTTTCAAACAAAAATAAAGATTAAATATATTGGTCTTTTTGACATATTCCTATCTAATTTTAATCTGTTTTCTTGCAATGACTCAAGATCGCTGAATGTATTCAATTCTTCTTTTAAAAGTTATCAATTCCTTATCCTGCTATGAAAGTCAGGACTACCAAGTGCTTCTGGTGCTGGTTTTTTTTTCAGGACAGTTTTGGCATACCCAAAGGCCAGATAAAAAATTCAGCAAAACTAGATTTTTAAAGATAGGCATATGAAACCTAAAAATCTGCTGCATCTGTAAAATATCTTTTAAAAAAAAATTGTGAATTTACTCCTAAAATAGGGGAATAAAATAGGCTGGAAGCCCCAAAAAAAACAACAATTTCTACCCCTGCTTTTCATGGCCTCATTTTTTACATTAATTATTATGCATCTGTAGCAATACCTTTTGGTTGAAAAAAGTACCCTATCTGGGGCTATGCATTATTATCAAAATTATAAAGAAGATTTACAAAAAAATAAAATACTAAATGCTGCATAGTGGTCTTCTGATCTTAAATTACATGACTGTGTTAAGCATTAATTAGGACAGTTCTTATGAGTATTCATCTAAAAAGAAGAAAAAAGAAAAAGAAAAAAAAAAACAACAACATAGCCCAGAAGAGTAAAAAACCCTGGCTCATGAAGATAGATCCATTGTGTAAAAACTGTTTAATTTCATTTCCCTGATCAGAAGCAATATTATAGAGGCAGCTGGTGGATCTGTTTAAAAGAATACAAGAAATAATAGAAATCTGAGGAAATAAGCTAGCCAAGAAATTGTCTTCTCTATATTTCTCCCGCCACCAAATGCATATGGGTCGCATCAAGCGAAAAAAAGCCTTCGAAGATGCGCAAAAAGGGCAGATTCAGATTATCCTGCCCATGCACAAAGTATCATAGGGGCCTTTGTCCTCCATTCATACATTCTGTAGTACCCAATGATTCTGTTAGCGGCCAGTGAAGATCCTGATCAGACTGTGCAGCTGTGAAGGCTGATCTGGGTCTTCGCTGTCCATATAAGCCCAAAGACATGTTTTGGAACAAGAGGCCCACGGGCCACGGCTTGCTCACCTGAGTGAAATAGCCACTGCAGATATGCATTTGTTATGCAACATTGTTTTCAATTCCGCCATTGCAACTAATGAAAGGATTTGGTTTAGAGGCTAGCTAATGCATTTTAAATTTGAATAAACTTCAAAATACCTCATAATTATGTCCAAATGCCCAAAAATAGCCCCTAAACCTTGAATGTTCACCCTGATAGATGGACAGACACTCAAATATTCGGGCAGTGTAACATAATACACTTGCCATTTTTTGTGGCAAGGGCATAAAAATGCAAATTAACCATTTTCCCATTGTAAGTCAATGCTAGCTTTCTGTTGCCATGGCAACCAAACCAAGAGGCAGACCACCATAATTATAGCTATTTTGAATTGCCCTTACCCTAGCAACTTTGTACCAAATTAGAGTCATACTGCTTCAGTGGTTTCGAAGTTGTCATTTGAAAAAGTACTTTTTCAAAATTAAATGTTGCATGGCAACCAAACAATATGGCCACCAGCCAAAAATACAAACTGGGTAGACAATCATCAGATGATCATAACTGCCAAATATGGTTCAAATCACTTCACTGGTAATGGAGAAAGTGCAATTATAAATCTATGGGAGCTTTCTGTTGCCATGGCAACCAAACCAAGAGCCAGACTGCCAAACTTTTGGCTATTTTGAATTGTCCTATGCCAAGCAACATTTGTACCAAATTAGAATCCTACTGCTTCAGTGGTTTTGGAGGAGCTGTCATTTAAAAAATTTCTTTTCTTAAAATTTAGTGTTGCCATGTCAACCAAACCAAATAGCCACAGGTCATCAAACACACAAACTGGGTAGACAATCACCTTATGATCATAACTGCCAAATATGGTTCAAATCACTTCAGTGGTTATAGAGAAAATGCAATTAAATCATTTTCCCATTATAAGTCTGTGGGAGCTTTCTGTTGCCATGGCAACCAAACCAAGCCGCAGATCACCAAAATTTTAGCTATTTTGAATTGCCCTTACCGAAGCAACATCTATACCAAATTCAAATTAGAGTCATACTGCTTCAGTGGTTTTGAAGGAGCTATCATTAAAAAAATAGCTTTTTTTTATTAATTTAATGTTGCCATGGCAATCAAACAAAATTGCCCTTGGTCATAAAACACATAAACTGGGTAGACAATCATCAAATGATCATAACTGCCAAATATGGTTCACATCACTTCAGTGGTTGTGGAGAAAATACAATTTAACCCTTTTCCCATTATAATTCTATGGGCTTTCTGTTGCCATGGCAACCAAACCAAGAGGCAGATTACCATAATTTTAGCTATTCAGAATAGCCCTTACCCAAACAACATTTGAACCAAATTAGAGTCATACTGCTTCAGTGGTTTTGAAGGTATTGTCATTTAAAAAATTCCTTTTTCAAAATTCAATGTTGCCATGGTAACCAAACAAAATGGCCACTGGTTATCAAACACATAAACTGGGTAGACATTCATCAGATGATCATAACTGCTAAATATGTTTCACATCATTTCAGTGGTTATGGAGAAAATGCAGTTAAATCATTTTCCCATTATAAGTCTATTGGAGCTTTCTGTTGCCATGGCAACCAAACCAAGAGGCAGATCACCATAATTTTAGCTATTTTGGATTGCCCTTACCCAAGCAACATTTGTACTAAATTAGAGTCATACTGCTTCAGCGGTTTTGAAGGAGTTGCCATTTAAAAAATTCCTTTTTCAAAATTGAATGTTGCCATGGTAACCAAACAAAATGGCTGCTGGTCATAAAACACATAAACTGGGCAGACAATCATCAAACGATCATAAGTGCCAAATATGGTTCACATCACTCCAGTGGATATGGAGAAAATGCAAACCAAGAGCCAGATCACCATAAGTTTAGCCTGTTTTAAATCCCCCTACTAAAGCAACAGTCTTACCAGATTAGGGACAAATCGCATCAGTGGCTTTGTAGGAGTTGTCGTTTGAAAGTGTCAATGGATGGATCGATGGATGGATGGATGCACGAACGGACGCACGACAGACAAAATGTGATCACTATAGCTCATCCTGAGCATAGCTCAAGTGAGCTAATGATGAAGCCCAAATAATTTATCAAAAAGGACTGGTCTATACTCGGGTAATAAAAAAAATTGTAAAACATTTTGTTTCTTGAAATGATTATTTTTGAGTAGTATCATAGCTTCAGATAGGGCAATTTTACTGGTATTTAATGTCTCCACAAATACATATGTTGTGGGCACTCATCAGAGGAGCCTTGCTCAGGCGCTTCTAATCATACATGCCATAGGCTTTGGACTAAAATCTGTGATTGATTGTGTTAAGGTTTAACGACACGTCAACCTTGTGGGTCCCAGAGAAAGGGAGAAAAGAGATAGAAGAGACAGTAGGGATGAAAGAGGGACAGGGAAGAAAGAGAACAAGAATGAAAGTGAAGAAACAGAAGAAATAAAAACATCCCCCTCTACACTTTCTTTCTACAAGGATAGCAGGTCTTGTCCAAATGTAAGCCAATATCAGTTGGACGCCCCAATGACGTAAGATACACGACACCTTTGCCACAACCGACCACCCCAAACTAAAATCTGTGAGATATGGCAAAATTTTAAGGGAGATTTGACAAAATTCTGTGAGATTTTCTTATACATCACTTTGGAGCTCCCCTAATATAGTCTAAAGTCTTTTTTCTTCATGTAAGTAGCTTGTGAAAACCACAACAGTGATTTGTTTGTGTTGAGGTTTTACGGCCCAGTCAACCCAACACGTTTACTGTGCAGGCTTAGTCCTCTAAGCGGTTAACCAGTATTGTGCACATTCTTTCGCCAGAAACTGACAACTGCCCTTCTTGAATCAGTGGAAGGGAGAGAATGACTGTAGAAAATATTTCATGATCAATCTCCACGAAAGAATGTTGCCGACCTCGGCAGGATTGAACCCGTGACCTCCTGGTCTCCAGTCGGACAGCGCACAACAGTGATTGATTTATGTTTATTTTTCATAAAATCTATTGAAAAATGGTCTGAAAATTCTGTGAGATTTGAATTTTTTAAGGGAATTGCCTTCCAGATGGCCCAAATTCTGTGAGATTTTATCTCACAGTGTGAGATATGGCATGTATCTCTAATGAGTACCCACATGTTTTCATCGAGATATAAGAAACAAAATATTATCTGGATATCCCCTCTTATCTGAAGCCATTACAAAACTGAACGATCTCAACTGAAACCTTGAAACATCAAATATAAATCAGATCTGAATGAGTAATAGCATCAGGTAAACAGAAAGAAGCCGGTTTCTGTTCTAATGTTACATGTTAAAATAATGAAGTAAATGAAAAATAGCATGGAAAAATATAGAAGAGAAATTAAGGATAATGTGCAGCTTATCCTAATAAAAGCATCACAGATACTGCCTGATACCCCGCCGCTGCAGCCACACTAGAGGCCCAACTGGGCCAGAAATCGCTCACCTGGATTAGGCTGATCATGATATGTTACAGTATGCCATGGTGGCCATCTTGGCTATCAGATCAGATTGCCTTTGGCAATCCAGAATCTGATGTTGTTTGAAGAGTTTCAAGACTGCCACCATGGCCTCAATCTCGGATATTGGAATTGAATGATTCAGCAATTTGGAATCCCTGATGCCTCCCATCAAGTTTTGGCTCAATCTGACTCATGGTTTGGGAGGAGATGTGGTTTGAATTTCAAGATGGCCACCATGGCCGCCATCTTGGATATTGGAACAGAATGATTTTAGCAATTCTGAATTTCCCCACTGCCCAATGCTCCCATCAAGTTTACTCTCAATCAGACCAGATGTGATTTGAAGATTTTCAAGATGGCTGCCATGGTGGCCATCTTGGATATCAGAACAGAACTTTTTTAGCAATTCTAAATCTCCATGCTGCCCCTATGCCTTCCACCAAGTTTCTGCTCCATCTGACTTATGGTTCAGGAGCAGATAACAATTGAAGACTTTCAAGATGGCTGCCACGGTGGTCATCATGTATAAGATTCTGATGGAGAGGTCCAAAAAGTGAAAAGTTACTGATGGACATATGGGTGAGGGATGGACCATGGTCAACAGACCACGGCATAAGCTGACCTGGAGAAGCTCCAAGTAAGCTAACAAATAAAGATCTTCAAGATAAATGCTGTGGCTGCCATCATGGATATCGCAACAGTATGATTTTAGCAATTCTGAATCTCCATGTCAACCCAATGCCTCCCACCAAGTTTTGGCTCAATCTGACTAACCATTAGGGAGTAGATGAGGTCTAAAGATTTTCAAGAAGGCCACATTGGAGGCCATCTTCGATATCCGAACAGAACAATTTTAGCAATTCTGAATCTCTGTGTCACTCTGATGCCTCCCATCAAGTTTGGGTTCAATCCGCATTACGGTTTGGGAGATGTCGTTTGAAGAATATCAAGATGGCCACCAAGGATATTGGAACGGAACAAATTTAACAATTCTAAATATCCATGTCACCTCAATGCCTCCCACCAAGTTTGGGCTCAATCTGACTTACTGTTCAATAGCAGATGTGGTTTGAAGATTTTCAAGATGGCCACCGTGGTGACTACTTGGATATCGGAACGGAATGATTTTAGCAATTCTGAATCTCTATCTATGTTGTTCTGATACCTCCCATCAAGTTACAGCTCAATCCAATCCGGTTTGGGAGGAGATGTCGTCTGAAGATTTTCAAGATGGCTGACATGGCAGCCACCTTGGCTATTGGAATGGAATGATTACAGCAATTCTAAATCTCCATGTGGCCCAAATGCTCCCACCAAGTTTGGGCTTAATCTGAAATGGGGTTCAGGAGCAGATGTGGTTTCAAGATTTTCAAAGATGGCCGCCCAGGCCACTATCTTGGATAGCCTAACAGAACAATTCTGGATCTCTAAGCCGCTCCGATGCTTCCCATCCAGTTTCGGCTCAATCCAACTTATGGTTTGGGAGATGTCGTTTGAAGAATTTCAAGATGGCCAGCGGCCATCTTGGATATCGGAATGGAATGATTTTAGCAATTCTGAATCTCTATGTTGCTCTGATGCCTCATCAAGTTTTAGCTCAATCTGACTTCGGGTTTGGGAGGAGTTGTCATTTGAAGAATTTCAAGACGGCGGCCAACTTGGATATCGGAACGGAATGATTTTAGCAACTCTGAATCTCTATGTCACTGTGATGCCTCCCATCATGTTTCGGCTCAATCCGACTTACCGTTTGGGAGGAGATGTCGTTTGAAGAATTTCAAGATGGCTGCCTTGGTGGCCATCTTGGATATCGGAACAGAATATTTTAGCAATTCTGAATCTCCATGTTGCCACAATGCCTCCCACTAAGTTTCAGCTCAATCCAATTTATGGTTCTGGAGGAGATGTCGAAAATGTCAAAAGCTAACAACGCACGATGGACGGATGATGGACAACAGGCCACAGCATAAGTTGACCTGGAGCAGAACTCCAGGTGAGCTAAAAACATGTAGAGAAGATGGCTGTGTTTGATGTGTAATAAATCTACCAAAAAAATGGTGTTCTGTAGCCTCATAACACTATGTGCTGTATCACTTCATAGTCTCAAAAGGTACTGGTGAAAACTATAGAAGGAGTCGGCCTGAAAGCAGTTGAGGATGCTTTAATAAGTAATAATGCTATGTATGGAAATTTGGTGTAACCTTGAAAGAATATTAAAATTTGGTGTACTGTAACCTGGCTGCAGTGCTCCATATCTTTTATTTCTATTCAACATACAAATAACAGCTTGATCAGATGAAAACTACAAGAGTAAGCTGGAAATGAAATCATGCTTGAACAATCTTTAAAGAGCTGAGATTTTGGTGTACTGTAACCTCCACATAATATGTGCTGTATCACCTCATGGTCTAATTGTCCACCAACTTTCAACGCAATCTGATGAACACAGTAGGAGAAATTATCCAGAAACTAAAGTCAAGTCCAAAAAATCGTTAAAAAAACATAACTTTATTAAATTTTGGTGTACTCTAATCGCGAAACAATATGCCCTGTACCACCTTTAACTGTCCACCAAGTTTCAATGCAATCCGATGAAAACTGTAGGAGTTATCCCAAAACGAAGTGCAGATGGACAGACAGATAGACAGACACTGGAGGGTATACCATAATAAGTGTGGTTGGGTAGAATAAAACTTTGTGCACTAATAAAGCACTAGACAAAGTGCCCAGTGGGGCACGTATACCCCCAAAGAGCGCTACCGCCAGTTTTTAACGAGCACAAAATATGTAGCTTTGACTCTGGAGATGGTAGGATGGATGAATTCCATGCTGATAGCTATATCCCCTAAACCTCTCTGTAGGAGGATAATAAAATTCAACAAAAGGTCTTGATGGTATAGCTATATAAACTTAGATGCAATTTTTTTTTACTTTTATATGAAATTTCTAAGTCTGTGACCTTGACCTGAAGGTCATACCCTATATCTATCAACATGTCAAATATAAATGAAATTCCTCAAAGGTTCTTGATGGTATAGCTATATAAACTTAAACACAAAAAACTTTGACTTTTTTATGAAAATTCTAAGTCTATGACCTTGACCCCAAGGTCACCCCTGGGGTGGGGATGGTGCTAATAAAAACTTTAGACCTATATCTACCATCATGCCAAATATGAATGAATTCCATCAAAAGGTCTTCAAAATATGAACAAAGTATGAACAAATAATGTTTCAAAGGACGGACGGACAGACAAAAAGATTTCTTTCTGATAGCTATATCCGCTCAACCTTTCAGTTAAGGGATAATGAAATTTAATAAAAGATCTTGATGATATGGCTATATAAACTTAAACGCAAAAATTTTTACTTTTATATGAAAATTCTAAGTTCGTGACCTTGAACTCGGTCACACCCGGGGTGGGGATCATGCCCAGTAAGACGCTAGGCCGATATCTACCAACATGTAAAATATAAATGAAATTCCTCAAGGTCTTGATGATACAGCTATATAAACTTAAACACAAAAACTTTGACTTTTTTATGAAAATTCTGTGACCTTGACCCTAAGGTCACCCCCAGGGAGGGGATGGTGCTGATAAAAACCTAAGACCTATATATACCATCATGCCAAATATGAATGAAAACCATCAAAGGGTCTTCAAAATATGAGTTCTTATAACATTTAACGCAAAAACTTTGACCCTAAGACCAAAAAAAAAGTATGAACGAATAATACTTCAACGGACTGACGGACAGACGAACAGATTCCTTGCTGATAGCTATATCAGCTCAACCTTTCAGTTAGGGGATAATGAAATTTAATAAAAGGTCTTGATGATATGGCAATATAAACTTAAACGCAAATATTTTTACTTTTATATGAAAATTCTAAGTTCGTGACCTTGACCTCGGTCACATCCAGGGTGGGGATCATGCGGAGTAAGATGCTAGGCCGACATCTACCAACATGTCAAATATAAATGAAATTCCTGAAGGGTCTTGATGATATAGCTATATAAACTTAAACACAAAAAACTTCGACTTTTTTTACTAAAATTCTTAGTCCGTGACCTTGTTCCCAAGGTCACCCCCGGGGTGGGAATGGTGCTGATAAAAACTTTAGACCTATATCTACCAACATGCCATATATGAATGAAATCCATCAAAGGGTCTTCAAAATATGAGGTCTTATAAACTTTAACACAAAAACTTTGACCCTGTGACTTTTTTACAAAAATTCAAAGTCCGTGACCTTGTTCCCAAGGTCACCCCGGGGTGGGGATGGTGCTGATAAAAACTTTAGACTTATATCTACCATCATGCCATATTTGAACAAAATCCATCAAAGGGTCTTCAAAATATGAGGTCTTATAAACTTTAACGCAAAAACTTTGACCCTGTGACGGAAAGACGAACGAACGAACGTACGAACGAACGAACAAACGAACGTACGTACGAACGGACGAACGGACGAACGGAAAAGCGAAAACTATATACCCCCTCTTACTTCGTATGTCGGGGGTATAATAAAAAGGAAATGTAATGTTGGTGAAGAATACATCTGAGATGAAATATCTTGACAAATCATGTCAAAGTCTATTAGACTTTGAATGACATGTCAATCTATTTTTTTAGGAAGAATAAGAAAAATGTATTTGTCATCTATTGAATTGCCCAAAGAGTGGAAAAGGTGAATTTTTGCATTTTTTTTTTTTTTTTTTTTTATCAGTGCAGAAACATGTTGTGGGTTCAAAAAAATTCTGTTCAGCTGAAATATCAACCATTACTTTAAGTACCTAAGTATTGGGACAGACAGACCTTTGCAAACAGTGCAAACCATGATCAGAACGTGGTTTATGATCAGGTTCTACACTGTTTGCAATACATACAGCAATATTTTAGACACATCAACAGGTAGTGGAATGGACTATTTCAAATTTTAGTATAAGTATCGTAAGTAAGTAAGGTGTCCCAATACTTAGGGTAAATACATTAGTAAAAGATTCAACTTAAAATCTAAAGAAATTTTCCAAAGCCAGATAAGATGCTTTTTTTTTTTTTTTTTTTTACCGAAAAGTTCTCATATTTTTCTTATTTCTCCATGAAAATATGTCGTGGTAATTCTTTATAAGCTCCCCGCTGACAACATATCGAGGGTTGAGCACAAGACTATAGTAACTCAAACATATTTTTGAAACCCTTGTTTAGGGGCAACTTGGACCCCTTTGTAAACAATGCAAATTTAGGTGCCATTGCTCATACGAGCAATGGCACCTAAATTTTCATTGTTTACAGAAAGAAATGTTGTAATCTTCATAATGCCTTCATGGTGAGGAGATTAGGTTTGGGGAAAAACAACCATCTGATTTACGCCAGTCTTGCGCTCAACCCTCGATATGATCACCTACAAAACAAGACTCAGTACTAACAATATATGAAATATAAGAAAATTATTATGTGGATACCCCTTCTTATCTGAAGCCACAAATTTGTTTGGCTGGTTTGCAACAATCCTTTTCTTTGATTCACATTACCGTATTTACCGTATGTATTTGGAGAGACAAGCCTGAGCACACAGTGTAGACCCAGATGAAACATCACAGAGAACACAGTGTGTCTCATCAGAATCTACACTGTTTGCCACTCATCAAACAATTTTTAAACACATCAGGTAGTAAATTGTATTTGTTCAGATTTTAGAACAAGTGTGGTAAGGACCTGAGGTGTCCGAATACTTAGGGTAAATACAGTATATCCCAAGTGTGTTCCTATTTTCATTTCCTACGTCTTTTGTAATTAGATCCTTGGTGCTGCTACTGTAATACCACCTAGTGTGCAACTTTGTCCATGCAATCCAATCATTAACCCTTTCATTCCTGAGTTTTTGAAGTGGACTCTCCCATCCCTGGAATTTGGACATGTCCACTAATGCAAATAGGGGTTTCAGTCTAAAATCAAAAACAGAACGGCAACCACTATAGATCCAGGTGAGACGGCTCCTTATGAGCAGTCTCATCTGGATCTACACTGTTTGCACACATACCTGTTTTGGTAGCTTGGCTGAAAGGGTTGTCATCTAAGGGGGAGGAAAAACCACAGATGTGTTAGTGAAAAATCACACTAATTTGTTAGTATCAGTCTGGTTTTGGTTCATGAATAAATATAGAAAGTTTTTTTCTTGTTAAACCTAACTACCACATATAAGGAAATGTACACACAATAAAATCCAAAGTTTTAGAAAGAGCTTGTTAATAAAGTCATACAGAATGGGAAAAAATAACAAAATATGGTTAAGTGCTTGCTTTTAAAAACTGTTAACAATAAAACTGCATAACTGTGAATCCTTTACAGATAGTCCTACACTTATCCACAGTGAACCATCTTCCATGAAACATTCCACAGAAAAAGCAAGAAACTGATCCTTAACTTATCAATTTCTTTTTTTCTTTATTTCAGTTTGATAACAATTTAAGCCTGAAGCCCTAATTAAGCAGATGCTAAAAAACTCTGAATTATAATATAAGGTAGAAAAATAAAAACAAAATTACAGCATGTTGTTTCACACAAGAATTCCAGTGAACATGGAGTTGCACTTGCCAGCATCTATCAGTACTTAAATCGTGTTAAACACTAAATGACAAAGTCATTAGACCATGATATGTACTTCTTACTCACAAAATGATACCATGTTGTTCAAGTCCCTCTTAATCAGGGAGAAAGTGAAAGCCAAGTTTGAATACTGTAGATCATATGGCTAATCAGAAAATGGAGCTAAATGCCAGGGTTGATGCAAAATGCCAATCATTAGGACAGGGACATAAAAAGATACCACAGTGTTATAGTCAGTATTTGATGACTGCGGGTCATATTGTTAATAAGAAATGGAGCTAAACATTAAGAGTTAACATGAAAACTCACAAAAAGAAATTAGACACTAAGCTGTAGGTCAGGTCATAAAATACCACAGTGCTTGAGTCCCTGCTAGGATGAAAACTGCAGGAGTTATCCGGAAACAAAGTCAAGTCCAAAAAATTTGGTCTACTGTAACCTTGAAAGAATATTAAAATTTGGTGTACTGTAACCTGGCTGCAATTCTCCACATCTTCTTTCTTTCCAACAACATACAAATAACAGTTTGATCAGAAGATGAAAACTGTAAGAGTTATCAGAAAAAAAACTAACAGGGGCCCAGTTGCCCATGGCACTAAACTTTTGGCCAGGCCTCTAACCTTTTGGAGAAAATGCCTATACCCCTAATGTTAAATATTCATTTTTGGCAGTCTGGGCCCCTAAATCAAAATTGTTAGTGTTTATCCATGGTTATCTGGAAACAAAGTCAAGTCCGAAAAAGTTGGTGTAATGTAACCTTGAAATATGAAAATTTGGTGTACTGTAACCTGGATGCAATTCTCCACATCTTCTTTCTATCCAACAACATACAAATAACAGCTTGATCATATGACAGGATCGAGGAATGAGCTGGAAATGAAATCATGCTTGAACAATCTTTAAAGAGCTATAACTCTATCAAAATTTGGTGTAATGTAACCTCAAAACAATATGCCCTGCACCAGCTCATTGTCTAACTGTCCACTATCTTTCAACTTGATCCAATGAAAACTGTTGAAGTAGTTATCTGGAAACCAAAGTCAAGTCCAAAAATCTGTTAAAAGGAGGAGTTATCCAGAAACAAAGTGCGGACTGACAGACAGACACCGTAGGATATAACATAATCCTAGCCACTATGGTGTGGCGGGGTATAAAAAGTTACTGATTTAACAAAAGTAGATGGTGCACCAGGGTATATTACTGAATTTGAATTCCTTGATAAGACAAAATATGCCAAGAAAAATGTATCCTCTGCAATGATTCTCAAAAGAATGCACCAGTTGTATCTGATTCAACAATCAATACTTGTAAATGGGCATAGTAATTCAGAAGTACCATCTTTAAATCATTCTGCATCAATTAATTCCATTTCCAACAACACATACTGGTTTTGACCTTCTATCGTCTTGGAATGGGGAAATGACAAACATTAAACAATGGAAGAAGCATTATTATTTCAACTTTCTTCATGTCCTTCTTCTGATAAAGACACTGAGAGATGACAGCACAAAATATGGCAACTCCTTTCCATTACTAAGCCTTTCCTCATTTTAACCCTTGTCCTGCTGAATAAATTAGGTTGCCATGCCCACTTCCAATTTTCAGCCAATCAGATCTTTTGATCCAGAGTGTTGATATAAATTCACATAGTTAATGGCAAACAGTGCAGATCCAGATCAGCTGGCTTCTTCAGAAGCTGATCTGGATCTACACTGTTTGCAAAGGCAGGGTATATCAGGGTTCAGCTGTTTATAGAATATAAATTCTGACTGATACAGATTGATCACACAAGCACTCCACCACTACAGTTAGCCTACATATATAAAACATAGAATTTGACAATTTCTACACATTTACCAATTTCTTCTTCCTTCTCATTCTGATCAGGTGTTACTTCAATCTGATCAGGCTCTATGGGTATTTGATCAGGTTCAGCCTCTGTCTGATCAGCATTTTCTGCAGTCTGATCAGGAAGTTCAATTGTCTGATCAGGTATTTCTGCAGTTTGTTCAGAAATTTCTGCTGTCTGATCAGTCATTTCCGTTGTCTTATTGAGGGCTACTGTAGTTTCCACCTCTGAATTAAAAGTATTTAATTTACAGTAACTGTAACAGCCTTCTGTCACTTTCTAGCCAACATCATATACATTTGATATATTTCAAATGTATATAAAATAGTGTACAATAAATATTTGAATGTACATAAATCTTGTTTGTCAAAAGTAGAATTTAATGTGCTGAAACAAACAATGGTTACTAAATTGTACTATGAATAAAGAAAATAAATAAACATGTTACTTAAAGCAATGATCTACAGTCACATGCAGCCTAGCTTTCAGAACTCTCCAGGAAAAATTAGCAGATTCATGGCAGAAGTGAGATATATTTCTTTCCTTCCCTTGAAAATAAGGTTCGCTACTTCACTCAGATCATCTCCACTGTCATAGCTCCAGTTATACTGATAATTGAGATGACAATTTAGGATATTTTTTATTCTTTCTGCATCAAAACATATTCTTTGTATGTGTTCTTTGGAATCATTGGACCAATGTAATTTCAGTATCAACAAGATGTGTTTTGGTGCAAACATAACAAAAATTATCTTTTGAATACTCCTTTTGACAGACTGACCGAGTTGTCCTTTAAATATTCCCAGCCAACAATATTTCAGTCATGTCGAGATCTTCTTGCAAATTTGGGGGACTTTTACCCAACAAACTCTGGTCCAGCCTTAAGTTAATAAGCAGCTCTGCCACAGAGGCACCAGGCAGCCCATCTGCTTTACAGGTCCTGATTGACAGGGGCCAAAGATTATGCCTTAATCTGAATCTATGCCATCAGTGACAATCTGAAAAAGTACCAAATCTTTTTTTTTTTTTTTTTTTCAGGGACTAAAAACAAATAATATTCTCAATGCCATGTGGTTAAGAGTTAATTCACCCAAGATTAATTCAACTATTAAACAAATGCAAGCATGAATGCTATGATTAACATAAATATTTTAACATTGGAACTTCTTACCACATTTATCTTAAAATTTAAATAAGCCCATCTAACTACCATATTTACCCAAAATACAGGGACACCTTAACTCTTTACCATACTTCCTAAAATTTCAACAAAAGTCCATTTTACAACCTGTTCATGGGTCTACAGACTGCTGGCTGTCAGAATAGCAAACAGTGTAGTCCCTGAGCTGACTGCATTCTCTGCTGTCGGATCTGGGTCTAAATTGTTTAATCAGGCCTGTATGTCTCAATACTCAGGGAAAATACAGAACCTAATAATCTGTCAAAAAATGTTGATGCTGGCAGAAACTAAGTAGCAGCTTAGTCCTTAACACTTGCCATGCTGAATAAATCAAGATGCCACAACCACTTCTAACTTTCAGCCAATCAGATTACTTGATCCATGTTTTGGATACTAATTCACATACTTAATGACAAACAATATAGATCCAGACTAGTTGGCTTCTGAAGAAGCCAACTGACCTGAATCTACACTATTTGTGAAGGCAGGGCATTTCCTGGTTCAGCAGGACCAGGGTTATGAAACAACTGAGTTGGATCTGCTTTGTTTACTCAGATGGATCTCTCCGAATACTTAGCTTACATACAGTTACAAGATTTCCTATTCACCTTACACATTTCATTTTGGTCAGCGTTCCAGACAGGAGGGGTATCATAACACATGCATGACTCTAGAAAGGCCTTTTTTGTCAACCAAAATCTGTCAGTATTAATTCCTATTTCTTGAAAAAAAAAAATAAACAAGAGGACCATGATGGTCCTATTTCGCTCACCTGAGCAAACAGATTTGCATACTTACTGTTGAAGTTTCAGCCAAGTTCACTGCTCTAAGATTTTTGTATAAATTTTATAGCCCTGCCCCCAGCAGCCATGTTTATTTAAAGCATCATGACGGCTTGAACTGAATCTTGAAAGAGGGTCACCAAAGAAACATTTCTGCCAAGTTATATTGAAATAGGTCCAGTGGTTTCTGACAAAAAGATATTTAAAGTGTTTTATATAACTATATAGGGAATATAAAGCCCTAACAGCCATGTGTTTTGACGAATCACAATAGCTTGAACAAAACTTGGTAGAGGGTCACCAAAGGAACATACCTGCCAAGTTATATTGAAATCGATTCAGTGGTTTCTGCCAAGAAGATTTTTAAAGTTTTCTATATAGATATATATGGAAAATAAGCCCCACCCCCTAGCAGCCATGTTTTTTGACAAATCATGATTGCTTGAACAATCTTGATAGAAAGGTCACCAAAGCAACATTCCTGCCAAGAAATATTGAAATTGGTCAGGCGGTTTCTGACAAGAAGAATTTTAAAGTTTTCTACACAGATATATACAGAAAATAAGCCCCGCCCCCTGGCGGCCATGGTTTTTGACGTATCATGAGGGCTTCAACAATCTTGGTAGAAGGTCACCAAAGCAACATTCCTGCCAAGTTACATTGAACTCGGTCCAAGGATTTCTTACGAGAAGACTTTTAAAGTTTTCTATATAGACATATAGGGAAAATAAGCCCCGCCCCCTAGCGGCCGTATTTTTTTGACGAATCATGACAGCTTGAACAATCTTGGTAAAGGGTCACCAAGGAAATATTTCTGCCAAGTTATATTGAAATCGGTCCAGTGGTTTCTGACAAGAAGATTTTTAAAGTTTTCTATATAGATATATAGGGAAAATAATCCCTGCACCCTAGCGGCCATGCTTTTTGACAAATCATGATGGCTTGAACAATCTTGGTAGAGGGTCACCAAGTAAACATTTCTGCAAAGTTATATTGAAATCGGTCCAGTGGTTTCTGATGAGAAGATTTTTAAAGTTTTCTATATAGATATATTGGAAAAATAAGCCCCGCCCCCTGGTGGCCATGTTTTTTGAAGAATCATGATGGCTTGAAAATCTTGATAGAAGGTTACAAAAGAAAACATTCCTGCCATGTTATATTGAAATCGGCCTAGTGGTTTCTGACAAGAAGGTTTCTTAAGTTTTCTATATAGATATATAGAGAAAATAAGCCTGCCCCCTGGTGGCCATGTTTTTTGATGAATCCAAATGGCTTGAACAATCTTGGTAGAGGATCACCAAAGGATTATTTCTGCAAAATTATATTGAAATCCGTCCAGTGGTTTCTGACAAGAAGATTTTTTAAGTTTTTAGTTAAAAAAATCTATTTTTAGCTCCTGTGATCTAGATATGCAATGGACCGGAATCATTTGAATAACTTTGAAAGAGGACCAACCAAGGATCATTCCTACGAAGTTTGGTCAAAATCCAATCAGTGGTTTAGGAGGAGATGTTGTTTAAAGATTGTGGACGGACGGACAGATGGACGGACGGACAGATGACGACAATGACGGATGGTGGGTGATAACAATACTCATTAGAAGTTCCTCAATGAGTGGTTTCTGAGTACTGACAACATATTTCCACAAAGTCATGTTGGTACTCATTGTGTTTTGTGGACAAATAAGAGAAATATATTTATCTGTATACTGCCCTTATTATGATCCATTTTGTTTCTTCACAAAACGTATGCAGTGGGTAACCACATTAGAATGTATCTTGTCCAGATGGTTCTGAAGAGTACACACACTGTAAGATTTTTTTTGCAAAAATTCATTATTTCAGCACAAAATAAAAAGCATGCATCTGAAGCTATGTTGCTGTGAATCTAGTAGAATGTATTTTTGCAGAGGTAAAACAACTCCTGATAATACCCACTAAAGTGAAGACCTTGACCCCTTCATTGACCTTGACCCATTCACTAACAAGAGGCATCTTTTTCTTCACAGAAAGGGCTGGAAGTAATCTTGAAATGAAATACAGATTCCTGTTCAGAGAGTACCAATACCCTAACATGCAAGCTTCTGGACAAATTCAGCAAATAAATTAATAATATTTTTCTTATTTTTCCCAGAAAACAGGACTTGACCCCTAGGGAGACAATTTCTGTTTTCTGAGAAAAATAAGAAAGTATTTCAAAATGTCTTTTGTTGACATTTTTACCCAGACTGCTTAGCATTATTTAAGCTTTATGGATTTTTGATTGTGTTGGGGTTTAACAATACGTCAACCCTTGTGGGTCATTTTGTGTCATCTCCCAGAGAAAAGGAGAAGAGAGATAGAAGAGGTAGTAGAGGAGATGAAAGAGAGGGACAGGGGAGAAAGAGGAAATGAATAAAAGTGATGAAACAGAAGAAACAAAAACATTCCCCCTCTGTCCTTACCTGCTACAAGGATAGCAGGCCTTGCCCAACTGTAAGCCAATCTCAGTTGGAGGCCCCAGTGACATAAGCTACATGACACCTTTGCCTCCCCCAACCACCCCATAAGGTTTATGGATAAACTCCCAGGAGGTTAAATGCCACACAAATATACAAATACCAACAACTTTTTGCACACAAGAATTTGCTTTCTTTGTATTTAAAGCCTTTCAAAAATGAGGCCTATTCTTATAAAAGAAAATCGATTCTCCCAGAGACAGCAATTTCTTTCCTTTAAGAGTATTCCCAGACTTGCAAAGAAAGACTCAATATAAGTCCAGCAACATGGCCGCAAGAGGTAATTCACACTTTATGAACAGAACTTCACCTTTAGCAGGCAGAATTTTAAAATTTGCAGGCATTTTAAAATACTTTTCAAGAAAATTGGACTTGCCATTTTTATTCATATCTTCTCTCCAGAAGATGGTCTGAATCAGATGTCAAGCCCTATGTCCTGGGCCGCTTCATGCGAAAAAGTGTCTTCAAACACATGCCTACACTGAAGGCCCACATCAGCATGTGCACCTGATACCAGAGAATGAATGGAGATCAAAAGCCCAGATGATTTTTTTTTATTGAGGTTTTACGACCAAGTCAAACCATTAGGGTCATGTCGAGTGCGGTCAGTTTACCTGGGCATACTTTTCCTGTACAGGCTTAATCCTTTAAGTGGTTAACCAGTACTTGTGCACATTCTTTCACCAGAAACTGACAACTACCCTTCTTGAATCAGCGGAAGGGAAAGAATGACCACAGAAAATATTTCATGATCACTCTCCATGATAGAATTGCTGCATTTTGCGGGAATCAAACCCGCGACCTCCTGAACAGACAGACGAGCATCCAGCTGAGCCACTGAGTCTGGCTGCCTGTATGGTACTTAGTGCATTCGCAGGATGATTTGAATCTGTGCAGTTTGGGCATATTCGAAGGTACTTTTTCGCTTGATGATGCCCTTCTGGGAACAACACCATAAGAAACATATTGCTTATCTTGCTAACTCCATCTAAACAGGCTAAAGATAGACCATTACTGTGCTTATCATGATCACTTTGTGAACTTCATTCCAAGATGATGCTGATTAATTAGTGTCTTACATCTCTTTCAACATTACAGTTAAACCTGTGTTAAGCAAGCACCTATGGGAAAGCCAAAAACTGGCTGCTTAAGACAGGTGCTTGCTTAATACAGGTAAATTTACACTTCTTTACTGTTAATGGGATCTGAAATAGTGGCCTTTAAAGGCAGGTGATTGCTTAATACAGGTGGCCTTTAAGACAGGTTTGACTGTATTTAACCCTTCTCTTGCTAATCATGTCATGCCCTGTCTTAACAAACAGTGTAGATCCAGATCAGTTGGCTTCTGAAGAAGCCAACTGATCTGGATCTGCACTGTTTGTCATTAAGTATGTGAATTTCTATCAAAAACTTGGATTAAGTAATCTGATGCCAGGCTGGAAATTAGAAGTGGGCATGGCATCTTAATTTATTCAGCATGAGAAGGGTTAAGTCATAGATGATGAAGGGGTGATACAAAAATGTTCCATAGAGTCATGAGCTGACATCTGCCTCTAGTGGGATTCGAACCTGTGACCTTCCGATCCAGTCAGACATGCTAGCCTTTCGCCGAACAAGACATTCGCCAAGAAATGACTTTGTACAATTGAAATTGTGTGGCTGAGTGGTTGTTGCTCACACTGAAGTTGTAAGTTTCAATCCCGCTCTGGGGTTGGGGTGGGGTTTGAAGCTGTTAAGTTTCAATCCTCACTCAGGGTTCCAGAGTTGTGACATTTTTTTTTCTTTTATTTATTTATTTATTTTTTTATGAGTTGGGGTTTTATGGCCCAGAGTCAACCCATTAAGGTCATGCTGAGCTGGTCAATTTACTTAACCACACTTTTCCTGGTAAGGCTTCGTCCTCTAAGCAGTTAACCATTGCATGTGTACATTCTTTTGGCAGAATCTGACAATTGCCTATTTGAATTAGCAGACGGGACAAAATGACAGCAGAAAGTATTTCATGATCAATCTCCACAAATTCTCCACGTTGCAGGACCTGGCGGGATCAAAATACAGACATTGACAGTCAGTGCCAAGACACACTTCAGTGCTGAATCTGAGACCAACCTCCATAAAATATGTCAAGGTGCAATGTTATCATGTTCACTGTTTTGCCATTCAGAAATGACTAAACTACTGTTGAAGTGATGAAAAAAAAACCAAAAAAAACGGAAGTACCAAACCAGCAATGAATCACAGTGATCCAGAAATAAAAACTCCAGACAGCATAGATATACACAAAGCTCGAGATAATGCATTTTTTGCAACTGGAAAGTATTGATATTTTTCTTATTTCTCCAAGAAAACATATGCTGTGGGTACTCATTAGAAGCACCTCAGTGAGACACTTCTAATGAGTACCCACAGCATATGTTTGCACTTCTAATGAGTACCCACAACATCTTTTTGTGGAGAAATAAAAAAATATTTTGTGCATATCCCCTCTTATCTAGAGCTATTTGTATATATAATCCAATCAATAATAAATATAAACTAGAAACACTTTAAACTAAAGAAGCACAAATGTCACATATCCGGAATCCAGCAGAAAATTATGCAGAGATTTTGCAAGGCTGGCTGGAGGAATCAATTTCAACCTCCAGCAATCTCTGGTCAAATTCAGCATATGTCAAATTGATATTTTTCTTAATCGTTTCCTTTTTTTCTCCAGAAAATATGATTTGACATTTCATGCAAATGGTCTCTCAGGGAGATAGTTTGCATGCAATGTCAAATCCTATTTTCTGGAAAAAAACAGAAAAGCATTTCTGACTGTTATCGCTGAAATTTTTACCCAGCATGAAAACTGGTAAAGTATCATCAGACATACAAAAACTAACTTGCCAATATTTGTCGAGAGGAAGCTGCCACTGGAAACCTTATAATTATAAACCGAGCCAAGTAGCTCTTGCCCCAGCTATATATATATATGCTATATATATATATATGCTATATATATATATATATATATATATATATATATATATATATATATATATATATAGGGGGAAATATGAAATACCACTGGGCTGACTGAGGTTCGAACCCACGCCGGCTACGACGGCAGCGCCTAGCCCTTCAGAGTCAGGAGACATAACCACTGTACCACTACGCTTGTTAAAAACAAGTTTCATGGAACAGTATTATGGAATAGCTGGAATGATGAAACTTATATAACTTTGTATATCAGGGCTGTAATGGGATTCTTTGTATGTCAGGGCTTTAATGACATACACTGTACGTCTGGGTAATAGTGACATATTTTGTATATCAAACATACTTTCTATGTAAAATGTATAATGCCATACCAACCATCTATATCTTAGAATAATGACATACTTTGTGTTTCAGGGCTACAATGACATACTTATAAATGTATGTCAGTGGTATAATGACATATTTTTTATGTCAGGGTATAAAGACATCCGTACAGTGACATTTTGTATGTCAGGGGTATAATGACATATTTTGTAAGTCTGGGGTATAATAACATGCTTTGAATATCAGGGGTATAATGACATACTTTGTATACTGAGGGTATAATGATGTACTTTGTATGTCTGTGGTATAATGATATATTTTGTATGTCAGGGGTATAATGGCGTATCTTGTATATCAGGGGTATAATGACATATTTTGTGTTTCAAGGCTATAATGACATGCTTAAATGTATGTCAATGGTATAATGATATATTTTGTATGTAATGGGTATGAAGACATACCTTGTATATCCGGGGTAAAGTTACATTTTGGATGTCAGTGGTATAATGAATACTTAAATGTACGTCAAGGCTATAACGACATACTTTGTATGTCAGTGGGACATACTTTGTATGTCAGGGGTATAATGGCATACTTTGTATAACAGGGGTATAATGACATACTTTGTATATCAGGGGTAATGTGACATTTTGGATATTAGTGGTATAATGAAATACTTAGTATGTCAGGGTTATAATGACATACTTTATATGTCAGGAGTCTAGTGAGATTTGTATGTCAGGGGTATAATGACACATTTTGTATGTCAGTGATACTGACATATTTGTGTGTCAGGGGGATAAAATGACATACTTTGTATGCCAGGTGTATAATGGCATACTTTGTATAACAGGGTGTAAAAATATACTTTGAATATCAGGGGTATAATGGCATACTTGTATACTGATGTATAATGATGTATAATGGCATACTTTGTATGTCAGGGGTATAATGGCATACCTTGTATATCAGGGGTATAATGACATATTTTGTATGCCGGCTATAATGACAAACTTTGTATGTCAGCCCTATGATGACATACATCCTATGTCAGGGGTTTGATGACATATTTTGTATGTCAGGGCTGTGATGATATACTTTGTATATAAGGGATATAATGACATACTTTATGTCAGTGGTATAATGACATATTTCGTATATGAGGAATTTTATTGATGAACTTTATATGTAAGAGGTATGTAGTACTTTGTATGTCAGAGGTAAGACATACTTTGTATGTCAGGGGTATAATTTTGTGTTGAGGTTTTATGGCCTAGTCAACCCAATGGAGTCATGTCGAGCGCGGTCAGTTTACCTAACCACACGTTTACTGGGCAGGCTTAGTCCTCTAAGCGGTTAACCAGTATTGTGCACATTCTTTCGCCAGAAACTGACAACTGCCCTTCTTGAATCAGTGGAAGGGAGAGAATGACCGCAGAAAATATTTCATGATCAATCTCCACGAAAGAATGTTGCCAACCTCGGCGGGGGTTGAACCCGCGACCTCCTGATCTCCAGTCGGATGGCGCATCCAACTGAGCCACCGAGGCTGGCGTCAGGGGTATAATGACACCAGGGTTATAATACAATACTTTGTATATCAGGGGTATAAGAACAGACTTAGAATATCAGTGGTATATCAGGGGTATCATGACATACATTATGTGTCAAAGCTATAATTACATACTTTGTATGTTAGGTCTTTAATACATACTTTGTATGCCAGAGCTATAATGACATTCTCTGTATGTCAGGGTTATAATGACATGACATGCTTTGTATGCCAGGGCTATGATGATGTACTTTGTATATCAGGGGTATAAAGACATATTTTGAATATAGGGGGTATAATGACATACTTAATATGTTAGATGTATAATGACATACATGTCAGGGCTGTAATAACATACTTTATGTCAGGGCTTTAATGACATACTTAGTATGTCAGAGATGTAACAAAATAGTTTATATATCACAGTCGTATAATTACACACTTTGAACATCAGGGGTCTATTGACATATGCTATTGTCAAAGCTATAATTACATACTTTGTGTGCCAGGGCTTTAATGACATTTTTTATGTCAGCACTTTTATAACATACTTTGTATGTCAGGGCTATAATGACATAACATACTGTGTATGTCAGGCTATAATGACATACTTTGTCAGAGCTATAACATACTTTATATATAGAGGGTATAATGACATATTTTGTGTATTAGGGTATAATGACATACTTTGTATATACCCTATACTGGAAAATTTTTGCGTCCCCTAGTAATAATATATTTTTATGAAGAGGTATAATGTCAATGGTGTACTTCTTATGTCAGGGGTATAATGTCATACTTCAAATGTCAGGGGTATAGTGACATACTTTGTATTTCAGGGGTATAATGATATATTTAGTATGTCAGGGCTATAATGACATTCTTTGTATGTCAGGGGTATAATGACATACTTTGTATACCAGGGGTATAATGGCATAATATGTATATGAGTGGTATAATGGCATACTTTGTATAGCAGAGACTTGGTATATTGCAGGTATAATGTCATACATGGTATGTCAAATGTATAATGATATATGTTGTATATCCTGGGGATACAGACATACTTTATATGCCAGGGTTATAATGTTTGTTTGTTTGTGTTGAGGTTTTACAGCCCAGTCAACCCAATGGGGTCATGTCGAGCGTGGTCAGTTTACCTAACCACACGTTTACTGGGCAGGCTTAGTCCTCTAAGCGTTTAACCAGTATTGTGCACATTCTTTCGCCAGAAACTGACAACTGCCCTTCTTGAATCAGCGGAAGGGAGAGAATGACCGTAGAAATCCCGGGTTATAATGGCTCACCCTGTATATCAGGGGTATAATGGCATACTTTGTATGTCAGGGGTATACTGAAATAATTTGTATGTCAGAGGTATGATGACATATGTCAGGGGTATGATGACATACTTTGTATATCAGGGGTATAATGACATACTTTGTATATAGAAGGTATAATGACATACTTTGTATGACAGATGTATAATGACATACTTGGTATAATGACATACTTTATTTGTCAGATGTATAATGACATAATTAGTATATTGGGGGTATAAGGACATACCTGATATGTAAGATGTATAATGATATACTTTGTATAACCTGGGTACACATTCATACTTCAAATGTCACGGGTATACTGGAATACCTTGTAGAGTAGGGATATAAGGACATATTTTGAACATTAGGGGTGGGGGGTGGGAGGGGGAATAATGACAAACTTTGTATGTCAGGGGTATAATTACATATTTTGTATGCCAGGGCATTAATGACATACTTTGTATGCCAGAGCTATAATGACATACTATGTCAGGGTTATAATAACATATTTTGCAGGTCAGGGATATAGCAACATACATATGTACAGCAAGTGGGTAATGACATACTTGGTATATACGGAGTATAATGACAAACTTGATATGTCAGACGTATAATGACATACTTGGTACGTTGGGGGTATAATGACATACTTGATGTGTCAGATGTATAATGATGTACTTTGTAATTCTGAGGTATTTAGACATGCTTTATATGTTGGGGTATATAGACATACTTTATATGTCTGAGGCATATAGACACACTTTATATGCCAGGGGTATAATGTATACCAGGTGTATAATGACATACTTTGTACATCTGGGGTATAATGCCATACTTTGTATATCAGCAGTATAATGACAAACTTTGTATATCTGGGCTATAATTACATACTTTGGACACCGGGGCTTTCATATGACAAACTTTGTATACCAGGGCTAAAATGACATACTTTGCTTTCCAGGTGTATAATGGTATACTTTACTTGTCAGGGGTAGAGACATACCTTGCATGTTGGGTATAAGGACATGCTTTGTAAGTCATAATCACATCCTTTGTAAATCTGGGGTATATTGACATCCTTTAAATGTTGGGTACAATCAGATGTTCTGTATGTCAGGGGTACCATGACAGACTATGTTATGTCATGGCTATATAATAATGACTTAATTTGTATTTCAGGACTTAAATGACATACAAATTATGTTATGTGTATAATGACATACTTTGTATGTCATGTCTACCTGTATACATGCAAGATATGGTTTGATGCAAAATTAACAACAGGATCTTCTGAATGCTCTCTTTTTATACTGTTTATCCTGAATGCTCTATTTTTACACTGTTTATCCTAAATATTGGGTTCAAACAATGCAGACTCAGATCACGTGTTGCAGAATGCACCAGCTGATTGATCATGGTCTGCACTACTACCATCTAGAGGCCTCACCATTTGATCATGGTCTGCACTATCTGCACTACTGCCATTCAGAGCCATCAACAATAGTAAAATAAAACTTGTTAAATTTTTAGGCTAAATATGGTAAGGAGTTAACCTTGGTATCCCAATATTTAAGGTAAATATATTAATATCTGGACCTATGAATTGCATCTAAAATCGACAATCAGCCACTCCCTTGGTAAATTCAGCAGACAATTTCATACTGATGATATTTTTTCTTATTTTTCCCAGAAAATAGGCTTTGATATTTTATGCAAATTGTCTCCTCAGACAATTTGCATAAAATGCAAAAGCCTATTTTCTGGGAAAACAAAGAAAAATATTTCAAAATATTGTCTGTTGAAAAATTTAACCAGCATGCTAAGAATTAACTTGACTGCAACATTGGTAGCAGAGAATGTCAAGTAAAATTATGTAGGTTTAGATTTATGATTTGTCTAACCACTTAAACCTTTTAAACAGACATTTCTTCTGTAAAGGTCAAAGCCATAATGATAAGATATATCCAAAATCAACAAACATTGACAAATTTATAACTAGGAAAGTGATTGATGCAGTCTAACTGTATATGGGAAAATATAGAAGGCCATAAAGGTTAAAATCTTGTAGTACTCTCTGGGAAAAGATGAGCTGAATGATTTTATGACAAATACCATATAGTTTTTCTGACAGGGGTAATGGACCCAGGCAACTGGGTCAGCTGTGCACCCCAATTTATTCTGGGCTTTATGATCAACAAAAGATACCAGATTTACTAAATCAGTATGGATAAACCAGCAAAAAAGACATTATGTAATCTTATTATCAATTTTTGTACACAACAGTTGGCTGGTTGGGCTGGAGTGTAACAGCACAGACAACACTATTAAGGTCATATTGAGCCAGTCAAATTGCCAGATTTGAATTAGCAGAAGGAAGAGAATGATTGTGGAGAAATAAGAAAATGTCAACACTTTTGGGTTGAAAATATGCCATGTCACCAGATGGATTTTATTTGAACTGAATGAGAGACATACTGGAAATAATTTTTGATATTTATCAGGCTAAAAATCTGAAAATAATTATTGGCATCAGCCCATCAACAATTCCAAATGAGATATTCCCTACAAGAAACACTACTGAAATTATCACATGGAACTCAACAGACATACATATAGCTCAACAGATGGACACAAAGACAACTTCCTAAGCCATTTGGACAGGTCACTGTAGCATAGCTCAACCTTTTCTTTCAACTAAACACGGCATCTGATCAGGGTCTCCACCGTTTGCAAATAGTTTAGTCATTTTTTCTGTAGGAATATCTAAATTTCATAGCCTGACATACCTAAAATTGAAATTGGACTCTTCCAATATATAGTGTGGGGGGAGTTAAGAGAGCACTATATAAGTTACATGTTTCAACCAAAAAGAATAGATATTTTTCTCCTCCATCAAACAGTTTGCTGGGGATACTCATTAGAAGTGCCTAACTGAGGCGCTTTTAACCCTTGTCCTGCTGAATAAATTAAGATGTCATGCCCATTTCTAATTTTCAGCCAATCAGATTACTTGATCCAGATTGTTGATATAAAATGACATACTTTAATGCCAGATTGTTGATATAAATTGACATACTCAATGGCAATATCAACAAACAGTGCAAATCCAGATCAGTTGGCTTCTTCAGAAGCCAACTGATCTGGATCTACACTGTTTGCAAAGGTAGGACATATCCATGCTCAGCAGGACTAGGGTTAGTACTACAACATTTGTTTTCATGGAGAAATAAGGAGCAAAAACTCCTATCTAAAGCTTAAACCATTACCACTATCTGGGCAAATTCGGCAGAAGACAAACTGATGATATTTTTTCTTATTTTTCCCAGCAAATAGGATCTGACATTTCATGCAAATTGAATGAAATTTCAAATCCTTTTTGTTCAGAAAAAAAAAATAAGAAAAATATTTCAAAATATCATCTGCTGAAATAATGATTATGCATTTCAGTTCAGTTTGCAGATGACCCCTACTATCACTATGATGACAAAATGTGAACAAACAGTCAACCCACACTGACAAAACAGCTCATCACCTCTATAACAACACAACAACCGATCTGGCATTCATGAGGCATGAGACATGACTAGTTTGTTTTTTATCAACACTCTGTCCATTTGGAACAGTATGACAAAAGTTGACACTTAACATGCTACAGAAAAATGTCACAGACAACAAACTGATGATATTTTTCTTATTTTTCCTAGAAAATATGATCTGATACTTCATGCTAATTGTCTCATAGGAGACAATTTGCATGAAATGTCAATTCCTATTTTCTAGGAAAAATAAGAAAAGTATTTCAAACTGTCATCTGCCGAAATTTTTACTTAGCATGCAAAGTGTGAATTACTACAAATGGCACCTCTGTCAGAGAAACAAGACTCAGACAAGTTCTTGTTCCTAGGCAAATTTACAGGGAGGCCCTGCCTTTCAGACACATATTTCAATACACTCGAACCTCTGAATAAGACAGTTCATTCTAAGATGGTTCATTATAAGAGTCGGTTCATTATAAGACAGTCCATTATGAGAGAACGGTTTGAAGGTGGACCCCAAGTGTTGTATCCAAACAAAAAGGTATAGATCATATAGAAAATCATTTTTCTATAATATGAATTTAATAGGTGCTATCTATATCCGTGTGTCCAAACTGTCATCACATGCTTCATAGGTGGGTTGGCCAGATCTAACTGAATTTGATTTCAGACCACGCTTGACTTCTGAATCCACTGCATGAATTGCGATATAACGTCCAAGTCAACAATATTTCAGTAGTTCAGAGACATTGCCTCCAAATTTGTGGGACTTTTACCCGACCCGATCAATGAATTCAGGTCCTGCTTAGTTACTAGCAGCTCTGCCACGGGGGCTTCAGGCAGCCCATCTAATTTGTGGACCCTGATGGGTGGGGGCCATGCTTTCTGAATACCAAAAACTAGTGTATGCCGATGACAGGTACAACAACATACTATCATTCGCTTACCTGAAATCCATTTTACTGCTTAAGGATTTTTCATAAGATTTTTTTTATATTATTGTCCGTTTTTTTTGTCTTTGTTTCTTTTTGGTCTTGTTTTTTTTAAACACATTATGAAAAGCAGGAAAAAAAACAAAAAAAAACATAAAAATAACAACAATTTACAAACTGGTCAAACAAACACATTATTGTGTTGAAGTTTTTTAGATTATCACATGAAAAGAGCATAAAGTCTATGTGTTATCTAAAAATCTACATCAAAGTGTACCTTATGTACAAAACGAATCATGCTTAGTTTGTAAATAGAAGGAGAATGGATAGAAATAAATTTCGAAGTGGAGACAAAATTCAAAATGGCTGCGATCACAAATTTGGCAGGCTGACATCATGTCTCATGATTCAACCCCTTGCAATTGGAATACTTGACGTTTTTGGCTGTTTTGTTGCTATTTTCGGCATGGCCACCGTGTCAATGGTCTCTGCCAAATCACGGGACGCTCATTGTTTTTCAGGATAAGCATCGAACCACCCAAGCGTTTGTTGGACCAGTACATTTTTGGTCACACACATCACTGGTCACATCGGCAGTCTATAGTAGTGCGTCTGCATGCCGGTTCAGGGAACTGCTTTGCAGTTGCCGTTGGACGCACTTATAATCTATACATTTTAGTTCCATACATGTTTTAGTGAAAATGCTTTTTGCTTTGAATCCCTGCAATAGCGTTATAAAAAGAGGTTGTAGTGTGCATCTATTTATAGAATATTCTATGCATAAAATTATGTTATTTCTGTCACAGACAGTGTATGGTGATCCTATTGACCTTACTAATGATCATACATATAACAGTCTAATGAATAGTTCTGTCAATTATATGCTACATAAATATGACAGAAACACAACCAAAAAGCATTACTTAGGCTCAAATCTAGAAACAGATCACCTGAGGCAAAGCTTTTTTTTCCAGTCATCAAGGTCCAAGTTGATGATCAAAACAAATTGGCAAAAGTAGTAAACTAGAAATTATCTCCTGTTACCTGGTGTGACCGTTTTTAAACCCTTAAAATGATAATCATAACTGCAGCAGACGACACCAATTTTTTAAATCTTTTTAGAGAAAATAAGATTTTTATCATCAGCCTGACTGTGCAGAGCAGGAAATTTTATCATCATTTTGCCCCTGCAGAGCGGTGCTTTTTATCATCAGTTTGTCCCTGCAGAGCCATGCTTTTTATCAGCAGTTTGTCACTACAGAGCAGGAATTTTTTATCATCATTTTGCCCCTGCAGACCCATGCTTTTTATCATCAGTTTGTCCCTGCAGAGCAGGAATTTTTATCATCATTTTGCCCCTGCAGAACCATGCTTTTTATCATCAGTTTGTCCCTGCAGAGCAGGAATTCTTATCACCATTTTGCTTCAGCAGAACCATGCTTTTTACCATCAGTTTGTCCCTGCAAAGCAGGAATTTTTATCATCATTTTGCCCCTGCAAAGCCATGCTTTTTATCATCATTTTGCCCCTGCAGAAAAGGAATTATTGTGATCGGTTTGTCCCTGTAGAGCCATGCTTTTTATCATCACTTTGTCCCTGCAGAGCTGGAGTTTTATCATCATTTTGCCCCTGCAGAGCCAGGATTTATCACAAGTTTGACCCATAAATTGCATCAACAGGTTGTCCCTGCAGAGCCAGGCTTTTTATCATCAGTCTGTCCCTGCAGAAAAAGAATTGTTATCATCAGTTTGTCCCTGCTGATATCATCAGGAATTGTTATCATCAGTTTGCACCTGCAGAGAATGAATTGTTATTGTCTGTCCCTGCCGAAAAGGGACTATTCTCATCAGTCTGTCCCTGCATCAGTTTGTCCCTGCTAAAGGGATTGTTATCATAAGTTTTCCCTGCAGAGAAGGTATTGTTATCATCTGTTTGTCCCTACAGAAAAGGGATGGTTCTCATCAATCTGTCCCTGCAGAGAAGAGATTGTTATCAACAGTTTGTTCCTTCAGAAAAGGGACTGTTATCACTACTTTCTCCCTGCAGAAAAGGAATTGTTATCATTAGTTTGACTGTAAAGACAAGGGCTTGTTATCATTAATATGTCCATGCGGAGAAGAGAATGATATCATCAGTCTGTCCTGCAAAGAAGGGATTGGTATTATCAGTTTGTCCTTGATGAGAAAGGATTGTTATCATCAGTTATCCTTACAGAGAAGGGATTGTTATCATCAGGCTGTCCTTGCAGAAAAGGGGTTGTTATCATCAGTTTTTTTTGTCGTGCAGTGATTCTGTATGCAGTCAATGAAAGCCATGATCAGACCGCAGCTCTATGGCACATTTTTATTTATCCGAAAGTACTGACATTTTCTTATTTCTCCACAAAAAAAAACAAAAAAACACCTTATGGGTACTCATCAGAACCACCTTTCCAACAACAGTCAGTTTTATTCATTCCCAAGAATGGCTGCTGTAGGGAGGTGGCACTGTACTTTCTATCTTTGAAAAACCTTTTTTATCTTTAATATAATTATGTAAGGCCTGAAGTTGACATTTCATAATTGTTCATGCTAATATTATTCAAAATTATGTTATTTCCTTGACAGGTGTAAAGTTTTTTGTTGGTAGTCCACATTATGTAAGTGCATACAGTGCATAATTTCTCCTGATTGAGAAGAATCGTTAGGTATTAGGTGCTTAAGAAAAGTTTTAGCACAGATAAAGCACCTTTTTTCAGCAGAAAAGTACTCATATTTCTCATATTTCTCCACAGAAACATGCTGCGGGTACCCATTAGATGCACCTCACTGAGGTGCTTCTAATGAGTTTGTTTGTGTTGAGGTTTTACGGCCCAGTCAATCCAACGGGGTCATGTCGAGCGCGGTCAGTTCACCTAACCACACATTTTCTGGGCAGGCTTAGTCCTCTAAGTGGTTAACCAGTATTGTGCACATTCTTTCGCCAGAAACTGACAACTGCCCTTCCTGAATCAGTGTTACCCACAACATATGTTCAAGGGCTCTTTTCTTGAGTTGCACATCAGATGTATACCCAGGTTACCCTAATTTGGTTATCAAATGAAGGAAATAATTCTAACTCACCCATACCCCTAGATAAGGCTCTTTTTTTTTTTTTAATAAAAAAGTATTGATATTTTCCTAATTTCTCCTATTTCTCCATGAAAACATGTTGTGGCGCCTAGGCACTTCTGCTGAATAACCACAACACATGTTTTCAGGTAGAAATAAAAAAAATATTCACCTGACATCCCTTTTCATCTAGAGCCATGCTATTTTCAGCCTCTATAGCTGGGAGATTTCTGGCTCAAAATTTGTAAGGGCCCATAAAAAGGACTAATGGCCCATGTTCCTATTCATTTCTATGTTTTCTTTATCAAAATTTTGATGGGCATTGGGCCTCTGAGAAAAATGGATAGGCCCTATTTAGATTCCTTAATGCTCATGCTAGTGCTTATGCTAGGTGCCAAGCCAAAAAGAAAACCCGACACACTCTATATTTGATAGTTTTCTCACAAAACAGGTTGGGCCCATCCCAGACATATCAATATGCAAATGTCATCACGTTAATTTAACCCTTGTCCTGCTGAATAAATTAAGATGCCACATCCACTTATAATTTTCAGCCAATCAGATTGCTTGATCTGGATTGTTGCTATAAATTCACATACTTAATGGCAAACAGTGCAGATCCAGAACAGTTGGCTTCTTCAGAAGCCAACTGATCTGGATCTACACTGTTTACAAAGGCAGGATATATCCGGGTTCAGCAGGACAAGGGTTAAATGTTTCCATGACTGAACACAGAAATCCTGGTCATCAAGTTGACAGCAAACTACCATTCTTAGTGGGGGTGGGTGTGTGATATATAAAGTCAAAAGATCAAAATTCATCCAAAAAGAATTAAGAGTAATTGTAACCACATTCACTGGGGAACCACGAGTATTATGACATTCCTTCTACTAGGACCAGTATGAACAAACTGAGCCACAACGTTACAAACACGCGCTCCCAGTGATTCAGATCACCCTGCACATTAGTGCAGTCCAATCAGAATCTTCACTGAGCTAATTTGGTATAGCCAAGGCTGCACACATAGCTACAGATAGGAGGCAGTATCTACACAATATTTTTCTTATTTCTCCACAAAAACACATGTTGTGGGTGCTCATTAGAAGTGCCTCATTTTTCTTATTTCTCCACAAAAACATATGTTGTGGGTACTCATTAGAAGTGCCTCACCGAAGCACTTCTAATGAGTACCCACAACATACGTTTTTGTGGAGAAATAAGAAAAATATCAGCATTTTTCGGATGAAAAAAGCACCCTATCTGTTGCTATGCACACAGTTTCTTCATGCAGACAACAATGCCTCAGATCAGATTGCACAGGTGCGCAGGCTGATCTGAGTCTTTGTTGGGTGTACATCAGGAGGTACGTTTTCTCACATGGCTCAACTGATGGCAAATAGACCCAGATCAGATGCGGCAGAATGTGGAGTCTGATCTGTGTCTACACTTTTTGACACTCATTCAGCAGTTTTAAGACATTTCAATAGGTCCGTTACTTAGTTAAACGAACATGCTTGAATTTTAGGAGAAGTATGGTAAAGAGTTTGGGTTTCACAGTATTTAGGATAGGTACTGTATTCATCAGCAAAAAGCTCTACTTTCAAACCAAAATATGTTTAATCTGGATATCCCTCAAATGATTCTGTATAAAAAAAAAAAAGCATGCAGTATTTGTTTCCTTAAACTTGATCACTCTCTAGGCAAATTCAGCAGATGATAAACTGATATTTTCTTAATTTTCCCAGAAAATAGACCAAAATTTCATGCAAACTGTCTCTTTAGCAGAGGATTTGCATGAAATCTCAGAATCTATTTTCTGTGAAAATTAAGAAACATATTTCAAAATGTCATCTGGCATATCTGCTGAAATTTTTATACAGCATGCTAAGTACAAACTCCTTCAATCTGAAAAAAGACTTCCTGTAATTTTATACATCTGACAACTGCTTTATCCAGATAATACATAGCTCCAAAGGCATGTTTTTTTTTCAACCGAAAAATACTGATATTTTTCTTATTTCTCCACGAAAACATAAGTTGTGGGTACCCATTATAAGCATAACACTCTTATCTGGCACTATGAATTGGTTATAATTTTGGTTAGTTTTGGTTGCTTTATATTTTTGTGGGAAAATCAATCAAAAAACTGAAACAGTAACTTACTATTTACCCTAAATACTGGAAATCTTAATTCCTTATCATACTTATCATAAAATTTAGACAAGTTCATTTCACTGCCTGAAGATCTGTCTTAAATTTGCTGGATGGGTGCCAAACAGTGTCGACTCTGATCAGAGGTTGTGTTCTTGGGCAAATGATCTGGATCTTCACTGTTTGCTCAGACAGCTCAGGCCTCTCTGCCCAATACTTCGGGTTATTACAGTAATACTGTATTTATCTTAACCCTAGTCCTGCTGAACCTGAATATGTCCTGATATTGCAAACAGTGTAGATCCAGATCAGTAGAAGCCAAATGACCTACATCTGCTTTTTTTTTTTTTCTTTTTTGTTTTTCTGGTAGGGTACATTCTTGAACATTCGGGTTCATTTTGGCAAAAAGAAACTTTTGAAATGTAAGTTTGCATTCTCAAAAACATAAACAAACAGAACCTTTGGACAGATGTGGCAGTGTCTGAAAATCAACATAATTTCTCTGTTCTGGTGTCATAATTCTAAAATCAAAGCAGTGACCGAACTGACAGGTCAAACATCTCTGAGTGTGGGCTGGGACAATTGTCCTGAACCATGACATACAACTGTTTAACCCTAAACATCCTGTAATTTAAGCAAACAGTGCAGACCCTGATCAGACCCTGCATTATGTGGTGTCTGATCTGCATCTGCACTGTTTGCTGTTTTACCCCAGTCCAGATTTTAAAGTTCCCCCCCTTAACACAGCACTCTGACATCACAGCAACAAGAACAGCGTGGCTATTAATAAATGTTACCTGGATTTCGCACAAGTGCTATTTGCACGGGTTAACTTTATTGGTCAGCGATAGTCAGGTGGACAACAGCAATATAACTCAGATGTTTTAGTAACTTTGGATCGATCAAACCAAAAATGTTCAGTTTGGGAAGTGTTTGGTTCGCAGACAACAGGTTGTGGGTTTTCATATCGTGAATAAACAGTTGGTCTGTCTGTGTGGTTTGATTTCATTGGACAAATTGGATTTCATGTGGACAAAAAACTTAAGGAAATTTTGGTGTATGTACACTTTGAGTTAAATTGTAAACAACTGACCCAATTACTCTCCAAATACATGTTTTTACTTTATCTGGTTTTTCTCTACCAGACAGTTTGTGTGAAATGTCAAATTCTATTGTCCAGGATTCAAGAAAAGAAAGAATATTTCAAAATGTTGTTTGCTGAAATTTCTACCCTTCATTATATGTTATAGAAGATGTCCTAAAATTTTGTACACCAAAGTTTCTGACACAATGGCATATGTTAACAGTGCAGACCTAGATTAGACTGCTTCAGGAGTTCTGTGGTGCAGTGGTAAAGAGTCTGATTCAGGATCGAGAATTAGCGGGTTCAACCCCAGCAATTCCTTGAGCAAGATACTTTTATCCACATTGCTCATTACTGGTTTCTATCCAGGCAGAGCTGCACATCATTAGTCAGAAAATGAGGGTGTCTCAGTATATATGAATAAAGAAACTCTGTTGGCTGGTTGGTTTGGAGTGTTTGTTTGTGTTGAGGTTGGCCCAGTCAACCCAATGGGGTCATATCGAGTGTGGTCACTTTATCTTTTACTGGGTAGGCTTAGTCCTCTAAGCAGTTACCCAGTATCATGCACATTCTATCGCCAGAAACTGACGCACATTCTATCGCCAGAAACTGACAACTGCCCTTCTTGAATCAGCAGAAGAAAGAGAATGACAGCAAAAAATACTTCATGGTCAAATCTCCATGAAAGAATGTTGCCAACTAGGCAAGGGTCAAACCCACAACCTCCTGATCACTGGTCAGACACACATCTAACTGTGTCACCGAGACCCTCTCTACTGTTTGTCATTCTTCTGAGTATTTTAAGAAACATCTGCATAAAAGGCCAAAGTTAGGCAAAAAAAAAATATGGAATTAATGTTTGAAATTTTAGAACATTTACCATTGTTCATGTATGTATAAAGTTGGTAGGAGACCAGGAAGTTACCTTGATATAAATTGAGACAAATAACCGCCAGTATGTTGACAACAAACTTGCAGACTACAAATGAAGTGTTTTTTCCTCATTTTTGAAAATCATGTGAACTGTCTCCTTAAGAAGTTATTTGCATCAAAATTGTATCAAGTTCTATATTCTGCTAAAAGAATGATAAAGATAAAATATTTTCAAAATTTTACCAGCTTATATTTAGAATCAGAGCATTAAGAAGTAAATAAATGCTCTGTTTGCTCAGCATGCTGGATAATAATTTCAGCAGACGACATATTGAAATATTTTCTTATTTGTCCCAGAAAACCAGTTTTGACAGTGCATGCAAATTGTCTCCAATGGAGACAATTTGCATGAAACATCAAATCCTGATTTCTGGGAAAATAAAACAAACCCCCAAAAAACAATTTGTCATCTGCTGAATTAGCCCAGAGAGTGGTAAAGGTTAATACAACAAGAATTTATCAAATTTTGTGCAGATCAAGGAATGTTTACTTAATATTTCAATATTAAAGGTTTATTATGTACAAAACACTGATAAGATTAGAGAAAATCCAATTATCCACAGGGTAATGACAGCCCCAAACACTAACAGCCATGACAAATTTTACCCATGGTATTGAAATTGTGAAGGAACAAAAATGTCAGAACAAAATATATCTTTGCTGAGACAACCTGATATTATAAACGGGCCTACACATTTTAATTCAGAACACCCACCATCAGTACTGTAGCCATTTAAGAAATGAAGATAATGTTTTAATATTCTTTGAAGTATGAACAACGGGTAAGTGAACCCAAAGGTGTTCATGTAAACTTTGCTCGCGACCCAATGTTGTTCACACTTCAGTGAATAAATTGCCTTTATTACTTACATTTATATTATTTTACATCTATTATTTAATGAAAAAATCTGGTTAGAGGGCTAAAATTGAAGATCAGAAAAGCATTGTTGACTTTGTAACCGCATGATTGTCCATCATATTGGAGAGAACCATTGTTTATTTTGACATCACTTAACCCTTAAAGCGCCAAGAAAATCTGCATCTGAAAATGTCGTCTGCTTATGTCGTCTGCTGCATCTTCTTGCAAACTTTTCAAACTTACATTTTGCATATAGGCAAACAGTGTGGACACAGATCAGACTGCTCCTAAAGGAGCAGTCTGATCTTAGGAGCAGTCTGATCTGGGTTCACACTGTTTGCAACAATGACTTTTAAAGTAACCGGCAGAAGACAAAGCAGACGACAATTGTTGTGATTGGCGCTTTAGGGTTAATGATCATGTGACGTCATGTGAGTCAATGCATTAAGTATGAACAACATTATGTCCCAACAGATTTTTTTCTGTAAATGCACTGAGAATGTAAATTTTGGAATAAAGCCTTCTATACAAAGCAAAGTTTTATAGCTTTCGTAGACTTGTTCAAAAGTTGCAGTTGGAGTTTACGGCCCATTCAACACTATTCAGGTCATGTCAAGCCAGTCAGTTTACCTTACCACACTTTTTCCTTAGCAGACTGAGTACTCTAAGCGGTTAACCAGTACTTGTGCACATTCTTTCACCAGAAACTGATGACTGCCCTTCTTGAGTCAGCAAAAGAGAGAGAATGACTGCAAAAAGTATTTCATGATCAATCTCCATGGAGACCGACAAGAAAACTATACCCAACTATGCCATACTTGCTTTATCATGATATGTATGTGGTAAAAGCTTATTGCACTAAGAAAACTTCTACATGAAACGGTGGGACCTTTGTTGTTAATTAATTTAAATTTCAAAGAATATGATACTCCTATTAGAAAATGTGACTAAGTCATAGCTCCAGATAACGCTTTTTTTCCCCAACAAAACTACTGATATTTTTCTTACTTCTCCCCGAAAACATGTTTTGGGTACTCATTAGAAGTGCCATACTGTGGCGTTTCTAATGAGTACTACCATATATGTTTTCATGGAGAAATAAAAAAATATTATCTGGTGCTATGTCAATCCGACAAATTAGACTCATAGGTCATTGTGATTAACCTTTACTCAACTAAATTAGCATAGCTACAGATAAGAGGGGGTATCCACATAATATTTTTCTTATTTCTCCACAAAAACATATGTTAAGGGTACTCAATAGAAGCGCCTCACCGAGGCACTTCTATTGAGTACCCACAACATATGTTTTTTGTGGAGAAATAAGAAAGATATCAACATTTTTCAGATGAAAAAAAACGCCTTATCTGTTGCTATGAATTAGCACATGAAAAATAGCACGACCCATAGAAAAGTCGACCGACTGAAAAGTTGACTTTCAAAGAGTGCCCTATAATCACCTTGCGAGTCCGTCTGTCTGACCATGGTCAGTTAGTGAAAATGGCCATAGCGCTTAAATCGTTGGGAATATTTTGATAATTTTTGGCAAACTGATCGATACTGACAAGATCTAGCCAATATATGCTTGCCAAATGCCACTTTTCTTTGAACAAGGCAACACCAAAACAAAAAAAAAAAAAAAAAAATGTGACAGCAAAACTACCCATAACTTTTGAAACCTTAGGAATACTTTGATAATTTTTCACACAGACTGATACTGACAAGATCTAGCCAATGGGCTTGCCAAATGCCAATTTTCATTGACTGAGGCAACCCTCAGGCTAAAATATGGAAACAGTCATAGGTTATCAATATGGAATATTTTGATAAAATGTATACACACTAATATTTTAATGTGACAGTGAAAATATCCATAACTCTTGCAACAATATGGAATATTTGACAAGATCTAGCCCAAGGAATCACCAAACGCCCAAGGCTAAGTGGAGGCACAGGCAAGAATGAGGCAGGTCATGCACCTTAGCGATAGTTGATTACTGATACTTTCTTATTTTTCAAAGAAAATAAGGCTTAATTATAAAGTCAGGTTTATTTTCTGTAAAAAAAATAAAAAAAAAATGTTATATAACCCATTGTAGTCGGAGGACCTGTAAAAGGGTATTTGGCAAACAGTGCAGAGCCAGATCAGACGCCGCAGAATGCGGCATCTAATCAGGATCTCCACTGTTTGTAAATAGTTTAGCCAATTTCTCCAGGAATATGTAAATCTCATAGCCGGACATACCGAAAATTGAAATTGGACTCTTCCAATATATAGTGTGGGGAGTCAATATATTCAGTATAAATTGGGTTAAGAGAGCTCTATATAAGATACTTGTTGCAACCAAAAAGTATAGATATTTTTCTCCTCCATCAAACAGTTTGCTGGGGATACTCATTAGCAGTGCCTAACTGAGGCGCTTTTAACCCTTGTCCTGCTGAATAAATTAAGATGTCATGCCCATTTCTAATTTTCAGCCAATCTATTCAGTATACAATGGGATAATGTTATCTGTTGCTATGTCCTGTTTGCTTTCACTTCAATTATGTAGTCACATTTAGCTCTGGTATCACCAAAGATTTCCTTTTTATTACTGCAACCACAGCTCCAAACAAGACACTTTTTTCCACCAAAACATATTGATATTTTTCTTATTTCTCACAAAAACATATATTACGGGTACTCAACAGAAGTGTTTCACCAAGATGCTTCAAACATAGGTCTAGATAAGGGAGGGTATACGGTAAATATTTTTCTTATTTTTCCATGAAAGCATATTTTGTGGTACTCATTAGAAGTGCCTCAGCGAGGTGCTTCTAATGAGTACCCACAACATATGTTTTCGTGGAGAAATAAGAAAAATATCAATGCTTTTGGATTGAAAAAAGCGCCTTAACAAGTGCTATGAATTTTAATGAGTACCCAAAAAGTATGTTTGCATGGAGAAATAAGAAAAATGTTTACCTGATGACCCCTCTTCAGTACAGCTATGTGCAACACCTTTGTTAGACTTTGGTTTAAACCAATTTCATCACACCATTGCCCAAGGACTAAAGTGCTTTTCTACAGAAATACAAGTCAAGCCTGCTGTATTAACCCTAAGTATTGGGACAGAAAAGCCTGAGCAAACAGTGTAGACCCAAAGCAAATGCTGCAGAATGCTGTGTCTGATTGGGATCTACACTGTTTTCCACTCTTCATCACTTTTAGATGCATTAAAAGGTAGTAAAAGGACCTGTTAAAAGTTTATGACCTCTACAGTAGGTGGTCATTGTGTCAAACTATTCAGATATGAAGTCTAAAAAGAGACATCACTCTGTCTCAAAGTATTAAACTGCTATAAAATTCGCAAAAAGCACTGCTTTACCATTACCAGCCACTGGGCTAATTCAGCAGACAACACATTGACAATATTTTTTCTCACATTTTTCTCAGAAAGCAGGATTCTCCATTTCATGCAAATTTCTCCTTTGGCGACGGAGCCTGCCTGTATACATTGTACTGTAAGCTCACCTAAGAGCCAGACGAACAACGAAGCCTGCCTATACTACACTATCAGCTCACCTATGAGTCTAAAGGCTCAGGTGAGCTAAAAACTGAGAATAACAAATGTTAGAGAAAAAGGGAAAAAATAACCACAAGCTTGCATACAGATGAAAATTTTGTGGTTCAGTCAGCATAAGTGGGCCAAGATCTTCTTTTCACTCTCATCCCTTCCCACAACCTACACATCCCTGCTACACAAACACCATAGCCCCTAATAATCTCATTATCTACCATATTTACCCTAAATATTAGGACACTTTTAACCCCTTAACATTACTTCAACTAAAATTTCATTAGAAGTCCATTTTACTGCCTGACTGTGACATCTGATCTGGGTCTACATTGTTTGCTTGGGCCTATCTGTCCCAATACTAAGGGTAAATATGGTATAAATACTTGTTTTAATCCTTAAAGCACCAATCAAAATATATTATAGACAACATTCTATCATTTTTATTTTTCAGAGAAAATAAGTCTTGACACTGCATGTGAATTGTCTGCTGCAGTTGTAACAAGCACTTTAAAGGTTAACGGATTTTAAACCAAAAACTGTGTGTTTATCAGCAACCTACATATTCTCAAATGACAAAGCAAAATATGAAACATGATAGACAAAACTTTGTTTGGTCCAATAAAAAGTCTAGGAATTTCAAGTACATCTTAATTATCTGGCTCACCAGTGTCAGACAGACTGAAAAGTTATGCCTACTCAGCTTTAACCCTCTTGTCTGAAACTAATAACACAAGTCAGGACCGTTACCAAAATGACGCAGATCAGAAAAAGGAGTAACTGTATCAATATATCTTTTTTTTATTTGTCCATGAAAACATGTTTTGGGTACTCATTAGAAGTGCCTCAATAAGGCACTTCTAATGAGTACCCACAACATTTGTTTTTCTGGGGGAATAAGAAACATATCAATAGTTAAGGCTGAAAATGCACCTTAACTGGAATTATGTTTAAATGCACCTTAACTGGAATTATGTTTAAATGGCCATAAAACATTTTAAACAAGAGTTGTCAGAAGACAATGCAGCTCGCCAGACTTTGAAAACTTAAAACATTGTGCTTAACGTGGATGCCGACAGACGCCAATGTGCTAACGCGGATGCCGACAGACGCCGACGCCTACAACTTGGTGACAACATAAGCTCTCCAGGGACAAAGTCACGGCGAGCTAAAAATGGCCATGAAAAGCGAAACTGAGATCCAAGAGCATGTGTGAAATGGCATATTTTTTATTCAGATCAGCCTATGCTACACTCCGGCTGGTCAGAGTCTGCTGTAAAAACTAATGAGCAAAAACAGTGCAGATCCATACTAGACTGTGAACAGGTGACTACAATTCATGGGTTTACTACATTTTTCAAAAACAAAGTTTAGGCCCCCACCCATTCTTTTTTTGTTTCGGCTTAAACCTAGCAACTATGCAGATGTGCATACTGCTGTAGGCATAGCACCAGCTAAGGCCTTTTTTTTCCAACCAAAAAGTATTGATAATTGTCTTATTTCTCAATGAAAACACCATTTTGGTACTCATTAGAAATGCAGTGGTTCATTAGAAGAGCCTCACCAAAGCACTTCTAATGAGTACCCACACATTATTTTCATGGAGAAATATGAAAAATATTAATCTGCATATATCTCTTATCTGGAGCTATGGACCGAGGCTTGTTTTTCAAAAAGCAGCTTTCAGAGAATGCTTTGGGACAGCTCTAGGTAAAATGCTTTTTTTTTTCAACTGAAAATTCTTTGTATTTTCCTTATTGCTTCATGAAAACACATATTGTGGGTACTCATTAGAAGTGCCTCAGTGAGGCACTTCTAATGACTACCCACATTATGTGTTTTTGTGGAGAAACAAAAAGAAAAATTGGATAACCCTCTTATTTACAGCTACACATCTACCTACAAGAAGCTAAGACACTTGCCACACCTAAAAACAGCAAAGCATATGAACAGCCGAAAGCTGCAAATACTATGCAACATGCACTTTAAATAACAATGGCAGCAACACCTAAAGGAGAATGGATACGCCTCAAAGGGAAGTAACTCTGACATAGAAATATTTGCCTCCCTTATCATTGGAAGACTTTCTTAAAGGAAAGAATATGATTCCCCTGGAAACTCGTTTTTTTTTTTTCCTTTAAGAATTGTCCGCATTTTTGCAAGATTTCAATTATCAGAAAGGCAACTTGCTTTCTGCCAAAGTTGTCTCCCTTAGCAAAATGGTGGCAAAATCTTTCAGGTGTATCTGTTCACCTTCATTAAAAACCAAGCATAAGTGAAACAGACATTCTATTCCAAACCAAGTTATAATACCGAAATATATACATATGCAATATTAAAATATATATGTGATGATACAGTATTTATTGTTAACATTTCATTTAACAAGTCATACTTCCAGATAAGATGTTTTTTTTCAAATGAAAAGTACTGACATTTTTTTTTTTTTTTTCATTTCGTCAAAAAAAAACAAAAAAACAACATACTTAGAAGCACCTTGCTGAGGCGTTCTGATGTTTACACACAACATATGTTGTTTTTTTTATGGAGAAATTAGAAACTATTAATGTAGATACCCTCACTTATCTGTAGCTACAACTGGACCATATTTACCCCTAATATTCAGATAGACAGGCCTGTGCAAACAGTGTAGACAGATCAGAACCACAAAATGCAGTGTCTGACCAGGATTCACACTGTTTACCACTCAAACAGCAGTTTTTAGTAGAAACAGCTAGTCCCAAGGAACTGTTCAAAGTTTAGAGACAAGTATGGTAAGGTCTTAATGTGTATTTAGAGTAAACAAAGTATATGTAACAATAAATTTCAGAATAAGCAGTTGAGAAATATGTAACTGTAAAAGTCTAAATATGAACATATTCAAATATTCAACTATATAGCTTATTTATAAATTTTCTGTTTTGATAGTAGTAACCAGTATTCCCACCCCCCACCCCGCCCCCCTCCCAATGACATTTTCTGTTAAGATATTTGATAATCACCTCAGTTTATAGCTTTCTCCTATTTGGTTAAATCGTTTTGTAATGAAGTGCCGAAAAAGGGCACCAATCATTTACCAAGCAAGCTTTTAATCTGGAACTGATTTTTTTCTCATTTTTTCTATTTTATATTTCTCTGGTATAAAATACTGTATATTATACATACAATATAATTACAGAGCTCTAGGTAAGAGGGATGTCTAGGTAATTTTTTTATTATTATTTATTTCTCCATAAAAACATACATTGTGAGTACTCTTCAGAAGCACCTCACTGAGGCACTTCTAATGAGTACCACCAACATGTTTTCATGGAGAAGTAAGAAAAATATCAATAGTTTTTGGTTGAAAGAAAAAGTGCCTTATTTAGAGCTGAGTAAGTTGAACCAAGACAATTTTAATGTGATAAAGAATGAGCCACACCATGAGAGAGATGTCTTTGGGGAAGTAAGGCTTTTTTTTTTTTTTTTGATTTGGGTTTTACGGCCCTTTCAAGAATATTTCACTTATATCGAGCCGATCGTTCATCGAAGGTGGGCGAAAACCGGAGTACCCGGAGAAAAACCACCTGACCATCCGTAAGCAGAACTTGGCTTTCCCACATATGACCCGAGCTAGGCTCGAACCACAGCGGTGAGAAACGTAATGGATTAAGAGTCAACTCTCTTATCCACCAGGCTACGGGGGCCCACAAGTAAGGCTTCAGATCAGTCATCAAAGTAGGACAATCTGGGCCCAGCTGTTCAAAGCTAACGACATAATTAGTTAACGATTTGTTAAAATTTACATCGAGTGATACGCAAATATGCTGAAATTTTTTGCTGAAAAAATGCGAGTAGCTTTTGCACTGCAAAAGCTACTCACATTTTTCAGCAAAAATTTGTCAGAATATTGTACACTGAATCCGCTAAAACAATTAACGAAATGACCCTTAACGAGCTCGTTAAGCTAACGACACTTTCAACAACTGGGCCCTGGTAAATACCTTAGCTATACACTGATACAGTAAAACTAAATCACTCGAACACAGATGGCTCGTTTACCATGGCTGATTCAAACTCCCTAGGAAATTCTTCCGACAGCTCAAGAAAACAAAAATCAGGGCTATTTTAGCGAAATTTCTTATTTCATCATAAAACTGTATGTTGTGTGTACTCATTAGAACTGCCTCACTGAGGCAATTCTAATGAGTACATTCAAGATACCATTATTTTACAGAAGATCAAAAAGACATCCCTGAATAATCCCATTTTGCCTCCTGACCTGGCACTATTATGGTCAACCGTCAGTAGCTTGAACCACCTATGTCCAAACAAATTTCCATGGTCCCTGATTGTTCAAGCCATTAAAATTTCACTGTATATTCCAAAGTACTGAATAATTCTGTAAGCAAACACTAAAGGTTCTGATTTGTTTGTGTTGAGGTTTTACGACCAAGTCAACCCAATGGGGTCATGTCGTGCGTGGTTAGTTTACCTAACCACACGTTTACTGGGCAGGCTTAGTCCTCTAAGTGGTTAACCAGTATTGTGCACATTCTTTTGCCAGAAATTGAAAACTGACCTTCTTGAATCAACAGAAGGGAGACAAATGACCGCAGAAAATATTCTATGATCAATCTCCACGAAAGGAATGTTGTTGACAAATGCATAAATGCAGTCTGATCAAGGCCTCAAGTGTCTGCATACCCTTATGCCCCAAAATAGGTTTTTCACATGGTTTGGCCCGTAAGTTTTTCTGGTGGAAAAAAAAAAGTATATTCAAAACAGATCTAAATACTCTGTCTATCTAAAGGTTCATCAAATATATTACCTGCTGATCTTGGCCTTGTCGCTAAGTGTTTCACTTCCGACATTGAGCTATGGACTGTAATCCCTTGTTCTTTGTAGTACTTGTCAGCTTCTTTATCCACAACCAACAATTTTGTCTCATCACCGCCGGACTTGATTCTCTGAATAACTTCATGATGGGTTTCCTGCTCCACATTAACTCCATTTACTTCTATAATTCTATCCCCTTCTACAAGCCCTCCATCCTGAGCTGGGGAAGCATCATCTATTTTACCAATATATTGTCCGCCACGTTCTTTCTCTGCATGTAAATTAAACCCGTAACCAGGAAAATCTGCCCATTTCCTTATATGACACAGCCTAGGAGTAAATGTCATTGCTGGAAAAGAAATAAAATATTATGGAACATAGCTCGAGATAAGAGGGGGTCTCCATGAAAACATATGTTTTGGGTACTCATTATAAGCACCCGGTGTGGCACTTCTAATACGTGCCCACAACATATATTTTCATGGAGAAATAAGAGAAATATAAGTACTTTTTGGTTGAACTAGACGTGTTGGATGTACATAAATGCCCCCGCATTTTGCTCTTTGCCCATATTGCAACAACATCCGGATGCATAAATTTCAACAACTATTTTCTAGATGCTCAATCTGACTTGTTATATATTCTGACCCATAGCCCCACATAGCAACAGATAGGGCACTTTTTTCATCCGAAAAATGCTGATATCTTTCTTCTTTTTCCACAAAAATATATGTTGTGGGTACTCATTAAAAGTGCCTCACTGAGGTGCTTCTAATGAGTACCCACAACATATGGTTTCATGGAGAAATAAGAAAAATATTAGGTGGATACCCCCTCTTATCTGTAGCTATGGCCCCACACAAGAACAGGGGAAAATCTAGCACAGAGTTAAAGGTTTAGGACTGTGTAAGTAGTATATCATATTTAAACTATGCGGTTAACCACTATTTAAACAATATTTATACCATATTTAAACTATCTAGCATAAAAGGTACCAAAGTTATGACCTCCAAGAGAAACGCGGACGTAAATGTAAATTCAAATGTAAACTTATTCATTTGTTAGACTCTGGTAACGAACATGACATACACACTTATGCATGTAACATAACCGTGAAACACTATATGCCCCACTGCTGTCTTTAACAGGTGGGGCCATAAAAAGTGCCTTGTCTGGAGCTGCGTGGAAACTGCCCCAAAAGACTAGAAATGTGTCCAAAGGACACAGATGCCCCTGCTTGAAAAACTTAAACGCAAATTGCTAATGCTGGATGCGGACGGACAGGAGTAACACTATATGCCTTTTCCATCATTCTTCAAATGGCAGGGGCATAAAAATTCCTTCCACCTCCCCCACCTTCCTTCCACCAAAGATGCCAATTATAACCACATGCTTTAATTTCTGTTCTGTACTGTACTGTACTGTACTGTACTGTACTGTACTGTACTGTACTGCACTCAATCTTTATATATAACCAAAGGACCAATGGTCCTGTAGCTCACCTGAGACTATCATTTTGTTCTGAGCAAGCTTAAAAATATGGTAACCTTTTTTAAGAATGAAACATATGGGTATGGTAGCTGAAACAGTTTGAAAAACCATTGGTCTCTGTATTCTACAGTAATTTGGTATGGAATGTAGCTTTAATAAATTTGGTGGAACAGAAACTTCAAATAATATATGGCTTTGATAAAGTGACAAACAAAATATCAAATGCCTGTGTCTTCTAGTTTCACACAAGAAGATTTATAAAATTTTCCCCATACAAGTCTCTGCAGAACAAGTAACCTTGGGGTGGGGCCTTTTTGACCTCAGGGTGATAATGTTAAAAATCTTGGTTAAGATCCACTAGATGAAACTAAGTACCAAATGTCAAAGGCCTAGGCATTCTAGTTTCAAACAAGAAGATTTTTGAAGTTTTTCCCCCATAACAAGTCTGTTTAAGACAAGTGACCTCTGAGATGGAGCCATTTTGACCCCAGGGCCATAATTTGAACAATCTGGGTAAAGGCCCTCTAGCTGAAGCTATATACCAAATATCAAAGGTCTGGGTATTCCTGTTTTCAGACAAGAAGATTTTTGACCCCGAGGCTTTAATTTGAATAATCTTGGTAGAGGTCCATTAGATAAAGCTACATACCAAATATCAAAGGCCTTGGCCTTCTAGTTTCAGACAAGAAGATTTTTAAAGTTTTTCCCTATATGAGCCTATGTAAAACAAGTGAGCCCAAGGGCAGGGCCATTTTTAACTCTAGGGCTATAATTTGAACAATCTCGGTAAAGGCCCATTAGATGAAGTTAAATACCAAATATCAAGAGCCTGGGCCTTGTAGGTTCAGAGAAGATGATTTTTAAAATTTTGTCTAAAGGAGTGTATGTAAAAAGAAAATGACATTTCCCCCATTTAAAAGAACATGGTTAACCCATCATCATTTTTTCAAACTTCACTGGACCAATATCCCCACTGCTGCATACCTATCCCCAGGGTCACTGACCCATTGGTTCCTCGAGATGAAGATTTTAAAGGGTTTTTACAAGACATGAAGATGGTGGCCATCTTGGTCATGTGACACAGACGTGACAAATAAACTTTCATTCCCCCAATCCACTGAGGCTCTATATGAAATTTGGCTTTGATTGGCCAAGTGGTTTCTGAGAAAAAGACATTTGAAGAGTCTGGATGATGAATGGATGGCAGAGCCTGCCTATACTATATGCTCACCTATAAGCCTAAAGGCTCAGGTGAGCTAATAAATGTTAAAGCTGACTGGACTGACAGAGGTCAATGTTGAGTTAAGAGATCAGTGTGACTAACATTTCATGGTCCAGTAACTGGTCACTTATGTAAACCAAGCTTTTCTGTGAAAATTAATACTTGTTTATAACGCTGAGCAGTTCATGGATAATAGCATTGGACCAGTCCATTATCTTTCATAAATACTTCTTGAGCAATGGCAAATTGAAATATTAAGATTGTCCACGAGCTATACAGGGTACATTTTTCAGTTATATATAAAGATCTATTATAGTACAGTACAGAAAGAAAGAAAGAAAGAAAGAAAGAAAGAAAGAAAGAAAGAAAGAAAGAAAGAAATTACTTCATTTTGCTATGCCGTCTTTTAAAAATTCCATTTCACTTTGTTTCAAAAATGAGCATTCTGCTGCATTTCGCCCATTTTGTTCATTAAAATTGGCTTAATTGGATTCAATGTTTCTGATTTGTCAATATTTCTGATTTGCTTCAACTGAGATACTAGATCTGGTCAGGTTAACCAATATAAGATCAATGATGCATTGTGGATCAACAATGGGTTCACTTTCTTGTCTCTCTTCATCTCTATGATTGTCTACACCCTGTCTACACCCATGGGCGTTGACAACAATGGACATGTCCAAATCCAAAATGGAAGAGTCCACATCAGAAACTCAAGGGTGAAAGATACATCTGCAGGATTCAAATGGACTTGCTCAAATTTTGGGACAAGTATGCTAAGAAGTCAAGGCATCTAAATGCTTAATACGGTACCTTACCTAAACAGATTATTTGAGAAGTATTGTAGTGGACTCACCAGGCGATTCCCTAGGTCTTGTTTTCTTTGCTATCACCTCTGGTAAATCATGTGAAACTCTAATACCATTATTTTTATAGTAGTTATCTGCCTCTGTATCTACTACTAGAAGATGTGTTTCCTCTCCACCAGCTTTGATTAACTGTATCACTTCCTGGTGGGTTTTTTCCTCAATGTTCTCACCATTTACTTCAATAATTCTATCACCTTTTCTTAAATCTGCATCCTCAGCTGGCGAATCAGCATCCACATTGCCAATATATTGTCCTGGTTTATCTTTTTCTGCATGTAAGTTAAATCCATAGCCCTGAAAATCTGGCCATTTGATGATTTGGCAGAGACGTGGATTGTACGGGCTTGACACCGAGGTTGAGTTTACCGTAACTGTAGAAATAGTAACTTCTGGTTCTGGTTCTGGAGCTGGTGGTTCATCTGGTTCAGGGGTTGGTGTGCGGCGTTCAGGTGTTGGGGTTCGTTCTGGAGATGGTGGTGGCATTTCCTCTTGTTCAGCCTGTTTATCATCTTCTTGAACATCATGGTAGCTTGGAGGCTCTTCTGGAAAGAGACAACAAATATTACTGGTTTGTTTGTTTGTGTTGAGGTTTTACAGCCCAGTCAACCCAATGGGGTCATGTCCACAGGCCTCCTAGTGGCCCACTTTGAAAATATAGGTTTTTATGTAGGTTCTTCTTACTCAAAATATAGGTTATTTACAGGTTTTTCAAAAAAAAATATAGGTTAAAAAAAGGTTCTTCCAAACTCACATAGAGATTTAAAACTGAAGAAAAAATATTTGATGAATTTTTGCACCACAATTATTCAGATAAAGTCGATCTGAATTTTACATAGTCCGAGCGCGCGAAGCGAGCAAGGAAAAAAATACAATTTCTTGACAGTTTTCATCACTTTTTTGGGACTAAAAAGTAAAAATAGTAGGGCATTTTGAAGAAAAGTTAGGGTTGAGTCACGAGAAGGTTCAAAAAGTGAAAAATATAGGTTTTTTCATGAAAATACAGGCTTTTTATAGGTTTTATGAACAAAATAAAGGTTTTATAGGTTTGACACAAAATTATAGGTTATTATAGGTTTTATAGGTTTCGCTAGGAGGCCTGTGTCCAGTGCCGTCAGTTTACCTAACCACACTTTTACTGGGCAGGCTTAGTCCTTAAGCTGTTAACCAGTGAGTATTGTGCACATTCTTTCACCACTGTGACCAGAAACTGACAAATGCCCTCCTTGAATCAGCCAAAGGGAGAGAATGACCGTAGAAAATATTTCATGATCAATCTCCATGAGAAAATGGTGCCGACCCAGCAGGGGTCCAACCTCCTGATCACCAGTGGGATGTGCATCCAACTGAGCCAACATGGCCATTCTTATCTTTATGAATTAATGCTTAGCATGCTGGTTAAAAATTTCAGCTAACAGATATTTTTTTTTTTTATTTTTCTTGGAAAGTATGGGGTTTGTAATTTCATGCAAACTGACTCCTAAAATAACTCACAGACTTAACTCTAAGCACTCTTGGTAAAAATTTCAGCAGAAGGTATCTTGAAATATTTTTGTTTTTTTCCAGAAGATAGACTTTGACGTCTCCTTGGAGACAATTCGCATGAAATGTCAACTCCTATGTCCTGGCAAAAATAATAAAACATTATTAATTTATCGCCTGCTGAATTAACCCATTGAGTGAGAACGGTTAAAGTTACATGCTAAACTGAACATGAATGTAGCTACCATATTTATCCAAGTATTGGGACAAACAGGCCTGAGCAAACACTGTAGATACAGATCAGATGCGACAGAACTGTAGATACAGATTAGATGCGACAGAACAAGTCAACATATTGTTGACACTTTAGGATTATTAAGGTAAGGAGTTAAGTTAGGGTAATATTTAGGGTAAAAATCCCAATATTTAGAGTATACAGTAATATACAGTCATTAAACTACAACCATTTGATGACTAAGTGGTAATTCAGCTTGTAATAATTCACAAATCTGAACATGGAGTTGCTGCTGCTGATTGTCAAGAATGACATGCGCAGGTCCACCACATTATTACATTCGGACACCTTAGTTTCTTAGTCCTTACCATAATCTTGTACAAGATCAGTAAATGCGTCCAGTATTGGATAACATTCGACTGATTAGCCCATTGTAGTCCGGAGACCCCTAAAAGGGTAAACGACAAACAGTGCAGACCCAGATCCGTGGAATGCGGCATCTTATCATGGTCTCCACTGTTTGCAAATAGTTTAGTCATTTTTCTCTACGAATATCTAACTCATAACCGGTCGTACCTAAAACTGAAATTGAACTCTTCCAATATATAATGTGGGAGAGTCTATTCAGTCTACAATGGGTTAGTGCTCTTAGTTTCGTTACCATTCTTGCCCTAAAATCTGAACAAGGCCATTTCACTGTCCTGTTCTTGCGTTGAAAAATGGCTGTACAAGTGGCCAATATCAAAGACCCTGATCAGATACTGTGTTCTGTGGAGTCTGATCTGAGTCTACAATGTTTACTCAAGGATGTCTGTCCAAGGAAAACACTTACTGTAAATTCAGCAGATGACATACTTTTGGTTTTAATCCTGTATATCATTTTCCCAGAAAAGAAGATCTGACATTTCATGCAAACAGTCTTCTTAGAAGATGAAATGTCTAACCCTATTTTCTTTAAAAAAAAAAAGAAAAAGAAAAATACTTCAAATTTTTTACCCAGCAGGTCAAGCATTGAAGAGTCAACAGAGCACTACTTTAGTAGTGAGTGTGTGTGAGTGTGTGAGTGAGTGAGACAGAGAGTGTGTTGGACAGTGTATTAGAGAGAGAAAGAGAGAGAGAGAGGGAGGGAGGGAGGGAAAGAGAGTTTGTCTGTGTGCACATGTGCATGAGTGGGGTGTAAATGAGGTTTTTATAAATAGAAAAAAATAATAAAAAGGAATTATATATACCATATTCGCTCTAATTACCGCACTGTGCACTTAAGTTTTTCAAAATTACTAGATAAACTGGTAGTAAAATAGCCTTCTAATACGGGTACACTTAAAGATTCTTTAAGATCAGCAGAGAACTTTATGAGGGATGTATTTAATGCTACTTACGCAATATTTTTTCTGATTTTCTTCATAAAAGCATATGTTGTTGGCACTCATTTGAATTGCCTTGACTTGTCGAGGCAATTTAAAATGAGTACCAACAACATATGTTTTTATTAAGAAGTAGATAAAAGTACACTGGCTGTAATGTAAAGACTACTAAATTGCTTGACTGTGTTTACAGGAGCATGTGCGGTAATTAGGTTGATTACGGTAATATAACTGTAAGCCAATGGTACTAGCAAATGGGTCTGGATAAAGACTGGTAAACCTAGTTTAGTCTGGAGATCCCTAAAAGAGTACCAGTAATTGGCAAACACTAGTGCAGACCCACATCAAACGTCTGATCAAGTGTTCCACTATTTGCAAATAGTTTAGCCTTCATAGCCTGACATACCTTAAACTGAAATTCAGCTCTTCCAATATATAGTGCAGGGGGAGTCTATTTAGCAAAAATGGATTAAAAATAAAACTAGCAACTCTATGTAAGTGTGGACTGCTTCCTTATAGAGTATATTTTAAATTCTTTCTTTACTAACTTCCTTAATGGTGTTATCTTCTATCAAACTTACTCCTATATTATCATGTGTCATGTAAGCTAATTGTGTGCTATTCAGTTAAGACATGTCTACAAGGTGTGGTATTGAGAACAGGTCTGCTCAGCTCTGCTCACAGCCCCAGATAAGGCACTTTTTTCAATCAAAAAGTCTTGATATTTTTCTTATTTCTCCACAAAAACATATGATGTAGATACTCATTAGAAGCGCCTTGATAAGGCACTTCTAATGAGTACCCACAACATATGTTTTTGTGGAGAAATAAGAAAAATATTTACCTGATATTCCCTCTCATCTGGAAATATGTCTGCTTCTTACCATATTTACCATACACATGGACACTTTATCTATCTCTTTACCATACTTGTCCTAACACTCAAACAAATCCATTTTATTACCTATATGATATGTCTAGAAACTGCTAAATGCGTAGCAAACCATGTAGATCTTGATCAGAGGCCACATTCTGTGGCGAATGATTCGGTCTACACTGTCTGCTGAGGCCTGTCTGTCCGAATACTTCAGGTAAATGTGGTAAACCTTAAGGCGCTGATCACAAATTAGTAGCAGACGACATTCCAAAATGTATTTTTTTATTTTTCTGAGAAAACATGACATTTCATGTGAAAAGTCTACTAGGCAGACCTGCTCATCAGTCCAAACTGGTCCTGTGAAGCTCAGAGCCAACCAAACAGATCATATTCATAGCTACAGATAAGAGGGGGTATCCACATAATATTTTTCTTATTTCTCGACGAATACATATGTTGTGGATACTCATTAGAAGTGCCTCACCGAGGTGCTTCTAATGAGTACCACAACATATGTTTTTATTGAGAAATAAGAAAGATATCAGCATTTTTCGGATGAAAAAAGCGCCTTATCTGTTGCTATGCATATTGCAGAGACCTTGACCAGGTTGTACCTACATACTGGGTGATAAATCAATCAGCAGTATGCCAATGTGCAGTATATGCAAGTCCAGGCACCAAGAAATTGTACAGATTCAATAAGAGAGAAAGCCCACAAAAAAGCAAGGGTTGTGATAGCTTGGTGTTTTACATCACTTTCAACACTATTTATACCTGGCTACAGCTCTGCAATTACCCCTCTTACCTGATCTAGGCCACAGCTCCAGAAAAGGCATGTTTTTCAACCAAACAATGGTGATATTTATCTTATTTCTCCATGAAACCTATGTTGAGGGCCAGAGCACTCTACCGCGGTTCTTCTAGTGAGTATAATAAGAAAAACTATTCATCTTCACAGCCTTCTTATCTATGTACATGTATTCTGTACTTGACCAGTTGACAGTGCAAAATTCAAATAAGACATAAATATATTATAAAAGTCGACTCTCATTATCTCGAAAACCACAGGACTCTCTGAAATACTTTGAGTTATACATACCTCAACATATCAGATTTGCAGAAATGAGGAAAAAATAAACTGAACAACCAAAATATACTTGACAGTGTGCTCTGATATCCCAACCTTGGAAATATTCACCAATATCAGTGCAATAACGTTTACAATGTCCTCTGATATCCCAAACTTGGACAATATTCACCAATATCAGTGCAATAACGTTTACAATGTCCTCTGATATCCCAAACTTGGACAATATTCACCAATATCAGTGTAATATCCTTGACAGTGTACTCTGGTATCCCAACCTTGGACAATATTCAATATGACAGTGTCCTCTGATATCCCAACCCCGGAAAAAATTCACCAATATCAATGCAATAACCTTGACAGTGTCCTTTGATATTCCAAATCCGGACAATACTCACCAATATCAGTGCAATAACCTTGACAGTGTCCTCTGATATCCCAATCTCCAATAATATTCACCAATGTTGGTGCAATAACCTTGACAAATCCTCTGATATCTCAACCCAGACAATATTCACCAATATCAGTGCAATAACCTGTACAGCATCCTCTGACATCCCCACCCAGCCAATATTCACCAATAGCAATGCAATAACCTCGACAGTGTCCTCTGATATCCCAACTCTAGATTCACCCATATCAGTGCAATAACCATGACAGTGTCCTCTAATATCCCAACCCCCAACAATATGCACCAATATCAGTGCAATAACCTTGACTGTCATCTGATATCTCAACTCCAGACAATATTCACCAGTATCAGTGCAATAACCTTAAAAGTGTCCTCTGATATCCCAACTCCAGACAATATTCACCAATGTCGGTGCAATAACCTTGACAGTGTCCTCTGATATCCCAACTCCAGACAATATTCACCAATGTTGGTGCAAATAACCTTGACAGTGTCCTCTGATACAGTACAGTCAGCGCGACCTTACTACGTGTCGTTTTCGCTAGCGAACGAGGAAAGGATTAATTTCCTCGCAAGTTCCGCGCTCTTTCCACGTTCTTTTCACGCTCTCTCCGCGATAATTTCGCGCTTATCACACGCAACAAACCCGACCGCAACGCGGAACGTGAAATTTGCGTGTCACTTGATAGTTCCATGATTGCCACGCGCTACAGGTAAGATCGCTTCACGCTACACTCTACAACCCATTGAAACCTGTCTGCATTTTATTTTAGATCAGTACCGCATCCGTTCTCCTGATCCCAATGTGTTTACCTGTACACGTGTACGGTAGTACATGATTTCTATTTGTAATGACGATAATATTCTTGTATCATTGTTTGCCTTAATTGTTATTTACAGTACAGTCTCCGTGAAAGTTCGACCGTTCTGGCATCGCGCATGAACTTTTTTAATTTTCCGCGTTTCTATTATGTAGTTTTTGCGTGAATTTTGCGCGAATTTCGCGCGGATTTTGCGCGAAGATTTTTTCTTGCATGCGCGAGATTTTTTTAGCGTAGCGCGAGGTTTCCGCGCATGAACTGATGTTTCTACACATGATACTATAACTTCCCCGCAAAACTTCTTTTCAGCCAAGAAAGATTTTTTTTTCGTGGGGAAAGATGGCCGCTCTCCATTGTTTTAGAAACTACACAAATACGTTTAGTCGTTTTCGTTTCTGGATGAACTTCAACGGAATATTATTGGTCCGTATAAACATCATCTGAATATTTCAAAATACTGCTGTATGTATGGCAAAACGTGAAGACCCTGATCAGGCGCCGCTTTCTATGGCGTCAGATTTGGATCTACACTGTTTGCATAGGCCTATCTGTCTCAATTCCTAGGTTCTATTTTTAATATGTGTCAGTTTGGTATGCATTTCTGACGAGAAAAGGCTCTATAATTTGTCTAACAAAAGTTTGATTTTCTCTCTTAGCGGTTTCCCGCCATGATTTCACGTGACGCACGGGGTTTCTTCATGCTGGGCAATGGAAATGATACCTTTTGACTATATCATTTTTGTGTATCTTCATTTATATTTTATTACTCTGTACTGGAAATGCGAATGTCCAAGAATTGCGTGTTGTCGCTCGGGGGCGTAGCTGAACGGACCAATTAGAATCTAAAAAGGGACTACTAAACAGCTCCTGTGGGACTTAGAAACAGTCTTTACCCGACATGAATAGCCGTTTTGATGCGCAGGCTGCTTTCTCGCGTATTAAGCGCTACCATTATGCTTGCCACCGCTTATCGCTTTTCAAAAGAAAGTAATAAACATTAAACATTATCTATCTGTCTATATCTCTTTAACGGCATATATAGAGAGGGAGTATTTCTTCTGTTTCTTCACTTTCATTCTTGTTCTCTTTCTTCCCTGTCCCTTTCTTTCATCTCCTCTGCTATCTCTTCTATCTCTTTTCTGCCTTTCTCTGGGAGACGATACAAAATGACTCACAAGGGTTCACGTGTCGTTAAACCTCAACACAATCACGGAATATACCCACAACTGAGTATTATATGTTACAGTTTTTTAACGGCGTGCCAGTGATATCAGTGACGAAATTCGCTCGGAAATTCGGCGTCCGAAAACATGGTAGATACGATCAGCGAATGCTCTGATCAGAATGTGCAGCTGCGCAGACTGACCCGAGTCTTCGCTCGTCGAACAGGACGTATTGGTAAACCCGGAGATTATAGGAGTCAAATGCGATTAGTAAAGGCTCTGATCAGACTACTGATGTGCAGGCTGATCCGTCTCATCGTACCAGATTTTGTAGGTTTTGTTATGCACACTCATATGCGAATTGTTTGTGCAAATCTTGACGGTAAAATATTCAACAGATGACATTTTTCTCAATTTTCCAAAGAAACAGATTTGGCATTTCATGCAAATTGTCTGCATGGCACGGAATGACATATCCAGTTTTCCTATCTTCCGGGAAATAAAAAAAAAAAAAAAAAATTAAAGAATTTGTCGTCTGCTGAATTAGTCTATAGAGTGGTAATCCAGAAGTTGCGGGTTTGATCCGCGTGCACCAAGTATTGTGGCGTGAGCAAGACAATTTACTTGTTAAATACATTACGGTGTTCTGTACATCGAATATTGCAGACACTAAAACAGAACACTTTACACGAAAACGAAAGTTCTGATGATTGCTCTGTAAGCCAATAAGTATAATGTTTTAAATGTATACTGTACGAGAAAAACATACAATAATATTTACTTGCACCCGGATAAATGCGGGGTAAGGTCCTCACTCTGTAAGTTTTACAGTTTGAAGGGAGCTAACTGCATTTGACTGTTTGAAAGGGGGCTAACTGCAACTGCTTTACGGACAGCATTTTTATGAACCACGCCAGTAGATGCTTATGCATAAGCGGTTAACCACTGAACATCCTTCGTCAGAAACTTGTAACTTCCAATCTTGAAGCAATGGGAGGAGCGTACGACCATAGCAAATACATGTATTTCATGATAAACCGCAACAGAAGAATAGTGCAGCCTTGGTAGGGATCGAATTCGCGATCAGGTCTCGAGTTCGATTCCCGCCGGTGCGATAACATTCTTTTCAATAAAGTCGGTGGTAACAACTTCTAGCTCAAAAGAAGAAAACACCATATTTGCATGATGCATGAGGGTGAAAAAGGAGCATTCCAGAGAGAGAGAGACAGACAGACAGACAGAGAGAGAGACAGAGAGAGAGAGAGAGTTTGCAAACTTAAGATTCTGGTCCGTCAATTTTAGGTACATCCGGCTATGAGATTTAGACATTCCTGGAGAATAATGGCTAGCTTATTTTTGTGAACAGTGAAGACCCTGATCAGACTCCGCATTCTATCATTTCGAAATGACTTTAATAATTTATGTTGAAAGAGACATAAGACACCAAATCATTGTTAAGTGGTGATATATATTGACAGCCCTAACACTGGTCCACCATCAACCGCCCAGGCCTCCGAGCAGTGTAGATATATTCCAGCTGGTCCGTGTCTGTCTACCATGTCAAATGAGATGTATCCGTACTCCTTAAGGTCTCCCTTAACCCTGGAAGCGCTTAGCACATTCAGCAGACGGCATATTCATTTTTTTTTTTCTTATTATTTTCCAGTGTAAATAAGGCATGACATTAAAAGTGAACCGTCTGCTGGGCAGACGATTCACGTGAAAATCTCAGCCTTGTTTTCGCTGTAAAATACTGAAAACAGATCAGCTTCTGCTCTAGAATTTTCAGCAGCGCTTCAGGGGTTCAAATTTTTTTCTTTGCAGCAAAAAAAAAAAAAAAAAAAAAGAAAAAAGAAAAGAAAAAAAAAAACAGATGGTTTAAAGGTTTTTTTTTTCTGTTGTTAAAATGACATGGAAAAAAAATTGGGCCAGTCTGGTTAAAAGTGCTTGTCACATGAAAACAAATATGGGAAGACTCAGTGAACACCACCCCTAATTCGCCCAGAACTAAAATTCGGCCAGTTATAATCATCCGAGGCATTGGACCAAATGCGCGGCCAGTCTTGCGCATTTTGGTTAGCAGGTGTTTGTTCGGATACCCTTTAATACTCGCGGCTGAACACAAATCAGTCTCAGAGTTGGTCGTTGGAACATGTAGCCGCAGAATTTTTCGTCACCCACTTATTTATATAAGTGTGTGCATTTGTGCTGTCTGGTCCTGCTGCTGCTCAGAATAGTTTAGAGCGTTCATAATATATAGTATGTGCAGTGATTCACTGAGAATCGTCGTCGGTCGCTTACTTGCATATTTGAAGAAATAAAAAAACAACAAATAACAAAAAAAAAAAAAAAAAACATACAAGTGAAATGAACTTAAGTTTCCGTTACATTATTCAGAGAGAGAGAGAGAGAGAGAGAGAGAGAGAGAGAGAGAGAGAGAGAGAGAGAGAGAGAGAGAGAGAGAGAGAGGCGTCTGATCAGGGTCCCCACTGTTTACAAATAGTTTAGCCATTTCCGACTGCATCAGACGACTATTTCGTACATATTTTAAACTATTATTTTTTAGAGAAAAAAAGATTGACATAGCAGACGATTCACATGAAATGCCAGTCCTTTATTTTTATAAATATATTTATTTATATTTATTTTTTAAGCACATTTAGCTATAGGTCCTATCGCTAATCTACCACGTGTCACCCTTTTTCTCAGAAAAATAATAATAAAGATATGGTTTTGCATATCGGATGCTGAAAACACAAAAACAGACAGCTTAACATGATTCACGGAATTTCTGAAGATTTCTCTGTATGCCAATAATTATAATGGTCTAAATGTATATGATGTAAAAGAATCACATTGCTTTTATTTATTTGTACCTTGATTAGTGTGGGGTAAGGCCCTCGCTCTGTCTCGAGGCTCTGTAGGGTTACTGTTTTAAGGGAGCTAACTGCATATGCCTTACAACATGGCGATTGTCTCCCCTAACGAAAAAAAAAAAAAAAAAAAAAATGCGTCTGACAGATCGCAAATCGGTTGGGATAAAGCAACAACAAAAATAAACAGCAAGCCAATTAATTTTCTTACATTTGGTGAAAAGAATCAACAAGTGAGGCAAATTAAAGAATATACACGGGGTACTAAAAAAAATGTACCACCACGAGAACAGAATTTAGCCCATGTTGTCTGCCTCCACCGCCGATAGAATGAAATTAAATGAAAAAAATAGGGTTGTTTACTATTGCATGAACATATAAAATAGGGTAGGCAGGTCAGACTCTTTTTTTTTTAAAACCTCGCCACACGATAGTGGCGGGGTATTATGGTTTCACATATGACGTCCATGTGTCTGTCCGTCCGCCAGTCCGTTTTTTCCTGTCCGTTTTTTCGTTTCCGAATGATACAATGGATTTTCACCAAACTTGGTATGTGCATTGATATTTTGGAGATCTAGTTTGGGATTGCTAATGGACAAACTTCGACAATTTTTTACCTTGTTTACGTTATCTGCGCCGACATGATAATGGCGGGGTATTGTAGTTTAACGTTTTTATTTATTGATGTATTATTATTATTATTATTATTTTCAATTTTTAGATAGGTTAGGTTGGTCACCTTTTTATTTATTTATTTATTTAATTATTTTACGTTGCTGTTCACGTACTTTAATTTTAACTTTATTTATAGTTTTGATTGCAATGTGGAAGAAAAAAAAAAAAAAAAAAAAAAACTATCTGTGTTGTTGATGTTTAATAATGCTCCATATTGTTCTAGTCTATATAATTGACCATTACGGAGTCGTCAAATAAACGGTATTCACTGGTCGCACAGGCCTTATTGTCCTAAAAGAGTTTTCCAAATTTTCATGATCCCTGTTCCCCCAAATTAGTTGCATTCCCTTGTTCTCTGCGGCGTCTGATCTGGGTCTACACTGTTTGCACAGGCCTATCTGTCCCAATATTTAGGTTCTTTAAATTCTTAATACGTGCCAGTTTCGTATGTTTCTGAGAAGAAAAGGCGCAATAAATGAAGTTTGTTTTTCTCCCGAAGCGGTTTCCCGCCACGATTTCACGTGACGTCACCGGTACGAGCACGTGGTTTCTTCATGCGGGGCAAGGAAAATGTTGCTTTGTGACTTTTGCATTGTCTGGGTATAGTCGAACTTCAATGGCTCGAACATCGTTAGGACCATAAAATTTGTTCGAGACATGGGTAGTTCGACCCACTGAGGGTTAATTATGGTGCCAGGTCAGGAAGCGTGTGGCAATAATTTAGGGAAGTCTTTTCGATATCATATACAATAATTATATGTTGAGACTACTCATTAGAATCGCCTCGATGAGGTTCGATGAGTTCGATGAGGCAATTCTAATGAGTACGCACAACATACAATTTCATGATAAAATAAGAAAATTTCCTTAAATATTTGTTTTCTTGAGATATCGGAAGAATAGCAAATCAGTAATGATAATCATTTTTGTGGAATTTATCGATCAATTAGTTAGTTAGTTAGTTAACCTTAGTTAGCATAGACCCCAAAGCCATTTCTCATAGCCTGGCCCAAATTGTACCACTGCATTTGTCCAATATATCTGGATGTCTTAACTCCTTACCATATTTATCCAAAAAATTGGACAAGTCCACCTGACTACAGTTGAACCTCAATAGCTCGAACGTTGGTGGCTCTTTCACCATGGCTATTTCACTTGTTTTTTTTCATGGTGTATACATTAAAAGGTTCTAAGCATAAAGAAGCGTAAGCAAAAACTTACTGAAAGGCACAGGGAGAGCCACAATCACAATACACAACCTTCCCTCTGCACCAAAAGGAAAACACAAAAAGCAACCGTCTATCGCCACCAAAAGGGAGAGAAAACACAAAAAGCAACCGTCTATCGGCACCAAAAGGGAGAGAAAACACAAAAAGCAAGATCAGCGAATGCTTAACAACTGGAACAACTCTCTCTTTCCCAAACGGGTGATATCATTAGAAACCACTTAACAACAATGCTGTTCCCAATCCCATTTCGCATGGGCCCGACTCGTTAAAGCAATTGCAGTTAACTCCCTTTTGATAGTCAGTTGCAGTTAGCTCCCTTAAAAGAGTAAACACCTGCAGTGTGAGGACGTTACCCCGCATTTATCAGGGTACAAATGAATATTATGTTATGTTATTCTCTTACAGTATATACATTAATAACATTATCTTTACTGGTTAATAGAGCAATCTTCAAAACTTTCGTTTCCATGTAAAGTGTTCTGTTTTTGTGTCTTCAAAATTTATGCAAAACCAAGACCGTAATTTATTAAACCAGTAAAAGAGACGCATGTATAAACCTAGCATCGGCGGGAAAGAATCTTCTAAATGACAATTGTCCATAATATTATCATATGCCCTCGCGGACATTCTAAGCAGAGTCTTCCTGGTTAGAAACCAATACGAGGACAAAGTGTCTTGCTCAAAGACACAACACTTGGTGCTCGCAGGTATCGAATTACCACTATCTTGGCTAATTCAGCAGACGACAAAAAAAAAAAAAAAAAATCGTTATTTTTTTATTACCAAGAAAACAGGATTTGACATTCATGCAATGGAGACAATTTGCAAATCTTGTTTTCTTAGAAGAATGAGAAAAATATTTCAAAATGTTGTCTGTTGAAAATTTTAGCCAGATTGTTAGGCGTTATGGTTTGCACAAACAAATCGCGCATGGGTCTGTGCATGGCGAAACCTACGATGTCATGTACGAAGAGACGGATCAGCCTGCACACTCTGAGCCTGCACATCAGTAGTCTGATCAGAGCCTTCGCTAATCGTATGTACCTCCTACAATATCTGGGTTTAACAAAATGTCTTGTGCGACGAGCGAAGACTCGGGTCAATCTGCGCAACTGCACATTCTGATAAAAGCATTCGCTGATCGTATTTACCTTCGATAGCTGGGCTGTCCAAAGCGGGATAAACAGTGCGACTGCGAAAGCACATTCCGATCAGACCCTTCGCTGATTGTACAGTATGCACCTTCTTCGGAATCCGGGCTATCCAAGAAGCTTGCTTTATATAGTGGGTCACGACACAAAATGACCCTCAAGGGTTGACGTGTCGTTAAACCCCAAAACAATCAATTATATAGTGGGTCGATGCACAGACTGACCTGAGTCTTTGCTGGTTGCACGTACATTGTACTATTGACGTTTTGTTGTCCGGTTCATTGTACGTCCGTTGTAAATCATACTTCAGACATGAGAACTTTGTACCGACGTAATTTTGATTTGAACTGGAGTTAAACGGCCCAGTCTACACTATTTCGGTCTTGTCGAGCACGCACACTTTTCCGGGTTGGGCTTATTCATAAGCTATTAATCATTTCAACAGAAACTGATAACTGCCCTTCTTTTCTTTCATATACTTTTGACGATAGAGCTTACTTTTGGAGTTACGGCCCTTTGAACACTGAAAATATTTTAGTGATTTCTGATATTTTTTTTTTTTTTTGTCCGCTCTGTAACTTGAAAACTATTTGAGATATTTTCTTGAAACTTATTAGTTTATAAACAGAGTCATGGTACTTGCTTGATGTAAGTGCAGTGGCGGGGCATGGGAAAATGTCTGCAGCTCTGTGGTGCAGTGGTAAAGCTTCTCGTCTTGTCAACCGGGGTCATGAGTTCGATCCCAGGCTTCTCAAGCCTTTCATATTGGATTTTAAACCAAGGTCCATATCTCCGTATGTCCTAGCTGTTAGTAGGACGTAAAAAACTCACTCGTTTGAATTGTCATTAGCCTCTATTGCCCCTTGTGTGCGTAAAGTGTGTTTTTGTGTGACAGACACCCTTTTCACAAATGCTGTCTTGTTGATTCAATGCCTCTTTGATAGCAGAAGCGCCCCTTTAAGTAAATTCATATTGACACGTGCGGTTGCTGCAGGTAAGTGAGAATTTCCCGGTCTTTTACCACAGTACGTCATTTATACTGAGCGCGTGCGGTTGTTGCATGGGAAAAAGCAGTTACAGGAATATCAAATATAAAATACCTAATTCGTCGACTGGGGGCAGATGTTTGATTCTCTTTGTGATTTTTGTGTGTTTGTAAAAGCGACCATGCCGGACCCACTTTTGTGGCGGACTAGACTAAGCCAAAGTATCCGGTACTTTTTCATATGGAGCTTTGTCGCGGCCCATGCTACCTTGATAACTTTTGCATGATTTTTCTAATCGAAATACAAAGAGCAAGCTTTGATATTCGCACGTTCTATTCAATAGTAATCAATAATTAATGTGTGACCTGTGTCACGGTTCATGACTCTGGGAAGAAATGAAAACAATCAGAACGGATTAGAGAATTTTTATCTTTTCACACTTTAAAAGACATACGTGTACTGCAATCAGAGCAGTGCATGGACAGTAGATTTTGTTTTTACAGGTAACGGTAAAGTTGAGCGTGCACTAATCCTTTCCACGCCAGGGTTTCCACGCGTATAATCCGTTACACGCTCGATCACACGCTTGTAGCGAGAATTTCCACGCTTATCTTACACGCTACACGTTAAACTCGCGTTACATCCTCGCTAATCCCGCGCAACTTCCACCATAAAAAGTCACGTGACTTGCGTGTTTCCACGCTTGATATCGCGACACGTAGTAAGGTCGCGCTGCCTGTACTGTATCCCAACTCCAGACAATATTCACCAATGTTGGTGCAATAACCTTGACAGTGTCCTTTAATATCCCAACCCCCAACAATATTCAGCAATATCAGTGCAATAACCTTGACAGTATCCTCTGATATCCCAACTCCAGATTCACCAATATCAGTGTAATAACCCTCCGCAGAACTCATTTCTCTTGTAAAAGCATTACCATTCATATATGTATATGTTCGTGTACATGTATCTCTCCAAGAAAATTTATGGTGTGGGTGCCACACCAAGGCACCTCTAATGAACACCCACAATGTATGTACATTTTCTGGGAGAAATAAGGAAAATATTGATCTGTATACATTTCTTCTCTATAGCTATGACACTTTTAGTGACAGTCAGACATTTTTTTTTTGCTTGATAAGCTTCGGTGAGTACAGCTATTGTTTGGCCTGTCATTACACCATCCTTTCCATTCCTTAACGCTTAACACTCTAGGTAAAATTTTTAGCAGCCGACATACTGAAATATTTTTTTATATTTTTCCCAGAAAACAGGATTTGACATTTCATGCAAACTGTCTGCATGAGATGTCAAATCCTGTTTTCTGGAAAAAAAAAAAATAATAAAATATCTCCAATATGTCTTCTGCTGAAAATATTACCCGAGAGTGGTAAAGGTTGAACCAACTTTTGTGTAATTTAATCCAATTTATATACATTTGTTTCTAAGATGTATTATGTCTTAATTTCACCCAAAAAGTCTGGAAGATAAAGGTATTAAAACTACCTGAAAATTCAAGTATGAGGTTATCTAATGTGGGGCCCATGCAGATCTGAATCACTCAGCTGACCAAGCTTGAATCGGGTCCTACTGAATCCCTATATACCCTGCCTTTGCAAACAGTGTGGATCTGCTCTATTTAACATTCAACATGTGAATTTGTATCAACAACCTGGATCAACTAATCTGATTGGCTGAAAATTAGAAGTGGGTGTGGCATCTTAATTTATTCAGAATGGAAAGGGTTTAGTTCTAGAATGGAAATGGATACACTTTCGGGGGAAGCAACTATCCCCTTCTGTGTGGCGGGGTATAAAAAGGCAAAAAATCTACCAAGTGTCTCCAGTTCCCTTACGACTAGTTCTTAGACAGTTCCTACAAAGGGGACTATTTTGTATGAAAGGTAAAAGCCTATTCTCAGGAAAAACTAGAAATGTGTCCACAGTACACGGATGCCCCCGCTGTGGGGTACCTGACTATAAAACTGCAAAATTCTACCTGGTACAAATGCCTTAAACTGAGTCTTACACACATTCGTATAGAAGGAAGTACATTTGTATGCACGTACCCACCTATGCACATATGGAAAAACGAAAAATTATATGCCCCCGGCATCATTCGATGCGGCGGAGCATAAAAATCTAAGAAAAATATTTCAAAATGTCGTCTGTTATATTTTTTCCCAGCACATTTAGTATTAAGTACTGTGCTTTGGACATCTTTCGGAAATACATTTTTTGGTCAGCATTTTGTTCTAAATGGAAGCTTAGACATGTGTCCCAAGTACACAAATGCCCCCCATCCTCTGGACCCCAAGGTTAGCCCCACCCCAGGGCATGACCACGGGCAACTTTAGCACAGAGGTTAGGGTTTAGGCCTGGGTAAGTAGCAACCTTTTCATTAAGTTTTTAAAAGTAGGAGGCTTAATTCTGAAAGTAGAAGGCAGATGCTACAAAGATTTGCAAATGATCATTCAGAAAGGCTTAAAAGTAGAAAGTTATGCTGGGAGAGAAGAAGGCGATTCAGCCTCCTGCCTCTTCTTAAGGCCTAAAAAAAAATGTTCTGTTTCTGATTTCATCGCCAATTCGCCATAGGGTTGGTAGGTCGGCAACTTTTTTCTCTCTTTTTTTTTTTTTCCCCCAAGTCAAATTACGGTTGGTGAATCGTAATTTTTCTTTAATGGATTCTTAAAATATTCTGACTTCTCTTACCGACATTTGATCGTTTCTAAATACCGATGATAAAGGGGCGCTGTACTAAACAGATTTTATTTTATTTTAGGCTGAGATGTGGCTGCATGCTTCGAAAAAATCTGCACTAATGTGCTCGGTTTGGCTTGTAAGGGTGCCGCCATACTGGAAATAAATAAACATACGATGAAGACCGACAATATCCGAAAATTGGTACGGACAAATCATGTAACGAACATATACAAAAACAGGGATTGTCTGGGGTCAGTCACGCATTTTTTTCATTTTTTCTTCGTGTGCTAAAAAAAATTAGTCGGCACATTTTTTTGACAGTCCGTCGGGAAATCGGAAATATAACAGTTTTTTTTTTTTTAGGCCTAATGAAAAGGCTGAGTAGCATACTTAATTTCAACTTCCTAATATAAAAGGTACCTAAGTTATGACCTCCAAGAGAAATGGGGCTGTTAATGTCAATGTAAATTTGAGTGTATACTTTAACATATGTTAGACTCTCCTTACAAATGTGACATATGACTTCGATTCTGGTATATTTTGCAGCCATTTTTACTATGGGGAAAAATGAAAATATTCAATTTTTTTAAAATCAATGACTAGAATTTGTGCATGACAAATGGTTTACATGTATCATTAAATTGTGACAATTTTGTAAGTTTGCAAATTTACTTCTGTGTAAAGTGTTAAGCAAAAAATGACTTTCCAAAAGATGTTGAAAGGAGAGTAAGTATGAACACTTTAAGAATGCTGAAGTGTTCTTCATCAATGCTGAAAATTGTTAATCCTTGTCATGCAGAATAAATTAAGACACCACGCCCACTTCTTATTTTTAGCCAATCAGATTATTTGATTCAGGTTGCTGATACAAATTCAAATATCAAATGGCAAACAGTGAAGAAGCCAATTGATCTGGATCTACACTGTTAGCAAAGGCAGAGCATATCTGGTTTCAGCAGGATACGGGTTAAAACTTTCTTCAATTCTTGTAAACTTGTTCAAGATCCTTTTAACCCTTGTCCTGCTGAATAAATTAAGATGCCACATCCACTTCTAATTTTCAGCCAATCAGATTGCTTGATCCGAATTTTTGCTATAAATTCACATACTTGATGGCAAACAGTGAAGATCCAGATCAGTTGGCTTCTTCGGAAGCCAACTGATCTGGATCTACACTGTTTGCAAAGGTAGGGTATATCCGGGTTCAGCAGGACAAGGGTTAAGAACATTTAAAGTTCTTGAATATGTTGCAAATAAACCGTCCCATCAGACAGTAACCACATTGTTTGCTTTCTGACTGATGCCCATTTGCAACAATGGATGTATAGCTCAAGATTTATAAGACACATTTTTCGACCAAAAAATATTGATATTTTTCTTATTTCTTCATGGATTGAGTGTGCTGAGGTTTAATGACACGTCAATCCTTGTGGGTCATTTTGTGTCATCTTCCAGAGAAAGAGAGAAGAGAGACAGACGAGATAGTAGAGGAGATGAAAGAGAAGGACAGGGGAGAAAGAGAAAAATGAATGAAAGTGAAGAAACAGAAGAAATAAAAACCTTCCCCCTCTACCCTTACCTGCTGCAAGGATAGCAGTCCTTGCCCAACTGTAAGCCAATCTCAGCTGGACGCCCCAGTCACGTACGATACACAACCACCCCGATTTCTTCATGGAAATGTACATTGTGGGTACTCATTAGAAGCTCCTCAGTGCTTCTAATTTTTTATGATTTGATTTGATTTGGGTTTTACGGCCCTTTCAAGAATATTTCACTTATATCGAGCCGATCGTTCATCGAAGGTGGGCGAAAACCGGAGAACCCGGAGAAAAACCACCTGACCATCCGTAAGCAGAACTTGGCTTTCCCACATATGACCAGAGCCAGGCTCGAACCACAGCGGTGAGAAACCTAATGGATCAAGAGTCAACTCTCTTATCCACTAGGCTACGGGGGCCCGTCCTCAGTGCTTCTAATGAGTACCTACAACATCTGTTTGTGTTTGTTTGTTTGTGTTGAGCTTTTTACGGCCTAGTCCCCATTAGGATCATGTCGAGGGCATCAGGTTACCTAACCACACTTTTTTTCTTGGAAAGGCTTTATATAGTCCTCTAAGCAGTTAACCAGTATTGTGCACATTCTTTCACCAGAAACTGACAACTGCCCCTCAAGAGAAAAGACTTTACGTGATTACCACTTGTTTTTCGTAATATTCACATGAAGTAGTAACCAAATGCTTCCAACCCAGATTACTTCTACATAGTTTTGACATGTACATGACCTTGAAGTGTGGCAAAAAGTGACATTGGATTTCATTTTTTATGCTCAATGGTTATGTACTCAAACCCTGTAAGAGTCAAAAACAACGGCTTCAATCTGTTTTTGATTAACAGACTGACTGACTGACCAACCGACTGGCATAAATAACATTTATTGGCAAGAATTAGTGAAACTAACAAAAGCTAGTCCATTTTCAATCCCGATCTAGATCTAATCTATGTATATATAAAATCAGAGCAACAGATAATTTTGGGAGCATTTGGGTATTTAAACCCATCAAATTTAATCAATTGGGTAAAACCGTATTTTCATTTTTCGGTTTGAGTAAAGATACCCTGCAAAATGAAAATTAATTGGGTAAAACTTATAAAACTAAAAGAAAGAGCACAAAAAAGCCTGATTTAGGTACATTTGTATTTAAAACATGGTACTTCATTATACCCTATTAATTTTATGATTATAATTGTCATATGAAGTTTAGAAACATATATTATGTGCAGTAATCATAATATAAAATAGTAATCATGTGCTTTTCTGGCCTTGAAACTTTTTATTTTCACTCTTGAAATTGGAAATAATTGGGTACTCTGTCAAATCAATTGGGTATCAATACCCAAGTTTTTGAAAATAATTGAGTATTTGCTCAAAACATATGGGTATTTTACTCGGATACTGCCCTTATCTCTTGCCCTGTAAAATTTGATTAAAATCCATTCATCTTTTCTCATAATATTGAACATAAACAAAAACTACATCAAGGGTCATAACACTTACTGAAGATAGTTGACTGAGTTGCCTTTTTTCAGCCCAGTCAACACATTAGGGTCATGTCCAGCCGGTCACTTTACCTAACCACACATTTGCTGGGCAGGCTTAGTCCTGTCAGGGGTTTATCAGTATCTGTGCACATTCTTTCGCCAGAAAATGTACCAATTTACAATCCCAAAACACTCCTCCTCAATATCAATGCTTCCACAAAATTTCATAAAAGTTTGTAAAATGCTACTGAGGTAAGAGAGTGGAAATGAAGCTCTGATGGACAGAAACTTAAACAGTGTAACATATTACCCTGCCACTATCATGTGGCGAAGTTGAAAATATAATCAAACTGACAATCCTGTGTACATCTCAAAATATTGATTCAGGAACCAGCTTGTCAAAATCATTGTTAAACAGCTAGAAGGCACAGAATTATGAGACAAAATTAACTGTTGCAATTTTAACCCTTAAAGGGCCAATCACAACTAAAGCAGACAACAATTTTTAATTCATTTTTTTTTTTTTTTTTTTTTCAGATGAAAACAGGTCTTGACATTTCATGTGAATCATCTGCACATATCAAGACTTGTTTTCTCTGAAAAATAAAAAATAAAAATAAAAATTTTAGAATGTCGACTGCTACAAATTTTGCTTGGCGCTTTAAGGGTTAACATCAGTTCCAATATAATATGAACCATGCTGCAAGAAATGGGCTCTTGGACTTTGTCAAATCGATCATTCAATGTGCATGCCCGGCCCCTTAGTTAGGCCATGTCTAAGTTCTTTGGCTTAAATTTCCCTTCGGCGCATTGCTTATGTGAGGGGTAAAGGTCTAGCAAGACTAAACTGAACCTTTGCTGACAGCAAAGGTTTAGGCTAGCCTCCCCATATGCTATAACAGCTTTTTCCCATGATGTGGCATAAATAAATGTTGAAACAATTTATTTGACCATGTTCATGAATTTACTTACCTTGATAATAACTTACATTTACATGAGTATTTAATTTACAGATTATTTCCATTTAAGGTGAACAGATGCACTTGAAAGATTTTCCTGACAATATGCAAAGGGAGACAACTTTTGCAGGCAGAAGTTGTCTCCCTACTATTTGAAGCCAGAGAGAGCAATGATAATGGTTTTGGTGTTTTCATGTCCCTTTCAATATTATTACAGTCATATTAAGACAACAGAAAGGTGATAATGAAAGGCTCTCTGCCAGCGGGATTCAAACTTGTTACCTCGCGATCCAAAGTCGGAAGTGCAAACCGCTCGTCCACCTGGACACTTCCCAGAAGGGCAAATTCTTTCCTTTAGAAGAAACCCCCACCCCATTTCGGTTAGTTTTCATATGCTCAGGGAGCAAATTCTTTCCTTTAAAAGATACCACCATTTCAAATTTTAAGGAGGAGATTTCCCATCCGCAAAAATTTTTTTTTATTCATTTACAAAAAAAAAAATGATGGCAAAAATCTTTGAGGGGTGGGGGAGAGTTTGTTTGTGTTGAGGTTTTACTGCCCAGTCAACCCAATAGGGTCATGTCGAGCGAGGTCAGTTTACCTAACCACACTTTTACTGTGCAGGCTTAGCCCTCTAAGCGGTCAACCAGTATTGTGCACATTATCTTGCCAGAAACTGATAATGGCCCTTCTTGAATCAGCGGAAGGGAGAGAATGACTGTACAAAAGATTTCATGATCAAATCTCCTTGAAAGAATGTTGCCGAACTGGCATGGGTCAAACCCGCAACCTCCTGATCACCTGAGTCAGATGTGCATCCAACTGAGCCACAGAGTATCCATTCACCTTAATTAACCCTTATCCTGCTGAACCATGATATACCCTGCCTTTGCAAACAGTGTAGATCCAGATCAGTTGGCTTCTTCAGAAGCCAACTGATCTGGATCTACACTGTTTGCCATTCAGTATGTGCATTTATAGCGACAATCCGGATCAAGTAATCTGACTGGCTGAAAATTAGAAGTGGGCAAGGCATCTTAATTTATTAAGCAGGACAAGGGTTAAATTTAGCTCACTAAAGGTTAGTATGATAATGTGGGTTTCCAAATAGATGAGTTCAGACAGGTGTCACTGACATTTGGCTTGTGTCAAGTAAAAAGGTGTCTTAGAGTATACACACCCTATGTACTGGTACAACAACAGGCCTGAGCTGAACAGTGTATACTCACAATACTGCAGTGTCATAGAATGCAGCATCTGTTCAGTATCTCCACTGTTTGCCACTTCTCAAGCAGGTCAAAATTTAGACATGTAAACAGGTTGTCAAATGGACTTGTTCTGATTTTGGGACAAGTACGGTAAGAAGTGTTCCCAAATACAGTAAAATTCAGCTATTAACCCTTGTCATGCTGAATAAATTAAGACGCCATGCCCACTTCTAATTTCCAGCCAATCAGATTACTTGACCCGGGTTTTTGATAGAAATTCACATATTTAATGACCAGCAGTGCAGATCCAGATTAGTTGGCTTCTTCATAAGCCAACTGATCAGAATCTACACTGTTTGCTAAGACAGGGCATGTCGTGTTCAGCAAGAGGTTAAGAACTGTACTTTTCAGGCTTAAGTGATTTCTTCCTTCGCTTTCTTTACTCAATGTCCCTTTAATTAGAGACTACCTTTAGGACTGTCCGAAAGTGGTCTTAGAGACCCCTTTTGGACACTGCAAAAGGTGGTCTTAAAAGCGAAATTTTACTGTATATAGGGTAAACACAAAACTGAGGCAGAATTTTTAAGCTCTTCCTTATGTTGCACACTCTGTTCAGGGTCAGTGCCATGTGTTGTTATACTTTACACTATCACACTGATTGTGATGTGTAGACAGACTTTATTCTTTTCTGTTCACATAGTACGCCCTGCTATGACTTACAAGTATTTGGTGATAATTCTAGGATAATCTTTCTTATTTCTCTGTAAAAACTTATGCTGTAGGTTCGTACTTATTGGAAGTGCCAGAGGCACTTCTAATGAGTACCCACTACATATATTTTTATAGAGAATTGGAGAAAATTATCCTAGAATTATTATCAAATACCCCTCCTTAACAAGTCCTCTGCTCTGAATAAACGTTTTCCCTTCATGTGGCCTGTTTTAATAGTGTAAACAAATATTTGATCTATCTTTTGAAGAGTTTTGTTTTATTTAGATCAGTGCTATTTAACCCATATAAGCCTAGCGTCCCATAAAAAGGACATTGGCAAATAGTGTAGATCCAGATCAGACGTTCTGCAGCCTCTGATCAGGGACTACACTGTTTGCATTAGGTTCAGATAGTTCTATAAACATGATAATAAAAACTAACCAGACACACTTATATAGGAAATGAACCCGTCTAAAGATTTAAAGTAGAAGAATCCATTCGGCATAAATGGGTTAATATCAGCATAGCTCAGGATGGGCATCCTGATGTTTTCTTATTTCTTGAGGGGTACTCATTAAGTACCTCAGCATCAAAGCAGCACTTTTAATGTGCGAGTACCAACCACAAAACACCTACAAAATAATTATGTTTACATGGCGAAATAAGATATGGCACTTTGTAAAATTGTTACATATTTGCCCTATAATTTATTAACATATGCCCAATCATAGACATTCACTGGTCTGAGACTCTGTTTTCAAAAAAAAGGTTGAGAAGTTAGTATTCCCTACTTCTTACTAGGAGACTACAATAACCCAGGGTTGAATCCCATTGGAGGCAGAATTCAGCTCGTACTGTACCTAGCTTCACAGCATAAAGCAATGCATTTATACCATTACCACCTTTCTACCATCTCAATATTCAATTTCATGCACAGCTTATTTCAACAAAAAAAAGTACCTGCAGTTTCATTTCTCCAGAAAAACATGTTGTGGGTAGGTACTCATTAGAAGTGCCTCAGAGAGTACCCACAACATATGTTCTTGTGTAGAAATAAGAGAAAATATTCATCATGGTACTCCTCTTATCTGGAGCTATGTCGTGTAACTGAAAAATTTGTTAAGAAGACAGTTCAACACAAATACATCCATCTTCCTACAATTTACATCCTAAGTGCTGACTCAAAATAACTGAGACAATCCATTTTTCTTATTTCTCAAAGAAAACATGTTGTTGGTACTTGTTAGAAGTGCTTTTTTGAGGCACTTCTAATGAGTACCCACACTGTGGGTCCCACAGCATATATTTTCTTTGAGAAATAAGAAAAATTTATATCTCCTAATCTGGATACTCTTCTTAGCTATATCTGTGAAGTCCTTGTCCCAGGAATTCTTTCTAGTAATCAGAGAAGTGAGGCATGGTATTTCCAATGCCCTGACTAACAGTGTTTCTACTTTCTACCATTCATCACCTGACATTATTTAATATCCAGCTAAGGGAAATTTCTACAGAAATCCAAAACCAGTCCAGCCTAATGATAACAGTTGCCTATTACAACTATCTTCGCCCACATCTCATCAAATCCGCCTCTGTGGTTTTACCGATTACAAGGCTCTAGAACAAATTAACAGCTGACGGCCATTGACAATTTACACTATTTTCCCTAAAACATGGCTAAATGCCATTCCATTTGTCCAAAATGCACTTAAATTGTATTCCAGGCCTTATTTTCAAGTGAAAAATTTAGGATTTTGAGGGGAAATTTCAGGGGAAAATATAGGGAACTATTTTTGTCATCCACTAACATTTAATGCAGGAAGTGAACAGTTTACCAGTAATCATATCAGTCCCTTCCCCACTTTCAAACATGCATGCATATATTTCTTCTTAATAATCCACAGAAGCACATTGATGTCACATATGGAATCAAATTAAGAACATTTCAGGGAAGGAATATTTCAAATCAATTTCCATGTTTGTTTGTTTTTTTTTTTTACTTTGGTAAAAATTGTCATAGCTCTAGATAAAGGCCTGTTTATCAAAAAGTATTGCTATTTTTCTTCTTTCTGCTCAAAAACATTTGCTGTGAGCATTCATTAGAAGTGCCTTGGTGAGGCACTTCTAATGAGTACCTACATGTACAACACATGTTTTTATGCAGAAATGATTTAAGATATTTACCCATACACCATGCTCATATAAAGCATATATTCTGCTTATCTTTAGCTCTGCTATCTTTTCCTTTCATAACATTTAAGCACGCTCTTGGAAAATTCAGCAGACAACAAATTTATGCTATTTTTTATTTTTTCCGAGAAAATAGGATCTGACGTTTCATGCAAATTGTCTCCTACCTAAGGAGACAATTTTTTTTTTTTTTAAGGAGACAATTTGCAAGAAATGTCAAATCCCATTTCTGAAAAAAAAAAAAAAAAAAAATGGGACTAATATTTCAAATTGTTGTCTGATGAATTTTTTACCCAGCATGCTGTTCATTAATCATCCATGTCCATATGTATCTGACAGTGGATCAATGCATTCAGCAACACAATGACAGGTATGCAATAAGCCTGTTTGGTAGATATCTTAACCCTTCTCTTGCTGAACACGATATGCTGTCTTAGCAAACAGAGTAGATCCAGATCAGATGGCTTCTGAAGCCAACTGATCTGGATTTGCACAGCAAACAGTGTAGATCCAGATCAAATGGATTCTGAAGAAGCCAACTGATCTGGAACTGCACTGTTTGTCATTAAATATGTGAATTTCTATCAAAAACCCGGATCAAGTAATCCAATTGGTTAGAAATTAGAAACAGGCATGGCATCTTAATTTATTCAGCAAGGCAATTTTAGGTTAGGATTGTGACAACTGGGAAGAAAGACATTCTGAGGATTTACTGGTTGCCCATTGGAATCCACTCTGTATGATAATGAGTTGGTGTTTTATGTTTCAACATTAGTCAAGTCATATCTTCAGGGATCACCAAAATTCAGAGGAGGGCGGGTGGATGGGAGTATGCATGTTCCTCAAAAGAATGCGTAATTTCACCAAATGTTTCATTTCTGATGAAATCCACCATTATTGTACAGACACACTCTAAGTAAACTGGATGGTAGATTGGTCAGACTGTTTTTTTCTTTTTAAATTTTAAGATAGGGTAGGTAGGCCACCTTATTATTTTTTTTATTTTAAATAAATGAGGAGATAATTACGCGTTTAATGTATTTGGAGTTGACATTTTGTGTATACTGACACATTTGGTTGTGAAAAACAAGGAATTCTGGCGAATCATTATGTGTTATCCCACGATTTTGTCTTATGCTCCCAATTCAACGACCTTCTGATTGGAAAGCAAAATCTCTTGATGAGAAAGTGTTTTTTTTTCTGCTTTTTTCTCTACTTACAGTGAAGATTTACTTGCCAGACTAATCTTCGAGAGATTAACTGCTGTCTGGTCAGTATCAAAACCTCATTATTACCTACCGGTATATATACTTCTGTGCCGAAACATACCCGGTATTGATACAGAGTTTTTGATAGGACATCTGTACAGTTAATCCCATAAGTAATCAATAATTGAGTCTTCTGACATATCAGCTGGCCATTTATTTATAATAAAAAAATAATAATAATAAGGTGGCCTACCTACCCCATCTTAAAATTAAAAAAAAAAAAAAAAAAAAAAGAAACAAAAAACAGTGACCTACCATCATGTACCCTATTTTAATTTTACAAGCAATAGTAAACACACCTATTTTTTTTTTTTTTTTTTTTTTACCTTAGCAACCTTTAAAATCATCATCTGCTGACAATTCACATAAAACATCAAGCTGTCTGCCAATTAGGTCACTTTATGTATCTTTTATTTTTTCCTCCCACACATTAAAACCAACATGCCTGTGTTGTTGGGTGTGGTGACGAAGGTTTGAACTTTTTACACCTACACATACTATCAAAAAACTGCTTAACAAATCAGCCAAATCAAAGAGAAACCATAAATCAGAGAGGTTTTGTTACCATATCTGTCTGATTGAATGAAAATACCAGTATTGCTGTGTTTATTTTTTCACTGACTGACATGGTGACTTTTTTTTTTTTTAATTTAATCAAGTAATTTACTCATCATCTCATATCAGCCCACCAAGTTTCAAGGCACCAGCTCTTGAAGAGATTTCTTGCTGAAAACACTTCATTCTGATTTTGCGTCTATTGTTTACAATCGAGCCTTATTATACAAACATCAAAATTTCCTTATTACGGTAGATGTCCACATGATTATCACTGTCCAATGTAATCAAACCATGTGTTAGACCAAATCCAGGTAATCCTGGTTATTTATAGCTGCACTATTCTTGTGGCTGTGACATCAGAATGCTGTTGATAGAGGGTTATCTGTAAAACTTGGACTGGGACATTGGTAAACAGAGCAGACCAAGAGCAGAAGCCACATCACTGAGTCTGACCAGGGTCTGCACTGATTGCATAAATTAAAGGCAGCTAAGCATTAAATGAAACAGTCCTAATTCCCAATTCAGGACCCTTTTTCCCAGCCTACACTCAGAAACAATCAACCCATCAGTGCAGTCAGTGCTTTAATTTTAAAATGCCAACATTTTCAACAGACTATAACTCTTGAAAACTATGGTGATTTTTTTTTTTTTTTTTTAATTTAATCAGATAATTTACCTAACATCCTCTATCAGCTAGCCAAGTTTCAAGCCCTTAACTCAAATTCTTTTTGAGATATCTTGCCGATAAGATTTCATTCTGATTTTTTTCAAAGGGGCATAACTCCAGAAAGTGAGATAACATGGACAAGACGAAGATATGGGTCAGCTACTTTTTCAAAGGTTTTTCATATATGAAATTTCAAAACCTTAGCATTCATAAGATAGAACATTCATTAGTTTTTATTCAAAGGGGCATAACTCTAGAAAAGGAGGGAATTCAAACAAGAAAAAAATGTGGGTCAAATATTCAGGCCTCCTAGTGGCCCACTTTGAAAATACAGGTTTTCATATAGGTTCTTCTTACTCAAAATACAGGTTATTTACAGGTTTTTCAATAAAAAATATAGGTTAAAAAAGGTTCCTCCAAACTCACATAAGATTTAAAACTGAAGAAAAAACATCTGATGAATTTTTGCACCACAATTGCTACGATAAAACTGATCTGAATTTTACAAAGTCCAAGCGAGCAAAGCGAGCGAGGAAAAAATTTACAATTTCTTGACAGTTTTCATCACTTTTTTGGGACTAAAAAATAAAAAATGGTAGGGCATTTTGAACAAAAGTTAGGGTTGAGTCACGAGAAGGTTCAAAAAGTGAAAAATATAGGTATTTTCATGAAAATACAGGCTTTATATAGATTTTATGAACAAAATAAAGGTTTTATAGGTTTGACACAAAATTATAGGTTATTACAGGTTTTATAGGTTTTGCTAGGAGGCCTGAATATTTCTCCATGAAGAATCCATATATGAAATTTCAAAGCCTTAGCATGCATGTTTCTTGACTTGCTGACATTTTTAACAAGCGGCCCATGGCCCACGATTCGCTCACTTGATAACCTGTCACCAGACAGGATAGTTCGTCTGAACTCGTGCTTAAATGTATCAATCAAATAAAAATTAAGACTATGACCTTAAAATCCTGATCATAGTTAGTGTTATGTGTGTCTGTGTGTGTGTGTGGAGGGGGGTGTATAACTCCATGCAAGGATTTAGAAATTATGAGATATTAAAAACTTTGACACAAAAATTTAACATAAATTTCTAAGTCAGTGACCTTGACTTCCAGGTTATAAGCATGAGTGGGGATAGTGCCAAATAAAAGTTTGGATCAATCTCTATAATCAAATATAAAGTAAATCCATAACAGGATTTAGAAATTAAGAGATATAGTATTATCAGTTGAAAAAAATATATTAGACTGAGTTCCCAATACTATATACCAAGATTCAGCCTCAAAGCTTTCTTACTGGAGAAGTGTTTTACCAATGATGAGCAGGTAACATATCTTGTTCAATGGTGCAGAACCATTCAGACAAATTTTCAACACCCTTGTGACAGAAGATCCATGTGAAATCTGGTGAAAATTCAGAGAAGACACAATCTGGTGAAAATTCAGTGAAGACATTTAAAGATTTCACGATTTTATACATGTATACAGTCCAGGCGCAAGGGCAGATAACCCCAAAAAAATTTGACTGTAGCTGAACAGTTATACTTCTTTAATCATACATTGTAAGGTTCAGCCACAAGTCTTTAATACATATTGAGAAAATGTTTTTTCAACTTCTCCGAATACAAATGTATGGTGGCACAAATTTGACCTTGCCATAAAAGGTTGAAAGTCAACCTACGACCATCATTTGAACAAACTTGGTAGACCTTGAGTCCCCAATGCTATATACATGTACCAAGATTCAGCCTCAAAGCTTTATTGGTTCTGGAGAAGATTTTAAGTGCTTTTATCACATATTGGCATGGCACTATCTTGTTCACTGGTGCAAAACCATTTGATTCAATTGTCAATACAGAGATTGTGTTGAGGTTTTATGGCCAAGTCAACCCCAATCGTCAATACCCTTTGACAGAAGGCCCCATGTGAAATCTGGTGAAAATTGCTTGAGCAGTTTCAGAAGAAGACATTTAAAAATTACACAATTTTATACATGTATACAGCCCAGGGACAAGGGCAGATAACACCCCAGGGGACAAACTTCTGATTCTGACTAAAAAGTTTTACTACTTTAATCACACATTCATACACTGTAATTCAGCCATTAGTCATTAATACGTTTTGAGAAAATAACTTTTCAATATTTTCCCCATACAAATATATGGGGGCGCAAACCTGACCTTGCCATAAAAAAGGTCAAAGGCCAGGAACCTACTACCATCATTTGAACAAACTTGACAGACCTTGAGTCCCCAATGCTTAGTCTACCTAGAATCAGGTACTCATCATACCCTATCAGCTGACCAGTTTCAAGCCCCTTGCTCAAATACTTTTTGAGATACTTTGCTTAAAAGATTCCATTCTGATCCTTACAGAATGCCAAAATTTTCAAAGTGCCACAACTCTTGAAAAATATGGTGATTTTTTTTTTTCTTAATTATATCAGGACATCTACTTATTATCCCCTATCCAATCAAAACAAAGCAATTTATGCTGATGAAAAAGTCAAACAGAGGCTTTTTTAAGCAAATAAATGGAGGTAACTCTAAGATTATTGACCTAATATGGCCAGTTTTCGAACTCAATCTAGCTTTCAGCTGATGACAAATTCAAACAGAGGCTTTTTCAGCAATCAAAATCTTAGATCAATGGCCTGATCTGGCCAGGTTTTGAACTCATCTCAGATTTTATTCATGTCCACCTTATCTGCATGTTTCAGGAATATCTGATCAAAACTTAAGTTATTCTAATGACAAAATCAAACAGAGGAGTTATCAGCAATAAAGGGGACATAAATCTAAGACTAATGGTCCAATTTAGCCAGTTTTCCAACTCATTCAAGAGTTCATGTAAACCCACCTTATCTGCAAGTTTCAGGAAGATCCAATCAAAACTGAACAAGTTACACTGATGACAAATTCAAACAGAGGCTTTTTCAGCAATTAATTATCAGATCTAGCTAGTTTTTGAGCTCATTCGAGATTTCATCCAAGTCCACCTTACATGTATCTGCAAGTTTCAGGAACATTTGATCAACACTGAAGGAATTATGGTGATGACAAGCATTTCCCCAATGTATATGTCTCTTGGACCTTGTGGTTGCCATCCCAACCAAAGTTTTCACTGGATTTCCATGAAAAGCTTATGTCAATGATGCCCCACCAGAGGCATGCTAAAAATGAGGAATGATTTAGATCAGCCAGCAGACTGTGGAGATATTATTACCTGTCAAATGTGTGGATAGGCTAATGGACAACAGATCGCCTTCCATCCTATAAACTCACCTGCAGCATTCGGCCCAGGTGAGCTAAAAATATGGGTCAGCTACATGTATAATACTTCTCCATGAGGAATCTAAGTATGAAATTTTCAAAACACTAGCGAGCAGTGTTTATAAGATATGGCATGCATCAGATTTCATTCAGATGTTATTCAAAGGGGCATAACTCCAGAGGGCTAGATAACTCGGACAAGAAAACAAAAATGTGCCTCAAATGATGATCATAGCTACAGATAAGAGGGGGTATCCACATAATATTTTTCTTATTTTTCAATGAAAACATATGTTGTGGGTACTCATTAGAAGTGCCTCGCCGAGGCACTTCTAACGAGTACCCACAACATATGTGTTACTGGAGACATAAGAAAAATATCAGCATTTTTTGGATGATAAAAGCGCATTATCTGTTACTATGGATGATGGCTTGGTGTTTAATATCCCTTTCAACATTTAGTCATATTGAGCTGATGGGTGAAAATCGAATGCTTTGTGCAATAAAGTGCCATACACTCAAGAGCTGAATTCTGCCTCAAGCAGAATTCAAACCTGTGACCTCAGAGCCTGTGACCCTGGGATCTGAAGTCTGGAGCCCTTACCACTCTGCCACTTATGAGGAATCCAGTTATGAAATTTCAAAACCCTAGCATGCATGGCTCTTGATGAATGGTTTGTTTGTGTTGAGGTTTTACGGCCCAGTCAACCCAATGGGGTCATGCCGAGCGCGGTCAGTTTACCTAACCACACGTTTACTGGGCAGGCTTAGTCCTCTAAGCGGTTAACCAGTATTGTGCACATTCTTTCGCCAGAAACTGACAACTGCCATTCTTGAATCAGCGGAAGGGAGAGAATGACCGTAGAAAATATTTCATGATCAATCTCCACGAAAGAATGTTATGTACAACTGTCTTGATTTACATGTCAAAAGTCATATAATTACAAGTCCCTACTAAAAACACCAAAATTCATTCAACCCATAAAAAGTAACAAGTTACAAACACAATTCATCTCTGTCAAAAATAGTTAATGATCATATACTGCAATTCTGACAGACAGCCCATAAAACAATCATTTCCCATTAACTCATATCCTGCTGCATTTTCTTTGACCTGATCTGGGTCCACTAAAGGGGTACATTTACACCAGCACATATCATTTCCATGGTTTTTCATATTTTTTTTTATTTAGACTCACACATGTGATGTACCAATGGACACACTGGCTATTACCGAATCAGTCATTATCAAATGATAGTCATGTGGTAGCAAGTCTCCTAACAAACCTATGTTTGATAAAAAAAAAAAAAGAATTTCAAGAGAATAGCAACAAAATGTGGCTATTGCAGGTATGTCTACCATTTGTGTACATTTACCACAGGAAGTTGCTGAGTGAGGGCAAAAAACAGGAAAACCAGAAAGTGATGAAATTTGACCATGGCTCTTGAGAATCATTTCACTGATTGGCCTTGAATATGGACAAACCAAGGTCTAATACAAAGTACACTTACCCCCTGTTGGACAACCTAGAACTAAAGAAAGAGGCGCGTTTCTGAAAGTCCTGAGATGCTCTCAAATAGGCCTACCCACTGGAAGCCCAAAATGACCTGACCTGCAGGATATGGGACAGTATGAAAATTCACAGAACTAAATAAGGGTCTTTATTAAAAAAAAAAAATGATTGCTAATTTTCTTTATTTCTTTGCACTTCTAATAAGTACCACAACATATGTTTTGGTTGAGAAATAAGAAAAAAATATTCATGTGGATACCACTCCTATCCAGAGCTTTGAATCGAAAGCTCAGCTCTACGTACAATGTGTACATGGGAAACAAAGTGTCACCTCCCTATAACAGCCCATTTCCAAACACTACAAAGTAGTTTTTAAAAAATATTTAGGCACAGTCTCCTGACAGCTAGCTGTCAAGAGCATTTTAGGTCTGGTGACAGCTGGCTATCAGGAGCATTTTAGGTCTAGTGACTGCCAGCTGGCAGCAGACCTAAAATGCTCCTGACAGCCAGCTAATAGAACATAAATGGCAAAGTAACAGATTTTTATGATATGCTTTAATGATATTTATGTATATTTAACCCTAGTCCTGCTGAATCTGGATATACCCTGCCTTTGCAAACAGTGTACATCCAGATCAGTTGGCTTCTTCAGAAGCCAACTGATCTGGATCTGCACTGTTTGCCATAATGTATGCGAATTTATAGCAACAATCCCGATCAAGTAATCTGATTGGCTGAAAATTAGAAGTGGGCGTCACATCTTTATTTATTCAGTAGGACAAGGGTTAACACAGTACAAGGAGAAACTAAAGGCAAATAGGGAACAGTTTTCTTTGCATTCAATCATATACAGTGAAGTAAGCATGGCTAGTGTTTTCAATGGCCATTTTAACCCTTGTCCTGCTGAACCCAGATATACACTGTTTTGCAAACAGTACAGATCCAGATCAGTTGGCTTCTTCAGAAGCCAACTGATCTGGATCTGCACTGTTTGCCATCACATATGCAAATTTATAGCAACAATCTGGATCAAGTAATCTGATTAGCTGAAAATTAGAAGTGGGCATGACATCTTAATTTATTCAGCAGGACAAGGGTTAAGGATTTTACAGTCCAAAAAGATCAGCTTACTAAACTATTACTGAAGCAGTTTAAGATATTTTAGGCTATTATTGTGTAACAATTACTCTAAAATGTTCTATATTTCATCAGGGTTTTCTCTGACTTGCATTTTGGCAGTTTTTACCACAGAATCATGCTCTGGTCCCTCAAAAGTTAGGGGTAAGAGTCTTGAATAATACAAATATGATCAATTTAAAATTTATTTTATCTATTTGTGACTTTGTATTTTAATATATCTGTCACCTAAATGACAAGAATTATCAGTATTTAGTTAAAAGTTAGCCTCTTTAAAACAATAAACCCCTAACTCTTACTTTAGGACCCCTTATATCCACATCAGGGGTCCCTGTGACCCTTATTTTCAAACCGTGAGGGAAAACCGTGAGCTCATTCATTTGTTAATGTAGGCCAAAATAAAAAGTTTGTTTCCCATTTCTTGAGAAGATACAGGGTTCTTCAACTTTCCACACTCCAAGGCCATGTTATATGATGTGCATGGCAAATGGCAGAATAAAATCGGACCTAATCCACAGGATAAGGATTAAATGAAAATATTTGTTCTTATTCACCATTATCTTATCAGTACCCAATACTGATCTTTAATTATTAATTTTTCATGACCATACTGTGAAAACTTAAAAACTCTGACCAATATGGAACTTGTTGTTATTACTGATTACTACAAAACTGACAGCCAATTTTACTAAGGGAAAATTTGAAAATAGAAGCATTTTTGATGAACAGAATAGAACTTTTTGTGCACAAGTTATTGTCCAGAAAGTAAATATGTAAATACTGCGGCAGATAACGCTTCTCAAAAATGGACAAAATTTGCCCATACATGTAGCAATCCCAAAGCAGAGCTCCACAATATCAATGCACATACCAAGTTTGGAGAAAATACATTGATATTTACTAAAGTTAACCTCCTGAAATGAAAATACGGAGATATCGCAGGCAATTAGCTCTGTCAAAAATGGATAAAATTTGCCCATTTATAATCCCAAACCAGACCTACACAGTATCAATGCACACACCGAGTTTGGTGAAAATCCACTGACATTTACTCAAGTTATTGTCCAGAAACAAGAATACAGACAGACAGACAGAAAGCCAAAGTGATACCATAATACCACGCCACTTTTGTAGGCGGGGTATAAAAAACAAAAAAAAAAAGCCCTTCTCAAAGTTGTCAAAAGTGGCTTCTTGTTCCAAGCTCAATATTTTTAATGCTGAGTGCCAAGTGTTTGTTTGTTTAATTTGGGTTTTAGGTCACTTTCAACAATCTTTCAGTCATAAGCTCAATACTCATTATTTGAGTGCTGCCTCACTGAAATATCATGCCCCAGAAACATGACATGATACTCAACCCAGTCACACAGTGATTTTTTTTTACAAATTTGCCTCTTTGATTCCCGGGACTCACAAGGTCAATGATCTCTGCATCCCAACCTTAAGGCTGTGCATCCTTTCTGGGACTTGAACAAAATTTTTGTGAATCCAAAATTTGATGTTTAAATGTAGTTTACATGTTACATGCACACTATTTCTGAATTAAGCATTGCCCATGTTTAACAAGAATAAAATGAAACTAATAAAGTATGTTCATTCATTTAATTCCTTGCCCTTCAACTTACCATGGTAATATAGTCTATATCAGGGCTCTAGAAATTCTGAAATCTGAATCGGTTCAGCAGATGACATTATCGAGCCAATTTCCAAAGTGTTATTATATCACCTGTCACAAAAACTAATGACAATTGGCAAAGTCCTAGAAATCCTTTTTAATAATACATGAAATAAGTTATTTCATGCTTTAAATGCACATACCTATGTATAATGCTGCTTTGTTATGTGTGTATAGTTGTCAGTAAAGTTTCTATACTATGTTGTCATCAATAAATATGTAAAAATAAAGAAAAAAACAGACAATTTTGTTGTTATTCCACCATTATAATGAATTGACTGAAGGGTTTTCCTAGATAACTATTTAAAGACAACTGGTTCCCATCTTGTGTGTAAGCGTGAAAAGATCTGACCAGACTGCTTAAAATTTAAGCACTGACCAATCTTTGTCTAGCGGCGCAAGTGGTGCATTACTTATTTTTACTGTGAAATCTACCTTGAATTATACTCGCGTGTTACAGCCGTCCAAAAAAAAAAAAAAAAAGACCCAGATCAGACGTCCTTGTATGTGACGTCTGATCAGGACCTACACAGTTTGAGAACTACTTTATCAAATCTGGGACCAACAAAATGCAAACCGTGTTGAACAAAAAAAAAAAAAAAAAAAAAAAAAAAAAAACAGAAGAAGAAAACAGGTGAGTTCAAACGGTGCATTCTTTAATCACTCTCAGTTGGGATTAAAGTGACCCTTTGATCTTTTGGACACGCCGACTGCACCTGGTGTTTTGCAGTCGCAGTGTGCTCACATGTCACACTAACGGATTAATTATCAGACTGCCATCACTGTTGATTCGTGTTAATCGCTCGTTTACCGCAAAAAGGACAGTGAAGTGTTGATTTTCTGACAACGTTTGGATAATGGCATAATTAATTTATGTTGCGGTAAGTTGCCGTTATTCCTCTGACCTCTCCAATATACACGTCAAATGACCGGTTAGAGCTGTTTAACTACCCTAATATTGCATCAAAAAGGTGTGCGGACGTTATCAGTTTGTGAAGATGTGACCATTTGTGATTTTTTAGACATCACTGATTCATGAAAATTGGTTGCTTGGAGGAAAAATTTGGTCCAAGGCATGACTCTACTGGACCGAATTATTAGCATTTTTGGGTGTTTAAAATCGGTCCGGGATTCTTATTTTCAGTTCAGACCGGCTGTTTTCCCGTTTTCTAGAGCCCTGGTCTATATGGTTATAATTACTAACTGTACCTGTCCTGGTTGTCCTCCAAAAGTGCATGGGAGGTGGCATGATATTTTTCATGGCTTTAGGTAAAGAATATCTATAGACAAACTATTTCATCTGTCGGCTAACTGGCAGCACATAATCTACCAGTTTGTGTTGAGGTTTTACGGCCCTGTCAACTCAATGGGGTCATATTGAGCGTGGTCAGTTTACTTAACCACACGTTTACTGGGCAGGCTTATTCTTCTAAGCGGTTAACCAGTATTGTGCACATTCTTTTGTCAGAAACTGAACACTGCCCTTCTTGAATCAGCGGAAGGGAGAGAATGACCATAGAAAATATTTCATGATCAATCTCTACGAACAGGTACCCAGTCAAAGAACGCTGTTTGTGTGTAGAGCATCTGCTTTGACCGTTGCCTTATTAAGACCCTACTTCTAACACAACTGAGAGTAGCGGACTATTTTTAATTTGTTCATTTTTTTTTTACAAAAATATATCTACTTCAACATTCGGGCCGGAGATTCCTAAAGTATTTTTTTGTAACCCAAAGTTGCTGGACATCTAATTTCCATCACTGAGGACTGACACTAACCGATAGATTTAAAACAGTTTTCTTTACTAAGAAACCAAATTTCTGCAATTCAATAAAGGTGTCCGCCAAAGTAAAAGCCAGTATTCTAATCAATATCCAATAAAGGATAACTGCTATTGAGTATTGGACTGTTTTTGTGACTTCTGTATACATGTATATTGTAGAGGTCGGACACTTTCAGCATGATATTTTACCAATATTTCTACTGAGTAACTGGCAGTGTATCAGTATTTTAGAAAATGAAGCATACTTTTAAAAAACCGAAGTAGGACTATCTTTCGAGAATTTAAATGGGGCCCATGGAGGTACATAAATTGAAATTTTGCATCCCCTGGCGAAATTATGCATTTATGACGCAGGACACAAGGGTAAAAAATTATTCGTCACATTATACTGACAAAGGGCCTAATAATTCTGATTCCTAGCTCTACTTTCTTAATAATGAGTGCCAAGTGAAAGAACAGTTAGTACCACTGAGTGCATGCACCAACATTCTGAAACAAGAAGTCCCATGATTTGTTGGCATTTAAATTTTGAAGAACAACTGAATGTAAAATTTGATATTTTGCCATAATTTTTAACAGTATATGAATTTCTTCTTTTGGTTAAAAATCAAAATAACATTTAAATTCTGTATAAAATACGAGTGCAGGGTGATCTGCTTTATAAAAGGCAGTATTTAGAACTTTATGGTCTCAACTTCCAAGCATCAATATTTTATATATTTTGAGATCAACATGGAATTCTTAAAGCTACGAAATCCACCACTTTGTGACTGTCTCAGTCTGTGGAGCTAGAATATTAAACAAAAATATGTTAAGATTCTTTAAATCCTAATGATGTGCATAGGAACACTTACAAATAACTGCTTTTTAAATATCGACAATTTATCAAGTTTTGTCAACTGGTAAATGGTTAATCTACAATAAAAACAGAGGAAGGTACCTCCATGGAGGGAAAAGAATGGAGGCTGTGACATCCTTATAAGTAGATACTATGCCTGTAGGGAGGGAGAGCTCCTTGGTTGGGGAACATAATACATCCAGTTTTGCTGCTTTGCAACACTGTCAATGCAAATAAACTGGTCAGCACACTGATCAAATCATCATTATGATTCACGTAAGTGTATTTGATGTCACTGATTTTAACGCACTATTTCAACTCAAACTTTGTGTTTACCTGGTTCTGGCTCGTTTCCTGGGCGTGGCGGAGTCGACAATCGGAGAACCTCGGCTCTGTCCCCAGTTACCACTATCTTTTCCTCTTTGTAATATTTATCCGTTTCGGTATCAACCACAAGCAAACTAACGATTTCACCACCAGCTTTGATTCTGTTAACAACTTGCGAATGGTTTTCATTCCCAATATTGACCCCATTCACTTCAACGATTCGGTCTCCTTCTTTCAATCCGGCTGCCTGTGCTGGCGAATCATCGTCCACTTTTCCAATGTATTGCCCCGCTCTTCCGCGCTCAGCATGCAAGTTAAAACCATAGCCATTAAAGTCAGGCCATTTACCGATTGTGCATAATCGGGGGACTAACTTACTATCGTCACCCATATTGCATATATTAAGCTATAAACTTTTTAAATCGTCCCTTCCCACCTGTCTAGCACTTTCGTTCAAGATGGCGACTGTCATTGAAAAGTCACATGACCTCATCTGGCCAATGAAGAAGGAGGCCAAAGTGTTAATTGGACAGGTACAAATTTCAGGTGTGCATTAAAATTTACGGATAGATGCACTTTTTAATGAAAGTAGTTTGATGAAGACGGGGAAGAAGAACATTAAATCTTGACAAATTTCCACTTACAGACACTGATTCCCGATAGACCATTTTACAAATTAAATCTGACGATCTATAATTAGGCGTAAAAAAAATTAAAAAAATAGCTGTGTTTCCACTAACATGCTGACAAAAATTTGGTCGGTAGGGAGGAGAAACTTTTTTTTTTTATTTTTCTATATTTTTTTTTCTCCAGAAAAGAATAGGATCGGGCCTGTAATTTTATGGAAATACGGGTATTTTGTTGAGGGCCGATGCTTTACTTTTCTATTTTGCATTTTTACTGATAAAAAATAGCAGTCTGGTGTTTGAAACAGGGTCGGTCGGGTTAGTGGAAAAACAGCTATTTTTTTACGCCTTACAAGATAATTTTTGTTTTAAGTGGAGACAATTCTCTCAGGATGCCCAGCATCGTAGCGCACTGGTCTCTTTTTCAAGAGTCCTGGGTTCAATTCCGGGAGACACATAATGCTCCATTAGCTGGTCACTGGCAGAGATGATGTGTGTGTGGGGAGGGGGGGGGGGATGTTAATCAGAATTTTTACTGGTGATACGTCCATCGACTTTTATCGAGACTTAATTCACCAGGATCTGTGATATGAGAAATTAGTCCCTAGCTCTCACCAAGGAGGTAAACCTAGCCACACCGGCCTCTGCACATTCAGCTGAGGAAATAATCGAATCTGGATAGGCAGTCCAATCTCTAATGGTTTTAGGGAAGAATTAGCCCTTGAGAATGTCAGTTCTTGCAGCGGAGGGGCGGGGGTGGGGGGGGGGGGTCAGTGAGTGATGATTTCTACAGCGCCTAATTGGGCGGATAAGGTCATCTGTTTAAATCTGGCAGCACACTTTTGACCTTTGTACACGAGTACAAGTCTACTGTCTCTCCTTCTTTTCTTGAGAGACTTCCGTCTTATTTTACCAGTATTCCAGTCATGAAGGTCTGGACAGGGGATACCAAATATCGCTAATTGAAATATTAGCCCTTTTAATCAGTAGGCCTAATTGATAAAGATGTTTTCACAAAAAATCAATAGATTTTGGATTCCTGGGCTTAATCTTTAAATTCTACATCACAAAAATCAGTGGTCACTATAAAATTTTAGGAAAAAAAAAAATCAGTAGTCAATAAAAATAAGGCCATTAATCAGTAGTCAATAAACACCATCCACTCAGTCATACTCCCAGTTTCAAAGCAGTAATTGCCAGTTACGAACCTAGCAGCTCTATTCTGAACTTTTCAATTTATTCTTGATCCCCTAAGAACTCGTTTTCCCAGGAGCTCGTATTCCACATTGGAATAGTCTCCCCTCTTCTGTGGTGGATGTCAAGACCGCAGAGGAGTTCAAGACCCTAACTAAGCGGTATGCGTTTTAGTATACCTCTGACTAACTGCTTGTAAATAGTTTTAATGTATCTTGTTTTATTATTTTCCCTTTCAAAATAGCCAAATTCTAAATTTAGCCACCCACCCAACTGAGATTATGATCATAGAGGACTGTTTCAGTATATGCATGGAGACAGATGGATGACGAAACACACCTGGGGATCCCAAATACATCTAAGTTTACCATATTCCAAACCCTGGCGAAGAAGTCCTTTATGTGCTGCCTCTTTTACATCCTGTGGACATTGATAAAGATTGCTTTTTAAATATCGACAATTTACCGTCCTTCTGATGGCGGACCCCTATGCAGGGAGAGGTATCCTTTTTGCAGGTTATGCACTAGTCATTTTAGAACCCGGTCCTGAAGACGTGTAAGTACTAAGTACCGTGATTTAACCTCTGGTTAGTTGATGTGCCGGGTAATTTCCCGCTAATATAACCAGGAGAATTAGCATATTCTGGGGGGGGGGGGGGGGGGGGGGGGGGGGGGGGGGGGGAGGGGTAACTTCCTATATATGGCATAGTACGGATGTGCGTGCCGAATGGCCCCCTTTTTCAGCGCTCCAGGTATATGACTGGTCCCCTTTTTCAACAAAAAGTATATGAATGACCCGATTTTTCTGGATTCCTATATGAAAGATCCCACTTTTCTGACATCCTGGTATATGCACTTATTTTTTGCTCAGGGATTTTTCGAGGCTGCTTGTTTTCTTGGTATTTAATGAATTGACTGCGATATTTGTCTAACAGCCAGCAATAAATGGATACAAAAAAATCAAAGGGCAGTGTATGAATAGGTCAACATTTTGGATGATCAAGTATATGAATGGGGTAGGTTTTGAAATACTGGCTCGCACCCTCCCCACTCCCCCGAGATTTCTAGAAGCAGAATGTTTCCATTTCAAAATGCTTTGCATATATTTGCACGAGCCACGGCATGCGAAAACCTGTTTATGTCATATGCTCACAACAAGGAAGGATCAGACTGCGCAATCAGAGACCAAGCTATGAATTTTTTGGATTTAGCATTACACTATCCGGGTAGTGAACAAGAAAGAATCTGATCACAAGTTTGACTCGTAACTCGACGACAGGTTTTCTAATAACGTGGCTTTTACGTATATTGATATGCATTGCCTTAGTTTGGCGTGTTTAATTCAAATGAAACACTTACTTGCATTCTCTTTATTTCTTTTGTAAGTTTTAAAGAAATTCAAAACAATATAACATATCATATTGGTTGGAAAAGTAATTGAATAAGCTAACACATGATACCATACATGATAATGCTTCATCCTTGGATTTTCAGAAGATCAACAAGTAAAGAGTGCACACTTTCTTTTGCTTTCATCTTAATGCTTTTCTACCACTGTCAGTAATACTTTTCAATTGTCATCAATACTTTACCCCAAAAGAGAGTCAGTGATACTTTATTTTTTCAATGGAGACAATTTGCATGAAATATCAGACCTGTTTTCTGAAGAAAACAAAAAAAAAAAAAAAAAAAAAAAAGGAAAACATCTCAAAATGTCATATGCCAATGTTTTTAGCCAGAGTGCTTAGCGTTAGACAGAATATAGAGAAGAAAAGTCGGTAGAAAACAAAATGCAAGTATAGATAGACAAAATGCAGATTTAATGTTAGGGTTGTCGTTTTCGTGCTGATTTCTGAATTCTTGTTTCTTTCTGGTACCCATCTACTTTTCATCATTTTAATTCTGTTTTCTCTCATCTAGCTTCAAATTTCTCATGCACCGAAGACGTTCTCTCTCTCTCTCTCTCTCTCTCTCTCTCTCTCTCTCTCTCTCTGTATGCATGTATGTATCGCGGTATATCTGTTTATTGTATATTAGTAGATAAACTAGAAATTTTAATGAACCTGTGAAATTATCAGGATGTGTATTATTTTTCACAGTTTACCACAAAAACACACACACACGCACGCACGCGCACACACACACACCAAAAAATAACGCGTGATTTTATTTGCATTATGTAAATTGGGATGCGCAGCATCTCCGCTTCACTCGAGCTAAGGGACATAACTGCCATTCATACTGTCGTCCAAATTCAGTGCAGTTATCCCTAATGGAGCACAGCATTTTCTACACTATTGCATGTGCGCCCAGTGAAATCTCAGATTAACCTACGCATTCCTGCGCTGATCTGAGTCTTCACTTTCTGCCCGAAGATGCCTTGGAGCCTTTGCTACCTACAGCATGCCGTACGAAGACTAGTCAGACTGCGCGGTTGCTCAGCCTGATCTGATCTCCGATGGGCACACATGCAATATTGTAGGAAATGCTGTGCCCCGGCTCAGATGTCCTCTGCGTGCCAAGTCATCATGTGAACATAAACACACACTCGTGTAAATTTGCATAAGGAGTAAATTTACAATTTACACCAAGTTCAGTGGTCATGTAATGCTGTTTACTCAGAGTTATATATATATATATATATATATATATATATATATATATATATATATATATATATATATATATAGGGAGAAATATGAAATACCACTGGGCTGAGTGAGATTCGAACCCACGCCGGCTATGACGGCAACGCCTAGCCCTTCAGAGTCAGGAGACATAACTACTGCACCACTACGCTTGTTAAAATAAAATAAAAAAAAATCATGGAACAGTATTATGCTTGATTTCTCTGAATGACCCGTCGGATAGGGTATATTTTTGGTGCGCTAGCGCACTCATTATATACAAGAAACTCTCTGGATCCACAGGATACTGAAGCTTGGAAATATTATTATAATTAAAGATTTAAACAAACTTCAACAAAGAATTCCGGCTCTGGATCATTACTGATGCAAGTACTTCAGAAAAAAAGTGTATAGGGAGAAATATGAAATACCACTGGGCTGTGTGATATATATATAGCAAAGGAAGATATATTTTTATTGCATGCATAAACTCTGTTCAGCATCTATTTTTTATTTTCGCTTACAGTCGGTTTTCGACTCCGCTTATTGCTTGAACAATTATCACTACTATGTATATTGCTTGCATAATTATCTCTTATAGTATATTGCTTGCACAAATATCTCAACTAATAACATAAAATACTTACACAATTATCACAACTACGTATATTGCTACCACAACCATCGCTACTACTTATATCCAGTGCAATTTTTAGCACAGGTGGTTTTGCATTAAATCATGGCAAGAGTTTGCAAATTTCCTTTTTCTAAATAAAGCGCCAGACAGAAAAAAGGACTTTTTGAAAGATGCCGGAAGCAGAGTAGACCTGTCTGCTCCGCATGTGGAACTGATGTTGAATTATACATGGATCACTGCTGGCTGTGGTGTACAACATATTATGAACAATCACATATAATTGGGTTAACATATTGCAAACATTTGGCATAGACTTCTTTCTTCAGGGGATCGAACAAAGTGGCGAGGCCTCATAAGAAGAGGAGCTGATGAATACGAAAAAAAAAAAAAAAAAAATCCGCGAAGCCGAGCAGAAACGTGCACAGTGGAAAGCCATAGCTAAGGCATCACGAACAGAGCTGTCTTCCCCAGATCTCTCTTGTTGGCAGTTTAGAGCTACGAGGGATGTTCGAAATGAATTGCTTATTGTCCTCTAGCTCGATATCCACGTGGGGCACGATAAAAACCAATACATACATGTATAGGGTTATTCAATATCTACACAATGGTGTATAAATGTACATGTTAGGCTAAGTGTAAGACATAAAATTTGCCATTTGAATACACGCAGTCATTGACCACTGCAGTAAAAATGGTTGGTGGAAGCGTCGACAAAAAAGATGAAATACGGGCTTACATCAAAGCTCGCTCAAAACTTGGTTGTTCTTTGAAGAAGCTGATAACAGAAAATTTCTACTGCTTTTGGACCTTCTTGTGTGTCTTATGACACAGTTCGGCGGTGGAAAAAGAAATTTTAATCTGGTGTAGAGTCCATCAAAAATGCACCGAAATCAGGTAGGCCAAAATCTGCATCTCGTAAAGAAATCGTTTCCAAAATAAAGGAAATCATTGAAGGAGATGCCAGATTTACAGTTCGTGATATTGCACGAAAGGTAGGCATATCACTTTCAACGGTTCACCTTATTTTGAAGAAGCATTTGAAAGTCAGAAAGATTTCTGCTAGATGGGTGCCACATCTGTTGACTGACGAGCAAAAGAGGCAACGGGTTAAATTGGCCAAAAAGCTGCTTCAAATGTTTCCAAAATATGACAAAAAGCAGTTTGCCAATGTCGTCACAGGTGATGAAACCTGGGTCCATTATTTTGAGCCCGTCAGAAAGGTTAGCAATAAGATCTGGGCCACTAAACACAGCAAACGCCCAATAATTGCCAAACGTTCTTTGAGTACAAAGAAGGTTTTGTATGTAATCTTCTTCTCTGGTGAAGGAGTCGCAATAAAAGTGCCAGTGAAAAAGGGCAAAAGCATCACCGGAAAGTACTACAAAGACGTAGACTGGTTTTAAACATGTCCGTCTTCTACATGACAATGCCCCAGCTCATACCTCCGCAATAGTTACGGCGTTTTTGAAGAAAGAAAAAGTAACTGTTTTGCCTCACCCCCCCACCCCCGTATTCCCCAGACCTTGCCCCATGTGATTTCTTTTTGTTTCCGAAATTGAAAGCATTCCTTGCTGGGCGGAAATACCAGTCCCGACAGGCACTTGGATCTGCTATTCATCAGTACCTTATTACTGTGCCCAAATCAGCGTACCGTGACGCCTTCAAGAAGTGGATACATCGGCTGAAACTTTGCATTTCTAGCCACGGGGAGTACTTCGAGGGCATGAAATGAGTACTTTTGGGCTAACTTGAAATTTGAAGTCTCCAGATAGAAATAAGCAATTCATTTCGAACATCCCTCGTACGATTGGTCTCATCAGCCGTCTTAGAACACACAAATAATACCACATTACACAGTTGATTAGGATTGGTCATTGTCAGTAATGACAGACGAACGAACAATGTTTAAAACACATTTATACCTAGCGTCCCATAAAAAGGACATTGGTAAACAGTACAGACACGGTTCAGACGCCACAGAACGCGGCGTCTGAACAGTGTCTACACTGTTTGCTTAAAATACAGGAATTTCTGTAAAATATGACAGTTATCAAACTAAACCAGACACCCTTCCTCCTGGAAATGTACCGATCCAATGAATTAAGTAGAAGAGTCCATTCGGCATAAAAAGGTTAATTGAATAAAATGTGAGACCCTCAGTCCTA